>JARYHS010011408.1:93421119-93839576 GCA_031002005.1 Vandiemenella viatica
GCGATAAAGCACAGATTAGTAGTTTGCGTATTTTGTTTTGGTAGGGTACAACAGTCTCCCATGAGGTGTCAAAGGCAACTGATTCGATTAATATTCTATTTATTTCTCGTTGTGTCTTCTGATCCTTTTACGCCACACAACGAGAAACCATACCGGTCAAAATTTCCAAAGAAAGCTACCATGTACGAGTAACTCCATCCTACACAGCCACCAAGCTTAGTCACCGGATAATAGAGATAACTGGCATCATATATTTCCACTACTGTAAAACTAGCACCTAAGCCAGTAAAAAATGGTGGGTTGAACGAAGTGTTCTGGCAAGTAATTTGTTCGCTGTTGCTTAGCTAAATAGAACCGCTCATCACCTCTACTACATAGTAACATCTCTCGCCGTTGTTATTTCAGCAAAGAAGACTGGGTGCGTGACGTCACCGTAATAGACACGATGACCAAACTACCAAATTTCTAGAAGCGTTTTAGCTTTCACGCGCCTTGTGGTGAAGTCGCTAAGGCAGAGTAACTGGCCACTGACGCAATGGTGAATGGATCGAGCTGTAGTGATTGATTAAACTTCCACCCTTCGGTACTTGGGAAGAATACTAAGAAGTATAGAGGTTCACAGATTCAAATCTTCAGACTAGATTCTGTTAAATGAAATGACAAAGTGGGTGATCCCATACAATTTTTGTTATTGATATAAAATACAATCACTGTTAGGCAGAACTTTACTCAGGTCGAACTCTTGTGACCACGAAGGCCGAGCAAGGACCAAGAGTGGTGGGTAAACGGTTAGTGTTCAGGCCTCGCATTTGGGAGGACGCGGGTTCGAATCCCCGTCCGGGCATCCAAATTTGGGTATTCCATGGTTTCCCCAAATCACTCCAGGCGAATGCCGGGATGCTTCCTTCAAAAAGGCCATGGCCGAATTCCTTCCCGTTCCTTGTCCCCAGCCCCATCCCGCTCTAAAGACGAGGCGTAAAGCAACAAGTAAAAAAAAAATAGTAATAAGCTGTCGAAACGCCAGAAAATGATTCTAGCTAATAGAATAGCCATAGCAGAATCAATCAGCGGCGTAAAAATCTCCACGTGATACTAACATTTGCGTATTTTTATCCTCATGTTGAAAATACGTGATCGATAAGCGTGTCCAGTGGCTAAAGACTCGAGAGCCACAGTGGAGGATTTTTTTTGGAAGACGCTCCCTGCCCGGCCTTGATTGGGCTAGGTTACATTCCCTACAAGGCCACGAGTGGACGAGGTTGTACTTGGCCTGGAGTGAACGACTTCGGTGTCGCTGTGTACAGGCTAGAGTGACTAGATACTATCCATACTTTGATTTCTGAGGGGGAAAGCACAAGTTGATTCCGCAGTAGGCAGAATTGCTCAGGTCAAGAGTGACTTGAGTGTTTGTAGCTAGCATATGCAGCAACATTTCGCAGTCGACGGAGCAGTCTACACCGTTGCGATAAATACATAACAAACTTAACAGTGTGTGTTTTAAATCACCGAGACAAGCCCTGTGACGGCCTTGGCAAACGAAATTTTGAAGGATTAAGAGTTTTACAATACAATACAATACATACAATACATTCATTTTCCATTGATCCCACTATAAGAGACTGGCTCTGTGGGATGTGGAAAGTTGTCAATTTACAGATAAACAGTTGCATAACGAAATAATAAGTACACCACTAGATGTACAGTCATAGTATACATGGTACATTAAACACTTCCATTACAAAATAATACATACACCAGAAGATGTACAGTCATAGCATATATGGTACATAAAAAAAAATCCATAACAAAATAATACATACACCACAAGATGTACATAACACATATGGTACCGTAAACAATTACGTAATAAACTAAATACATACACCAGGAGATGTACAGTCATACCATACATGGTAAATTAATTAAGTGAACTATATTTACACAAGATACTGGCAGTTATTTTTTTAGATACCTTAGAAATAAATTCTTCGACAGAGTAGGAGTTGTCAATTAAAAATTCTTTCAATTTTTACCGAATTTAATCTTATCATCTGCTAGACATTTAATATATGTTTGGAGCTTATTGAAGATATGTATCCCTGAATATCGGACCCCTTTTTGAACAAATGACAATGACTTGTAAGTCTTGTGAAGATCATTTTTACTTCTAGTGCCATAATTGTGTATTTTACTATTTGTTTCAAACAAAGTATAATTTGAGACTACAAAGGACATTAATGTGTATATATACTCAGATGCTAATGTTAAAATCCCTAACTTCTTGAACAGCTCTCTACATGAAGTTCTATTGCTAACCCCACACATAATTCTTATTACACGCTTTTGGGCTCTGAACACTTTGTCTCTATGGGTAGAATTGCCCCAGAATATTATTCCATATGATAATAAGGAGTGAAAATAAGCAAAATAAACTAGCTGCCTCATACGGAGATCACCTAAAGCTGAAATTGTACGAATTGCAAATGTGGCTGCTCCCAATCGCTTTAGTAAGTCAGAAACATGTACTTTCCAATTTAAATTATGATCAATATACAAACCTATAAATTTCACACTATCTACCTCTTGAATGGACTGGCCTGCAAATTTTATGTCTAAGTCAGGTGTTAATCTGTGTGATGTACTGAATTGCATATACTGAGTTTTATCAAAGTTTAAAGACAAGCCAATAGCTGTAAACCATTTATTAATCAGTTCAAAGACATAATTTGAAATATATTCTGTAGATAAATCTGGAGTGTTTTTAATTCCTATGTTTGTGTCATCTGCAAATTGGACAAATTTTCACCTCCGATAAGCTAAGCTAGTGTTTGTTTAAAGCCGCGATATATTTTAACAATTTTTATATTTGAAAGAGTTTTGTGAACTTTCAACCACCACATTTGTTGGGTAATGTAAAGATACCCCGGCACCCAACAAATTTATATTAATGTAATCGGTTTTAGTATTGCATCCGGTCAATAGAGACATGAAGATCATTCCCTGTTGTTTTAAAAATGAAAATCAGTAAAAAGAAATGTGGAATGTTTGCCATTCATTGTAAAATGTTGAATTTATCTAATTAATATTCATTTTTTTAGTGGTTTGTGTTTGCTTGTTGGGAAATGTAAGACGAGGCAGTGCGTTGTATTTGATTTGGAACTCCTTGTATTCATATTAAAATTAAATACGCCTCCGTCTGTAAGCCATAATGAGAACCCAATAAATAACAAATAGGGAAATTTCTAAATGATAAAGAGAACTGTAAAGTTTTCACCTTTCCCATACGAACGAAGCACAACAGTACCAAAGCCTGTCTATGGTGAGTACGACATTGTCGATGGTGATTCGTGGTAGGAGCGGATGTTATAATTAGCGATCACCTTGATGTCTCAGCAAAGAGTAAGTCTGAAGCGACAGTACTCTTCCATCAGTCCAGCTTACAACACTCACATCCATCACAGTACATCTAAATAAGCAGATATCACAACCGCAGGGATAAAACTACAGAATCAAACCTTGTAATAATTTTGCACTGAGGAATAGCCTCTTCCGTATTAGTAATGTGCCACTGGAAAATCTTACTTTGGCCACAACTTACCTTTCTTGCTAAATTATCTTTTGAAGTTCCTACACACCTTGACAACTTCCACCCTCGACCCGTACTTCTATAGAGGCGTCAGTCAATGTTTCTAAATGATTTCGCGACTTCCGATCACAAAAATGCTTTGGCTCGTTGCGCGTATGATATTTATTTTTTTTTTTTTTTTTTTTTGCCAATGTTCTTCATGCAAACACACAGTTTTTATCCGATTTTGATGGAACTTTCCATACGTATACTTTAAAACAAATAGAAATGTACTGTTTACGTTTGATTTACAAAAACCTAAACCCTCTCCTACTTTTCCCCATCACTTTAATTTCCGTCAACGTTGTTCATACAATCCCACAGTTTCTATCAGATTTTGATTGTACCTAGCACAGGTATACTTCGAAACAAGGCAGTCTGGTAGTTCAGTGGTCAAAGAGCTTACTTCCGAAAGTTTCTTTAGGCGCGTTAGGCGATTTTTAGATGGGTAAAATCTTTTGAGTTCCCCTCACCGACATGCTGATGTTAACAGTACATCTGTAGCAGTTTGATGGTTCGGTGATTATGGTGTCTGACTGGGGAACGAAAGGTCCCTGGTTCGAATCCCTGTCTCGCTGGGGATTTTCATAGACCCTTAATCCGACCTTCACCTGTGGTACAGCTTGCCGTATAATGTGAAGTACGCCAGAACGCTTCCATGATTCGGATTCCACGTTAAACTGCAGGTCCCCTGTACCTGGTTGCACAACCGGGTTAGGTTAAGGCGGCTAAGACTGGGGCGGAATGCACAGCCAATAGAAACCCTGTCACCAGGTTATTACGACCACACGAAATTATTATTATTTAGTATATCTGTAGCTAAAAGTATGTTGTGTTGCGCGTGTGATATTCGTAATTTTAGTTTTCACTTTTGTCAGCATTCCGCAATGACTGCTAATTGGATTTTTTTTTAACAGTAAGGAATCTGAGAGATTGACAATGTAGCTGAGCTCCGATTTGTTTTAGTATAACACTTGGTGTGCATGCAGTAGCTGATAGTGTTGAACTGGGTTCGTGGATCAGTGTCAACAAGTGGGAGGGTCTCTGTTTGACGTTGCAGAGTGCTCCGGATTTGGGTGCGGTCTCTACGAGAGAGGTGTCCACGAACAGCTTAGAGCTAGAGGATCTCTCTCAACTCACGCAACGCACATAGGCTGTTCACTGTAATTACAAGCTTAGAATCACATACGCAAAATATGCTTCTTCATGTTATTCATGCTGAAGCAAGCGTTTAGGTGTTCACATTCATTGTTCGTTAAGCCCTCGAGTAACGTTATTTTAAAATTAATTAACCAATATCTTTAAAAATAAATCGCCATCGTTGTTAATGTAACATATTTATTGCAAGTTATTTTATAAAAAAAGCAGGAAATATAAATTCATCACTTTATTACTCAATTGAAGTGAAAAGTCAGAATCACGTAATTAGTACAGAAAAACTTTACATTTCGTCAAGGTCTTCAGCAATTTAACTTTGATTACCTGACTGTGTAAAATAATTTCCTGAACAGAATAACTGCAATAATAGCGATCAGATTGTTTCCAAGTTTCATATTCAAACACAGCAAGTAACCTCCGGATTCTAAATCCTTAAAAAAAAAAAAAAAATTATAGTCACCCACGTAAAGTTACATAAAATATGAAAAGAAATTTTTCAATTCTTTGGAATTAGTGACAGATTTACAATTGTACACAAGAATCTTGGAGTTTTATTTTAGAAAATTTTTGCGTTAATTCAACATTATTTACTATTAAAATTAGCGAAATCAGAAAATTATTCAATTATACAGTGTGGCAAGTAAATTTTGCAAATTTTCAACCCTGTTTAAAAATTTAAGGCATAAACAATGTCTTCACCAGCCCCGTTGGCCATGGTCGCAATAACACCGTGACGGTGTACGGCGCTAGACACGGTTTTCACTGATTTGAACCCCAGTAGCGAAAGAAATTTTCATAATTCATGGCTTGTTCAGTAAGGCAGAAAAGGTGGTGACACGCGATTGGTAAGAACCACACTGTGTAGTAGAGTCCTGGCTTGTCTCTACGCAGTGCGTATGTAGTAAGAGGTTACGACACTGTGTAATGACACAGCTTGATCAGGCTGATTACTCACACAAGTTTTAGACGGTAATATTAATTATTATTCGAGATAAAGACTTTTGCTATTTCAGTTGAATATGCCAGTATACCTGCGGTCACTACGGTCTAAAAAACAGGCGCAAGGATTACCCAGAATCCACTTGGAAAGAGCCATAAGGCGAAACGACAGGTGAGTGGAGGGGGAAGTTCTTTTCTCACCACACCAGCGAGCGTCAGGTGTAAGCTACGGCGGGTTTACACGGCTCACTTTTCGTAATCACTCAGGATGATTCACTCCCAATGAAAGTGAAGGTGAATTCACTTTTCTTTCACACATACCATCGCAAATGAACCATTCAGTTCACTTCAAGATAGCAACTTGTGCGTGTTGGAGTGGATTTAATTTTCAGAATCCTCGGCTAAGGAATTAAAAGTTACATCGTGAAAAAAGTTAATTGAAAAAAGAAAAGTTTGTAGACGAGAAATTGGATCTTGCAACATGGTAGAATGGTTATTGCAGGTCAAAATTGCATATAAAAATAATCTTCGAATATATGGATGAGAAAGCTTTGGTATCAAAAAACACACCACGAATTACAAAACAGGGCACTGATGAGGAAATATCTTCCGGGTAAACTGAAGATGGAAACTATTCTCAGGTTTCTTGCAATTGATAATTGCTTTGAAACAGTTTCACTTTGCCTAGAAACACAATTTACACCATATTTTTCTGATTTTAAAGCTTTAGTTAATTCGCTAGAACACCTGGTTCCGGTGGTTTTAATTATGCACTTGATGTCTTCTATCATCAAAAGCGTGAGATTCAATTCTTTAATAATTTCCTCCGTAGCACTATCTTTTATGTTTTTATTTTCATAACTTTCAAATTTTGTTTTCTATAAAAACTCGTTATGGAAAGATTTGAAAACTATAGAAATGTTTCTTCTCTCCATTTAAAAAAAATCATGTGTTGAGAACAACAACAATCAGAAACAAACAATTTCGATCGATACGGCAGAAGGTTACACTTCGATATTTTGACTGTTTACAGGCGTCTCTCTAGATCAGGGGTGGCCATCCCGCGTGCCGCATGCAGCCCGCCTTGAACATTTTTCCGGCCCGCGAGATTCATCACATTTTTACAACATATTTTTTATATTTCATTTTTACTGTTAAATATTTCTTTAAAACGTGTTTTTAGAATCATTATTACTGTATTATCTATGTTTACATGTAAGAATAATATTAAACACAACATTAACTCATGTTTCAATTTTTCACTTCAAAAACATGTTCCTAGTGGGGAGATATAATTTTATATGCGGCCCGCGGAGTTATGATGCACTTCCAAAGTGGCCCGCCAGATCATTTGAGTTGGCCACCCCTGCTCTAGATGATTCATCCGAATGAAACACCAAAAGTGAACTAAAAGTTGAACCCGAGACAACTTCTTCCATCCGTCATCTCGGATGTTCACTTTGGATAATTCCCTGTTTACACAGTTCACTTTCGCAGCTTTTACGACTTTTACACCTCGTCGACGTCAAGGTCATTAGAGGCGGGATTGGTCTGGGGACAAACAACGGGAAGGAATTCGGCCATGGCCTTTTGAAGGAAGCATTCCAGCATTCGACTAGGGTGATTTTGAGAAACCATGGAAAACCCAAATCTGGATGCCCGGACGGAGATTCAAATCGCCGCCCTCCCAGTTCACTTTCCTTTCACTGCAAGTGATTCATCCGGAGTCACTGCGAAAAGTGAACGGTGTGAACCCGCCTTTAGAGTGAAGAAGCGGATATTTACTGTCAGCGGGAGTCGAGAGTTAATCGCTCCCCGAGAACGGAAAAGTTTGTTAGCGCGGGAAACAAACCCGAACGAGAGCGATCTTGTTCGAAGTAAGGTACTTTGTATAAAACTGTATAAGTATGTCGTGATTGTGACTAGCTTTTCTGTGAATTCCATGTTCGCATGTACCTACTTATCGACGGGATGGTGCATCGAGAAGACTGGAGGAGGACACCGAGGGTCTTGCGATTCTGCCTTCGTGGAGAGAGGTCATACCTCCACCATCTGCGCAGACATAGCCACGCCTGCACTTTCAATTGCCGCAAGCAGGCAGTAAGGCACTACATGACTCATCATTCTGGAGAGTATCACTTGGGCGATCACTCCACTCATTGTGATGCTGAAGCTACGAACTTACGTCTCGTTGGCTCTGTCTATGCGTGTCTGCCATCTGATAGAACTCAGTGTGCGCTGTAACGACTCTGTGCGGAGAAATCTACTCAGTTATGAGAGTCAATTTCCGACGAACTATAATTGCGCATTGTTAGTGGCCGTGAGCATAAATGATATGATATGAAAAGGCTTTGTCAAATATTCCAATTTATCGATGACTTGTTTTTTTTAAATGAATGACTGAATAGCACTCTAATTTCATTAAAATTAAGGCGTTAATTTCTTTGCAAAGTTCGATTTTTACGGTGAATAATTTCTGAGAGCACTGAATTTTCTTGTTAGCTTTTCATCTAAGGTTTTCTTGTAATGATGTCACGCTAGAATTTCACGTGAACTTTTACATCACTGTTTGTTTATTCTTAACTTTCAATGGCCTGAATTTTAAGACAAGGTGTTGTTTTTGACGAATCTTTTATTATTTATGTATGGAATTAATCACTTATGTCTGTATGTCTCACACGTCAAATGAATAAACTGTCAGGTTATGACACTTTTAGTCATTAATGATAGAATTCATAACCTCTTCCTTCATAAATCAAGTTATCAAGTTATAAAATATGAAAATTAATAACTGGGCAATAATAATTCCTCTAATTTATCCAGCCTAACCAGTACTTCCATGACAACTGTTGGTGGTGGTTCTTCCGCGCAAAGAGACTTAAAACTTGGTGGACGCTGCAGTCTTTCTGTAAAGATACTGGTCACCCCTACGTCCGTAAGGTAGCTAAGTATGAATGTGGGGTTTTCGGGACAGAACACAATAGAAGATAAACTAAAATAGTTAAAATTAACATAGAATTACTTACGCTTATCACAAAAATTCAGACCAAGAAATATATGTACATCCGTGCAGTGAAGGTATTGTAGAGGTAGTCACCCTATAAACAATATTGCAATCGGCGGTAATTGGCATTTCGCCCAAAAAATGCTTTGTTTTCTGTGTGACAAGTCCCAAGTTCTGGCGGCATTTGTTCTTCTCGCCGCGCGGCCATAACTTTCTCACGCCTGGGGCGTCTCCTCCATGAAGACTCGCTTTCCACAGCACTAATGTCGGCTGGGAGAAAGGAGCGTTCGCGCCTCAGGAGGAAAATCGGCCCCCGTGAGTCCACAGATTTTCCTTAAGCTCGGCTGGAAAGATAAAAGCGGTGCTAATACTTGAAGGCGGGATTTATGCTCCCGCAGGGAGTGCAATGGTAGTGCCTGCGGCTAATTCAGAGGCCGGAAGTGAGCCCGGGGGAGCGATTGTGTCGGCCGGTGAGCGAAGAAGCGCCAACCCGGGCCCTCGGGGCGGGAACAGGTGTGGAGACCGCGGGCACGCCAGGAGGGCGCTCCTAGTTCAGCTGTGCAACGTACGACATAACTGAGAACTTAAACGGATTTCTCTTTGGCAGGAAATCATTATTGCTATTTAAAGCCTCAGTGAGCCAGCTGGCGGATTGTGTATGCAAGTCTCTGACTGCACGAAGGTCCACAATTTAAATCGCAAAATGCTTAATGGAAGTTATCTGTAACTGGCTGTTGCCCGCAACTTCTTGAGCGTGGACTTGGAATTTTATTACTGGAGTTGAATAAAAGAAGCAGAATGTTACGTAAAAGTTTTCCCAAAAGGAACGAAGTCAAGATAATAAATTGGAGGAGACATCAGCACACCATTCTATCACTCAACCTGTATCATGAACATAACCAATTTGCAACATGTTTAAAAATAGTAACAAATTAAAAATGTGGGAGATTACCTACCACAGTACCTCCAACAGATTTTTGTTTGTCACTTTCTGGGTACATCTTACGTTTGGTATTGCTGTCCTTTTCTAAGATATATAACCATTGAAGGGTGGAAACTGACTGCAATACAAACAAAACCTGAGCCACCGATATAACATTACAAAGACTAACACACGCTATCCGTCTGTCTATAACCGATAGATTAGTTTTCAGTGAAATTTATCCAGAAAAAAGCATCCTATGACCTTCTTAATGATACATAGTATTTATTGGTCAAACTTCGGTTTGGCGGTTTAGTTGTGAAAACGTAGCAAACAGAAAGAGAGAAAAACTTACTTTCGCATTTGTAATATTAGTGGTGATAGAGAGACATTATGCCATCACGGAGTTTTATTGTATTGTTATATCTTTAACGATTGGATCTGGAAGAAAACTTTTCACCTACATGTTTCACCAAATTCTTCAGTTCCCGTAGGTAATAGGTTAAAATTCAATATACATAAACCTTCTAACAGAACGGCACTACATAGCAGTGAAAACCGAATCAAATTTGTCTAATGGTTCTCGAGTTAGAAACAAAACCACATCGCTGGACGAAGGCATAAGCTGGAACACACAGTCATTTCTTTTTTCAAGAATTCTCCAACTGTATTTGTAAGTAAATTTCTTTCAAAGATTTATCAGTCTTTGAACTCTCAATCCCTCAGAATATATAAATATCAAAGACATTTAGCTAATTTTTAACCATTAAAATGTAAATAAAATACTTTTCATGCTTGTGAAGTCATATTCTTCGTGTTACAATAAGTTTAATTAAATCGTAAACCCAGTTAAACTCCAGAAATATGTCATGTAACTTGCTAATGAATTATGGTTACTAATAATTTAAAAAATTTATTTATTTTTTATGACCATAACCATTTTGTAAAAAAAAAGTCGTTACCTCACTTGAAGAAGCACAAATCAGACTTAACAGTACTCATCACATTTGCAAACATACAGAAACGCAACACTTAAATTCAGACTGATGGAGGAAATATCCTCGTGGTACTACCGCTTACAAACACGGATCAAGTACGCTTTGAACACGAGGACCCAACTAGATTGAAATCAAACAGACATAAAGACAGTAAGACGCGTCATTTATGTACTCAATTATGTCAGCTGTGACATATGTAAGTCAGAGATCAAATAAACGATACCATTCTGGGGAATTATTAGAATAGTATACGCATTAAATCTTACAACCGATTCGCCCCCTAGACTAAGGTAGAGTACGCCATTACTATATGAAATACCTTCACCATCCAATTGCCAATATTCATGGAAATTTTATCACGTGGTTGGACATTTTATCTGGGTCGTTGCCTGCAATTCACAACCTTCATGCCTTTTTGTCACAGAGATATTTCGACCGCATTTTATAAACTACATATTCCTCGTGAAGGTATTCTGTAAATCAAAACATTTCTCCTCTTCGCCTTTATCTGAAATGCTTTTCCAGATTCGCTACTAGCTGTTTGTGTAAACAGTGCAGGGTGTGGTGGGGTTACAAACGGCAAAAATTTCGCGGGAAAAGGGCACAGACGGGACTTCTTGTTGATGCTTGGAGCTCTTCACGGCAAATGTTTGAACTGCGCCCGCCACCCGTTTAAACAGACTTGTTGGGAGGGATGGGGAGGGGAGGGAATGGCTGGGATTGGAGAAAATGCAGGCCGACCCCGGGGCGCACGCGAGTACTGTGCTGTACTGCGGAGTAGGCAACCATCAATACGACCGCGGCAGCAAGTTGAGCGGCGGAGAGCAAACAGCGTCGCGGTGCATCTCGTCGTGGGCAACGGGATCCGGCACACCACAGGGTCCGGGGTCACATACTCCGTGCTAAGGTTTCAAACATATAGCCTAGATTTAGTAAAATTTGACAGTGGATGTGATCATTCAAACGACATTTTTGTTTATCTTCGTCACAGTGAGATTTTATAGAAATCGATGTTTACAAAAAAAAATACAGAATGGACGAGAAGCCAGCAAGGAATCTATCAAATCATGATACTCACAAAATTTAAAAGCAAAAACTGGTCCAGAGGACTGAGCCTGAAATTACGATTCCGGACAATACCTAAACGTAATCTCAGCCAAATGCTTCCTCTGTCCTGAAGCATATTAACGGGGTATTAATTTAAAATATATTACAAACGCTGTTATAAGAGATCTATTTTCCATCTCCTCAGACGAGAGTGAAGAATCGTGAGTGGAATCTGAACAGGACAAGGAAGATGTGAATATCTGCTCCACGAGTGGCGCTGGATTATTTCTCCCAACTGTGACAGTTGTACCTCCATGTTTATACTGCGCGTATTCTCTTACTGCCCCCTACTGCCTTTCAGTGGTATTCTGACCGATATCCATCATGCGCATTCTGAAATAAAAAAAGCAGCATGGGAAGTGATAAGTAGAAACAGATAAACACTCCCTGTTTTTGGTCTGGAGAAGTTAGTTTAGATACTAGATTAATTAGTAGAATTCCTTAGAGTTGTTAAAGCCTTTCGAATAATTTATCAGATCTATTAACAATACAAACAAAAAAGTACATTCGTAAAACAAAATGGAGAAAGTAAGGCACTACTTTACGTATAAAGGTTGCAGGTTAGGTAAAATAAGGAAAAAAAATGGAGCCATTGAATGGATAAGGAACTAATATTTGGAACTATAATCATACGAAATTTTGTACGCAGAAGTATAAATATGCATAGATCGAGTACTCTACCTCTCTCTACATTATACAATAAATTAGTAATAACTGAAATCACAATAGAAATTAAATAGAAAAATTCTAATTATTGATCTTGAGTTATTTATTACACAACACTGATTGGAACTACAGTGAAAGAACATAAAATTGGTGCAAAATACTGTCGATGAGTCGTAACAGTATACTAGGGTGAGCACTATTCAGCTATACCGTCCCGTTGGCTTGTTGGCTGCGGCACTGTGATGGTAATCACCAGAATGTGCGCCTACGTCCTGGGTTAAATCCAAAACCTCTCCGCAGTCAGTATGGACTGAGGGCACACGACACTGTCGATGGTGATTCCTCCGTCGGGTGGGGACGTTAGGCCTAATAGTCCCCTAGTGTCTTTCGGAAGAGTAGGCCTGAGTTGACAGGCACTGGGTTTCACCATCTGTGCCTTCTCCATCTCTCGATTCAAGGAATACAGACAACACTCACACACACTATCACAGTCATCCACACCCATATGAACTTAGATTGGGGAAGACAACGGAAAATCGCCCCAGTTCATCTTCCCATGAAAGTTCCTATGGAGGGTTACATCTTCCACGGTAACTACCTACACCAGGAGTCGGGCATGGATTCATAAGAAGAAGATTGTTCGGTTGCTGGAGGAACTGTTTGGCTGCATCGCAACCTGGAGCCGACTACGCACAAGTTATCGACACAAAGGAACCACAAAGCTGGTTTTATTCGACCGATATTCAAGCGACATCTCAATGAAGATAGCGGGATAGAGAGGAGCCCGCGTCTTCCCCTCCCACCTGAACACAGATCTTCCAGCGTTATATTAAATTTGACTTTAGGCAGGACTTCTGTCAAGTCCGCCTATTCCGCCACGAAGTCAACGGCTGGTAGCTTAGCCTGCTTCAGACACTGACTCGCCTGTATACAGCGATCTGACATCGAAGGTGACCAGGATATCTGAACCTGGAGTTCTCTGCTAGTCGAATGAGGTGTGTGTTGTTTCGCACGACTCAATTGTTGCTTTCTGACGGTTGTTTCATTTTGCCGACCTCTTAGCCGCTGGAGGAAGGGAGTTGTGGTAATCATAGTGGGTCTTAAAGCAAATTCTCCGAATCAAGGAATGGGACGGTTGTCCCACGTCGGGCTCGTTTTAACTTGCTTTTTTGATACAAAGAAGTTGTACACTCGTGTTCACACTTGCGACATCATTTCAACAGACGGTTTGCATCCACGACATGGGACGTACTCGCTTCTTTATTGTGCTAACCTTCGAATTTCATTGACGTCGTTGGATTTTCCTCTCCTTCTGGCACCACCACGATCAGTATCATATCTTTAATTCTAGTGCTCCTACCTGTGATAGTTTTTCTTGGAACTAGTTTTGCATGACTAAGAAACCTAGTTTTCACGGTAAACAGCAATTCCAAGTTTAAACTGAATTCTCTTTATCAGGAATCTTAGTGTGCACCTTTGTTGGCAACAGGATCCAGATTCATGACCTTATTGCTACCTGTGTTGTCTCTTGGTGTCTCCAAACCTGCAGACTTGTTTCATTCTGAACACAGCTACGTTCGCTAGGGCCACCAGTGATACAAAGGACTGTACTCCAACACTCATAGTGGCTTTTTATTTCACATCAAGAATTTTACTAGTACGATATGAAATCCCTCAAATTAAATGAACGTAAAACCCATCCAAAAAGGCACTTTTAAACAACAAAAAAAAAAAAAAAAAAAAAAAAAAAAAACTGCTTAACGTCTCTTTAACAGTGAGGTCTTTAGAGACGGGAAAGGATGGGGGCAAGGAATGGGAAGGAATTCGGCCATGGCCTTTTGAAGGAAGCGTCCCGGCATTTGCCTAGAGTGATTTGGGGAAACCATGTAAAACCCAAATCTGGATGCCCGGACGGGGATTCCAACCGCCGTCCTCCCGAATGCGAGGCCAGAACGCTAACCGTTACACCACAATGCTCGGTTAAAAAAAAGGCACATGACGTGCTAAGTAATTCTGTACCCAGAATAAAAAGCAAAAAACATCCACTACAGGCCAAGGGTTGGAGGGTATTGTCTATTAGATACCTTATAATTGTGGTCGATATTACATTGGAGGCATTCAGGAGGACATGGGCTCGAATCCCCGTCCGGGCATCCAGATTTGGTTTTTCCGGAATTTCGTCCAATCACTCCAGACGAATGCTGGGATGCTTCCTTCAAAAAAGTCATGTTCGAATTCCTTCCCGTTCCTTTCCCCAGTCATTTCCCTCCTCTAATGATCTCGATGAAGCGTAAGGCAATAACCAAAAAAAAAATACATGTTAGGAAAGGGCAGGCTGGTAGATCAAAGGTTACGGGAACATACCCAATACTTCAAGACATAGCCTACAATGAAAGTTAGTCAAACAGTGTTAAGCATACAGTAATGAGAATATGAGACCCACTGTTTTAAGGTTCGTTTACACGCTCAAGCCATTTTTACGCAAACCAGTTTGTGCAAATGAACTGAATGATTTGTTGCCGTTCAGACGTTCAGGTTGGTTTGCACAATTATGTAGTTAGAAACCTCGGAGAATGTAGTTCAAAATCGAAAATTTTGACGAAGAAAGGTGTATTCTGATAACTGAATATTTGAAACACAGTGCAAAACAAAGTAGAAGTGTTAATCAGCCACATAAATGGTTTACTAGAAACTTATGTGAAGACAACATTGACGTGTATATACTATCGTACAGCTGTGGTATTGCTGTAATTCGAATCAGTTTAATCTGAAGTGAGATAACGCAGAGAGAGGCAGGTGTTCCGTTAGGAACCTAACTGTAGCGTTCTGGCTTGAAGCTGTTCTCGTGTAACCTGTAGATTAGAGATGTTAAGCGTCTTAACCTCGGGGTCAAATGGCCGACCTCGCGTTGCACCAGAGGTTATAGGCAAGTGTTTCAACTTCATCCCACTCCGTCAGCCTGAGTCATAATGCCATGCGCTGCATTCACCAGATAGTCAGGCTGTTCACTGAGTATAATTAGAGTTATTTCACGGATTATTACAGTAAATTCGTAAACGTATAGTGGCAACTACAGTATTCTCAACTAATATATCACACTAACTACTACAGAAATTTCATAGACGATTAAAAGGAACGAATGTAATAAACACATTCCTTCACCTGTTTATTGTTGAGTTTATAAGCATAGGATGTAACATGAAACTAACTTCGAACACGTTCAGTTGACATTGCAACGTCGTTTCATAATAAACTGCTTCATGCACGAGGTGCCAACCACAAATTGCGTCACACGAATTTCATGATTTCTGGAACTCCCCCTTTCTTGTCACACGTGATCACATTTGTGTGATCCTCCCTTGCCTGGTGTAACGTCAAATATTTTGCAATTGCAAATTTAAAAATTATTAAATTAAAACAGTACTTCCAAAATTATTCATATATTTCCATTTAAGAAATTTATCCATATAAAAATATAAAATCAACAATAAAACAAACATTTTACAAAATTTACAAAAGATAACAACACAAATAAATGATACAAAATTTAATCATCTTGAGACCATGGATTTTGTATTATTTATGACTGGTATAGCAGCCATTTGCTTCTTAATTTGGAACATTCAATGTGTCAGCATCTTCATCCAACCATATAGCATTGTCATCATTTATCAAACTCAAACAAAGAACTTCCCTGTTACGTCTAGCTGCAATTATTTAGGGACGAATCTTTGTAACGAGCAAAACCCTTTGTTACTCCTTATTTCATTGCTTGTATTGGTTAGTGGCATTGTATGATAAAACATATAGACCACAGACACCACATGATCGTTTAAATAAGTCAAAGCCTGAGAGCTGGTATTGGCCTCTCGGCATATGTCAAAGGCGGCCGACGTGCGACACCGTAAGTACAGCGGCCATCTGTCAAAACATGATACAAATTATGTATGTGACGTCACGAAGATTATGTCTTGTGTCCCCGCCCCCTTGCCACACGATGTCACACTTTGTTGACCCCCTGCCTTCCCCTTATCGTGTGACTTAATTGGTGGATGCCCCCCTATGAGTCGGATTAAGTGATCAAATTTTTAAGCAGGCTTGAAAGAAACGTCAGAAGATAAAAAAATATAAAACGAGATTGAATGATTTTACTGAGACAGACATATCCACTAACAAAATGTTATATGAAGATCTACTGGACTTCACAAACGTCCTCAGAAAAGCGGTGATCACTATTGCTAAAATTTCCTGTAGATTGTCAAAAAGTGTTATTCCACGCATTAATTCGTAAACTCAAAGCTTGTGCAACTCATATTATAAAAATCCGTGTTAATATTCGATTTTAATAATATAAAAAAAGTATTTTGCGGAACCCATTCTTCTCCTTCTTCACCACCTTTTCCCTACATTAGAGGTCGGTTGACCAATTAACGCATCGTTGGCATGGTCAACTTTGGAGCTTTGGTTTTACGCCTCATGTCGTTGCTGAGTCCAAGCGGTCTGTACCTACTGTCAGATCGCACAACGTACTAATGGAGGAAGTGCATAGCTATGGTCTGTGTATGATAAGTGTATTTTTGTTTGTGAAATGCATAGTTTATGAGGCGAATTCGAGAACCGTACCAGTATTCTCTCACATGCCTAATAACCGCTGTCACGACAGGCTGGTACACGGGGACCCTGCGCTTTAGCGCTACACATTGTACCTCCCCGACCCAGTACTCGGCGCCTCAGTGCACCTGCGGATTAGGGCAGAACCCATTAGATTCAAGTTAAACAAAAATAAAATCTTCTTAGGAGCCGCGCGTGACTAGTTGAACACTGCAGCTTATGTTACATATGTTAAACATTTCACGAAGAGAACGTGTCCAGCACTTGTTAATATGATTCCATCCAGCACCATAAATGCAACATACAAAACGTCGATTCTTGGCTGTCCGAGTGAGGGTAGAAACGTCGGTTTCAAGAAACATGACGCGGCGCCACCCGGACAGCCAAGAATCAACTGACTCTGGCCGCGGAAGCCTACGATTACATAAAAAACGTCATAGCCTTTTTTCTAACAACTGCTTTACCTACTCCTTCGCTACCAGGTGCTGAAACATTTTGAGTATAACTGTAGCTAAATAATTATATTTTCGTATGGCCTTAATGACCTAGTGGCAATTTTTTCCGGTTGCTCAATCCTTCTCTATCAAACCCATCTAAACTATGCTGGTAATATTACAAGGTAACAGCGAACGGCAGTTTCACATGAATTCAATCCTTGTAGCTTGCTACAATTGAATATAGGTTTCGCTTCCGAATAATTTCATTTTGATTCCAAATAATATGATGACGTTAGTTCGTATCTCGGTAAACATTTCTTGTGCGAAAAGTAACTAGCATTTAAATGGATACCGGTCTCAACAAACTGAAACATACCTTATTTTACTCCGTGAACTATACGCTGTACACTAATTGAAAACTCAACTTGGCAGGTAATATGAAAAGGGTTACAACTCCTTCACTTGTTAAAGAAAGTGATGATAGGATGTACCAGAGAAGTGAGGAATTGGGTTACAAAACTTTGTTCAAATCATTGCTTGAATACAGTGGTGTAGTATGGGACTCACATACTGAGTATCAAATACAGGAGTTGAGAGGGGCGCAAAGAAGGAAATTACCGCAGAACACAATCAGTATATGATTGATAAAAGATCTGGAATGTGATTCATTGGAGGACAGGAGGAAGGTGAAGAAAGTCATTAGAGTGCACCAGGCTTATATTATGGGTGATGCGACGCGGAAAAATGTTGGTGGAAGAATTAAGAGATGTGTATGTAAAGGATAAAATGACCTTGACCCCAAACTGACACTTGATTTCATACCTAAGGGCGTGGGAAGATTTTCTTTCGTAGGTAAGGGGGTCAGGGATTTGAATATATTAACAAATGAAATGATGAATAATTTACCAAAAACGCTGAAAGAATTTAAAATTGAAATACATAGATGGCAGAGTGTGTACCCAAAAGTGAAAAAAAAAATCGATGTATGGCCCCTGGAGCATGTGTTCCATCAGAATTAAATTATTTTATATTCATCTTATCACAATCCCACTAGTGGTTCTGGCATGAATCACATTCGACCATATAAACACGTAGAATGTCAAATACACGGCTAAGTTGCTCAACAATTTCTGCCTTCCTGAATTCGTTAGGCAGGTTGTGGTGAAGGTTGTTGTCCGAAGTAATTTCCTTCAAACTTCATACGTGTTTGTCACTTTTCTTCCGGTATGTCTTCTCTGGAGCTGCTATGTTTGTTCATTATTGTTCAAAAGTTGAGATTGGTTTCTGTGGCGGTCGAAGTAGGTGTCGTACATGCCCAGTGACACTATCAGTAGGTTCTACGATCTTTGGGCTGTCCTGTAGAAAGATGTGGTCAGCTGTCGTATCTTGTCTCAGAGAAGTAGTATGCCTGTGGCTGCGTGCAGGTCTCTAGTTGGGAACCTTTTTGTTTCATGGATAGCTCTTCGAAGGGTTCTGTTCTACAAAGTTTGTAGTCTGGCATTGTTTGTCTTGGCCGCATACCCCCACACTGGGATCGCGTACTCAAGCAGAGGACGTATCAGGCTGCATTGAGTAGTCACTCTTGTGGTTGCAGGCAGTGAAATCGTCATGTTCAGTACTGGGTACATTCCTATAATCTGGTTAGGAATTTCTTCCGTAGGTCCTCAATATGTCTCTTCCAGGCTAGCAGTCTGTCTAAGGCCACTCCTAAATATTTAACGGTGGAGTTCCAAGGAATACTTTTGCCGAACAGGTGTAATTTTGGTGGAGTAGTTACACGTTCTCTACGTTTGCCGAGTTTCCGGGATAGCATCACAGATTGGTTTTTTGTAGTATTGATGGTGATACGATACCTTCGTGCCCGCTCCTCAGTCTCTTGCAGAATTTCTTGCAGCTTTCTTGTCTATAATGGCTTGTTGCGGTGATGAGTGAAGAATGCCGTATCTTCGGCATACAGAGCGGTCTGTACGCTGGCCGGTGCTGGAATATCCGCAGTGGACACGCTGTACAATACAGGTCCCAGCACTTTAACTTGTCGAACTCCGGTATTTATTGGAAGGCGAGAAGATAGGTTTTGCTGACTGGTACGCTAAAAGTTCTACCGGCCAGGTAGCTGTGAATTATCTTCACCATCTGGCTGGGAATCCCATGATAATACAACTTCAGTAGAATACCGTTGTGCCACAGCGAGTCGAAGGCTCGTACGACATCTAAGAGAACTACTGGACACTATTATTTCCTGTTAAAAGTGACAGTAGCAGCTTCTACCACACGCTTTATCTGCTGTGTGGCAGAGTGCCCTCTTCTGAAGTCCAGCTGGAAATGTGATACGATTCCATTATCTCTGATATGGGTTTCAAGCGTCTATAACAGCAGCCTCTCAAATATCTTGCTTAGTGAGAGCAGTAGACTGATTGGCCCATAATGTTGCGGTAATGTTGGATCTTTCTCCGGCTTCCTTATTGCAACAACAATGGCGTGCTTCCAGCATCGTGGGTTCTTAAGATTTCATTGAAGATTGTAGTGAGGTTTGTGATGGTTATCCGTGGAAGACTCCGGGAGCAGCTAGTTCCACACCTTATCATGTCCACGAGTTTCTTCCGATGTAGCCGTTTAATCACCTGCAGCACCTCCTCTTCTTCTTCTTTCGCTTCACCCTCTTTGAGGTACGATGAATCAGTCACTTCTTTGCATATGGTTCCTTCCTTTGTGCCCAGTATTTCTTCATTCTCTTGGACCGTCTTCTTCTCTCCTCTTCCGAGATGATTGGTTTCAACTTTATTTTAAATTTTTCTTGGAACTTTAGGCTTTCATCTTTAAATCTTATGTACGCGGTTCTATCCGTAATTTTTAATTCTCTTAGGTCTTTTCCAATTTCTGTGAACCAATGAGGCTTAGTTATAGAAGAAATCAAAATCTAGTTTGGTTAGTTCACCAGAGTTCGTTCTGAGAAGATTTCCGTAGAAATTTAGACTCCTGCGTTGTGGAGTGCCCTCTACGGAACCCAAGTTGATGATCGGGTATGACGCCTGCATCCTGGATGTAGGTGTCGATACGCTTCAGCAGAATTCGCTCGAACACTTTGCTGAGCGCGGGGAGCAGGCTGATAGGCTGGTAATTCTGGGGAATGATTGGAGCTTTCCCAGCCTTATGGATACCGACCTCAAAGACATGCTTCCATGCTCTCGGGAAAGTCTGATTTCGCAGGATGGTAGTGAAGAGTCGCGCCAAGTAGTTGATGGCTTCTGGTGGTTGATTTCTGAGATCTCGATTGTCCACTTGGTCGTGCCAAGGTGCCTTTCGCGGATTCAACCCGGTGATATAGCTAGGTACCTCCTGCGGTCCAATCTCGGTGATGTCATGGTTGTCGTTGGTTTACATGTACAGTCTCAGTCGGCGACGTACTACGGCGATGTGACGGTCTTCAAATTTTTCTCAAAGCTGTCAGCGAGAGCGTTAGCCTCGTCTTCCGGTATAAATATAATACCGCGTTCTCCGTGGAGCGGTGGTATCAGCTTCCTCCGGCGGGTGAGGCGCCTTGTTTCATTCCACGTGCTGCTATCGTTTGGTCGCAGCATTGCAACACGTGCGGACCACTCACGATTTCTGTGTTCTACCAATGCTGCCTTTAGCTCTCGCTGCAGTTGATTGAGGAGGCGGCCAATGGCACAGTTGTTCGTAAGTTTCCACTCCTTGACGATCCGATTTTTGTTTTTGATCTGCGCAAGGAGGTGCGGTGGAAGCTGGCAGGAACATTCTATGCGTGCGTGAACCAGTGGAGTAGCGACCTTTGTAGCTTCATTTACGGTGTTAGTGAAAAATCTCAAAGCCTCCTCAACATTCCCTTCCACTGTACCGCTTTCCAGTTTAGTCGCTACGACTTTCCTAAACTGGTCCCAGGTGGTCCGCTTGTAATCAGGAATTGGTTGATTCTTTGACTGCCACTCCTCAACGTTGACCTCAAGTAGCACAGGAGAGTGGTCCGAAGATAGTCTGTTAAGGGTTGTTGCCTAGACGAAACCTGTGATTCCCTTTGTTACAACAATGTCATGGACATCAGGCCGGCTTCCATTATCAGGATGATGCATTGGTACATCAGGTGCCCATATGCATAGGTTTTGGCAGTGGGCTAGGCGTCTTAAGATGTTACCAGCCGGGTTAGCAGTTCTGCTATACCAATCCTGGTGCTTTGCATTCATATCTCCGCCAATGAGGATTTTACCAGGAAGTGTGATAAGGGCGGCGATGTCTGCTTCGTTAAGCGCTCTGCGTGGTGATTGGTAGGCTGCGACGACGGCGATATTGCCTGGGGACGTTTTCACCTGAACCGCGAAAGCCTCTACCTGCTGAAGAGGAGGAAGTGGGACGTCACAGTGAGGAATGCCGCGTTTTATGTACAGCACAACACCCCAACCGGCCGTCAGTCGGTCTTTCGGTAGCAGAAGTAGTTTGGTGCTGCCGCCCGCAGGCAACGTTTCAAGTAGGACTCACTGACGGGTAAATATCCACATCTTCATCCCACTGAAATTGTCGAAACTCAAATAATTGTCCATGAATGCCGTTGGCAGTCCATACACATAAAGTGAGGCTATGCATGTGTGGCCTCCTATTCATGGTTGCGTTGTTGGGTAATGGTGGTGTTGGTAATCGCCGACGTCACTGCGGCTGATATGTCCGAAGACATTCGATCGAGCCGTGTTAGGAGGCTGACCATCATGCAGAGTATATTCTCAAGCATATTGACTAATATCCCGTGGTTGGTCCCGTTCACCTCTGCTGCTTCTTCTGGCTTGTGGCGTGGCAGACCTTGTCTTTTCTGACGTTTTGGTGGTACAGTCAGCAACGCCATCGGTTGTTCGCACTTTGCCTGGGCCTTGTTTCACCGCCTGCGTCAAAGTGTCTTGATGCTGTGGCTGTTTGGGGGGAGATACATCAATTACATCTTTTGTTACCTCAGCAAATGATAAGTCTGATTGCACTTTGGAAGATGCGAGTTTCTTGCCCTTCTGCTTCTTCGTTTTCTTCAATTTCTGTGGATTCGGTTTCGTTGAGTCAGATTTTGATAGTTCACTGAACTCCGACGTTTGTTTTTGGTTTGACTACTGTTTTTGTAGATGCTTCTGAGGAGCCTTTGTCCCCACTCCTCTTTGACGATCGCGGGCTTGCTTATAGGCTGGACAGTCTTTCTCAATGGCAACGTGGTTGCCGTGACAGTAACCGCAGATTGGTGGTTCACGGCCCTTCTGCGTATGGCAGTCCTTTACGTCGTGTTGCCCCGCACACTTGACGCACACCGGGCGCATTTTGCAATCGCGTGCCCTATGGCCAAACAACTGACAGTTGAAACATTGCTGCCGTCCAGCCGACGATCGCAGTTTCTTTGTCGATACTCTGAGGTGGCAGAGCTTGTCTACTTCAAATATTGTGTGATTTATGGGTAGGTCTGATAATACTAATAGGAAAAGCGGCATTACTTCATTACTGCCGGTTCGACGAAGTTGAGCTACGGATATCACGTCATAGCCCATTTCTGTCAGTTTTTCTGTCAATGTCTCTGTTGGCAGAGTCCTGGGATGCCACGAAACACAACCTTCAACAGTTTCACCGCCCCGGTCGGAAAAGTGTAGTACGGGATATTGGACTGTTGAAGCAGAGAAGTGACGGCCACAAAGTCTTCGGTAGTAGTCATGCTGAATTTGATTTTGTCACCACCTGCGGTTTTAGCAGCGAATGGACTCTTGATGACATCTGCCACCCGATCGTGAAGGGTCTTGTAGTTTTCTGAAAACTCCACTACAATAGGTAGGATAGAATCGCATCTCGGCTCGTTTCGTGGCGTGTCGTCGACAGTCAAGGCAGTGAAATGGTTTTCTACCTCCATCACAGCTAGGTCCAATGAAGGTGGGGGCTTTGATGTCTTCTTCGGCATTACGAAACCTTCCTGGTCAGGCTGCCTGTTCTGGATCCGGGAACGACGCCCTCCGGCTCTATTCCGCCCTGAGATCGAGGCTGTAGTATTGTCAGCGGCTTCGATGGTCTTCTTCTTTTGTACCTTAGCTTTCTTTGGTTTCTTGGCTGAACTAAGTTTCGTTACTGCCAGGGTGATTCCAGTAGATTTACGTGTCTCCTCACGGCGCGTGGCTGTTTATAGTACAGGGGGAGGACAAAATAATACGAACACCTGTAAAATGATGGAAAATCTTTATTAATAGGGGGTTGTACCACCCTTTGATGAAGTACAGATTTATTGCGACGTGGGATAGATGCATAAAGGTCAGTCACAATATTTAAAGGTATATTAAGCCATTCCTCCTGCAGAACGGTCTCTAATTCCGAAAGGCTGGATGGAGGAAGAAATCGGGAACGAAGTTTGGACTCCAAATATTCCCATAAATGCTCAATAATATTCAAGTCCGGAGACTGAGGGGGCCAGGCAAGATGTTTAACTTCATCGTCATGCTCTTCGAACCATGCTTGAACACACCTAGCAGTGTGGATAGGGGCGTTGTCGTCTTGAAAAAGCGGTCGCTCTCTAGGGAATACAGTCTGGACAAAAGGATGGACATGATCCCCTAGAATGCTTAGATAGTGATTGGATTTGATTCTACCATGCAGAATAACGATTGCTTGTGCTTTCGGGCTACTATGCGCTTCAAGACCCATCTATCCTTATCAGTAAGCTTTGACTTTAGGCCACTGTTGTGCTTTAAAGACTCCGTTTTACCCTCTTTCGTGTACGCTGTCATAACGGCTGATACCGTACACCTTGCAAACCCCAAAAGGTTTGATGTTTCCTCAACTGATGCTCAACTTAAACGCGCTCCGAAAATCATTCCTCTTTGGAATCCTGACAGGTCTGACATTTCAACTTATCACAGACAGTTTGATAGACGCATGCAACGCAGGTGATTGCTGTTGAGAGACTCATACCTTCCTCTTCACGCTCACTAGGTGGCAGACTTCTGCTACAGGTGGCGCGGCTGTACTTCAGGTATGAAATACGTCATACTTTTTCACAGGTGTTCGTATTATTTTGTCCTCCATCTGTAGGCCCTCTCTGGTGAAGTAGTGGGGCGCTTTCTCGGAGTTAAATCTTTGCTCACCGCGTACACGTCACCATGCGTACGCTGAATGTTGAACACAGCGGCTGGTGTAGTATCTTCATCAATTTCGATATCCTCATCCATTTACCGATTCGTTACACTTGTCACGACGTCCACCGGTAAAGCCGAGTTCAATGAGGCGCTCGACGTGCGTGACGTGGCGCGGAAATGCAGGGCAGCCTTTCCTCGTCACTCATCCGCGTAATTCTTCTGGTCACGTACTGATGGGTGGCCGAGCTTAATTCGCTGCCTGCAGTCACGAATCAGTTATTCAACTTCAACACACAGTACGTTATTTCTTGTCATTTTTGGAAACAATACCTATCTTTAATAATCACACATTCTGTTCAAAATTCACACACTTAATCAATTAACTTCAAAGGTCATCACCAATAATCAGGACATACACACAATTAATAACGTCCACCTGTGCACATTACATAATATATAAATGTGTTGACATTTCACATAAGCAGTGACATTCCTTACTGGGAAAACCTGAGTCCCAGGTTGAGGGGAAGTTTTTAACATAGCAGCAGCATTGACATTCCTTACTGGGAAAACCTAAGTCCCAGGTTGAGGGGAAGTTTTTGCGCTATAGCGCATCTCCTTCCAGTTTATGTTGTTGGTTGTCATTATCAAAACGGTTCGTCTCTATCTGGATTTGTCGTATCGGGTGCTTTTGTCATTGTTCTTATATTTTAGTGCATAATTAGTAGTCCAGTAGTTTCTTTGGCCATCTGAGGGTGTTGTCATATATTAGATCCGCACCTAGAGCAGTTATCATCGGATTAGTAGATTTTTGTATTATTGGCGTAAAATTGTCTTGCCAGCTGTTCAAACCTCTCGCGAAGCTTGGGTAGGTCACTTATTTGGTGCCGGACATATGTCCTCGTCTCACGCGGTAGATGATATGCCTGTCTTGTGGCCCTGTTTTGTACAACATGCAGTTGCTGTAGGTTGGAGGCAGCAGTGTTCCCCCAGACAACTGCTGCGTACTCCATTATTGGCCTGACTAGCGCAACATAGAGGCGGATTCCCAGCTGCGGTCTCAGTGCTGAAGAGTTGTTGAGAATCAGATATAGATTCTCATCCCCCCAGATGCCTTTGCGCGGACGATGGTGACTTGAGGCTTCCACGTCATTCTCTTGTCCATTTTCACACCCAGATAGGTGGCAGTACTTGTCCAGTTGATATCTTCGCCGAAGAGGATTAGAGGAGTCAGGTTTTGTGGAACCTTCTTCCTAGTCAATACAATCGCTTTGCTCTTTGGCGCATTAAAGGCTAGCCGCCATTTCGCTGCACATTCATGAATATTGTCGCACGCTTGTTGTAGTCGACGTCGCAGATTGTTGATGTTCAGGCTTCTGGCATACATGGTCGTGTCATCGGCATACAGGGCTTTTTTAACACGTGCTGTAGTAGGTGTATCAGCAGTGTAGAGGCTGTATAGCACCGGGCCTAAGACCGAGCCTTGTGGGACGCCTGCAGCCATGTTCCTGATTGAGGAAGTGGCCCCGTCCATGAATACTCGAAAGGTTCGTCCCCCCAGATAGCTCTTGAGTAGTTTAACATGAGAAAGAGGTACTCCTTGCGATGTTTTGAACTTTTTTTTTTTCAATTTTATTCCTCCGAGCTGAAGGCTGGGAGG
Organism: Vandiemenella viatica; assembly: GCA_031002005.1. Lineage (NCBI taxonomy): Eukaryota > Metazoa > Arthropoda > Insecta > Orthoptera > Morabidae > Vandiemenella > Vandiemenella viatica. Next base: position 93,447,341 of record JARYHS010011408.1, read on the forward strand.
CGGGTTGCTGGAGAGTCACTGAGACTCTTTTCAGCCTACTAGTCTACGGGGAGGCGAGGGGGATGGAAAGCCGGCCGTGGCCTTTAGGGAACCATCCCAGCATTCGGCTAGAGTGACTGAGGAAAACCACGGAAAACCTCAGTCAGGATGGCCGAACCGAGTTTGACCCCGGTCCTCCCGACAGTGTTGCCAACTCCTAGAAATTCTAGTCGCTAGACTCAATATCAAAAGTCGCTAGAAAGTCGCTAAAATTAATTCCACCAGTAGCCGATTGTTCAGTGTACAAAAAGTTCGGGGATTCCCTGACCACATTACTCTTTTGTTACTACTGGTAGAAATAATTCAATTACAAGTTAACACTTCGAAAAATAAGATGTAGTTGGACAGAAATAAATTTCATTATTACTTAATAATACGTATGTTTTTTGTCAACTCGAAAAAAAATTTAAGTTAAAAATTTGAAAATTTCAAGTATAGATCGATGAGTTATCGACGATAATAAGATACGATGTTCGATAGTCAGTGAATTCTGAATTGTTACTATACAGCCAATGGTCGCGTTCAGGTTTACTAAATGCCCTAAATGCTAAGCAGGTGCTGAGATCAAGGTAACTAAAATCCTAGTAACCTTGGCTGAGATTAGATTAGTATATCTTGTATACATGTATACTGTTTGTGTACCTTAAATTTGGCGCGCAAGTCGAGCATAGTTTCTTTCAAATTCAACATTAAGATTTTTACATTCTAATTTTATTTTAAAAAAGTTGACTTTTTAGCTAAATCTTAAATTAGAAGATTTCCGAATTTACTCAAAAAAGTTTAATATTCAATTAAAGCTAGAGTTTTTTTTTTAACTAATAAATGTAAAACTTAGATTTAAAAGAAAATTGGATGTTTTGATTTGGATATTTTTTGAAATAGTTAGAGCTAGAGCAAACACGAATGGAACTTTAATTAAATAAAGTTTGAATTTGGTGGGCAAGCGCGTTTGTCGTTTTCCATATATATCTCTTTGTCGAGTTGACAAAAAATGTATCCATTATTGGCCCTAGAACTGTTTTCACTTCTACTTAATCAAAAGTCGTCACTTCTAGCGACAAAGTCGCTAAATTGGCAACACTGCCTCCCGAATGGTACAAGCCTACTTATATTTATATACCAGCTTTAAGCACTTCGACTGCGAGAAAAAAACTTAATTTTCGTTGCCTTCGATTCATGAAAAAACAACGGATGCAATTTACTCTTCCCGGATGGAGAGTACTATGAGATAATTTATAGTTGTGGTCCGGATTACATCGAAGACATTCGGGAGGACGCGGGTTCGAATCTCCGTCCGGTCATTGTGATTTAGTATTCCCCAATTCACTCCAGACGAACGCTGGGATGTCTCCTTCAATAGGCTGTAGCCTGAATTCCTTCCCGTTCCTTGCCCCTAATCCTTTACCTCCTTCTAATGACCTCGACGTCGGCGAGGCGTTAAGTCAGAAGTAAAAAATAAATAAATAAAACGGAGCCACATACATTTGTAAAAAATCTGCTAAAATCATTATTCCTTTTGATGTGCATCGTTTAGATGTTTGATATCTTTTCACTATCTGTTTTGAACAGTTCATTCAATTTCCTTGTTGTTTTACTGTTAATAAATGCGTCTTGCATTTTAAGGCAAGTTGTAAATTTCATTTTATGAATGTTCCCATTTTCTCAGTGTGTTAAAAATTAATTGTGCTTTATTGTGATCACACAGATATAGTGAATGTGGATTGCTCTGCTTCAGAATTCAATGTTTATGCAGATATCAAAGGCAACTTTTCAGAAGTGTTATAAATAATTACCCACTTAATAAATAATTACCCACTTAATAAATAACCACAAAAGGGGTATGCCACATGGTGTACTATTTGATAATAAACTGAACAAATTTGGCAGGTGATAGGAAGAGGTTACGAACTCATGCGTCTAAGTAAAAACTGAGAATAGTGACTCTGCTGTTTGAAAAAAAAAATATTTAAGCCCACGATTATGTATTACAGTTTACTATGTAAATTTAAGTTAATTCGACACATTTTTTATCATACAGATCCGAATAACGCAAGCTATAGTTCATGGTTCGTTGGTGCGCTCATTGTGAGACAGCATAATTTTATTACTGCATCGGCACAAAATAACGTGTGTGATGTAGTATACGGGGATGAATCATGCAGATGGATGAAATAGTTTTTGAGACAATGTGGTGGCAGGCCTGTACATCGCTTCTCCCTCCCGCTTTACGTGGTAAATGTGCCGTGGCGCCCACTGACGTTTCATTAATTACGAGCATCCATTATAAAACTCATTACTCATCAGCTGTTAAGAACTGCGCCCATTAAATTTTATGTGCTACTAGTACCGACATGAATTTCGGATTATCCACCATAAAGCGCCGGTGTAAAGTGACTAACAATTCAATCTTTTGTTCCGGTTATTACAATGTCTACGAACGAAATTTGTTTTGTCTGTGAAGAGCACTCTACAGCAAATCTTTGTCATATGGCTTTAAAAATTTTACTATAATGCACTTAGTTGTTTTCGGTTGTTCCATACAATGCTAAAGCTAAGCTGGTCCTCAATCCAATATTGGTTGGACCCCACCGACTAAGGAATACTAAGCTTAGTATCAGAGGCAGGACGGCCATTTCCTTTCCTCCTTATCTAACGTAACTCAGTAATCCTACCAAGTCGTGCAGAGGGGAAGGTCGGGCTAAAAGTCTTTGAAAATTCCCGCCCAGACAGGAATTCGAACCAGGAACCTTCCTATCTCCACACAGACGCTTTAACTACTGATCCACTTGACCACTCCAAAATAAATGACAATTCACTGAAATTAAGATGTCTCGCATATAAAGTCTTCATATATAGAGATCCGTTGATGTGTGGGTGTGTTCCTAAGTAGTTGTGCTGTAGTATGCCAAACATTTCTGGAATTTCTGAGAGCATGTTCAGAACCTAACGCGTTTTTCTTAAACTTTTGTGGCATATTACTTTCTTAAAGTAACTGAGCAATTTTACGAGAAAATGTGATGAAATTTCTCATTAATAATTGTTTAAATACAATGTGGTAAAAATGAAAGCTGAGGTTTTTTTCATATTTTTTGTCGATACCTCAACTAGATTCTGAGTAGAGTTGTGTCAAGTTCACTTCATTTGGTGAAGTGATTGTCATAAAATGTCTCATTTGTTTCAACTGCTGTACCCAAGTAAATTCTGTAACTTTTAGAATCCTTCTTAACAAATATTACGGTTATTGGTTTTGATACCCCGGATGAATAATAATTATGCCAGTTCTGAATTACTGCTATTATAATGTTCCTACCGCTCCTGATTTAAATATATATACAAACATTTTTTCACCACTTTCTCGACGCACCGTTAAAATTACTACCTTTTAAGTGAGACGGTTTTCCTCTGTTAACAGTTAACGGAATCGGCTGAAGGTAATTCTGCTCTATCCCCACTCGGCTGTTTTTACCACTGCAAGCGTAGGGAAAATTTGTGACTTGCTTACATTGGACACAGCGGTCACGATCGGAAAGATAGGAAGGGAGGGGATGACGAGGTGAGGAGTGGGGCACCTCGAACATGACCTTGAGCAGCCATGTTTGGAGTGAACAAGTGGCGACTTCTTTCACTTTCAAGTGAGTGGTTTAATCGTACAGCAATTAAATCCACAAAGTTATTGTGTAGATGACTGTAATCAGAACGTTTTCTCTTACGAGCGTGCGGTGAGGAGTTAACGCTGGAGCTTGTCATTCGGGAGACCCCCGGTTCTGTTCTCGGTCAGTCATCTAGATTCGGTATTCTATGATATCCCTGAAATGAATACAGGTGAATGCCAGGATGCTTCCTACATTAATCCTCGACCTACTCTAATTTTACTCTTGAGTCGTAAACAACTAAAAATAATAATAAAAATTTCATGAGTTAGCTGCAACTGAGGCGGATTGAGTCACTAGGCCATTAAGACTTCTCAACTGAAAGTTGGCGAAAGATTATTAAAATCAGTACTAAGTCTTTTCGAGGTTCCAGAACTTCAACAAAACGTTTTTATACCATTAAAAGGAAGTTTCACAGACCTCATGCTCTATACTTCAAACGATTTACAATTATCGTGCATAATATACCATTCTCATTAACAGATGACGAAAGAAATGAAGAACTAATCAGACACAAATTCCCGGTGATCAAAGCTACAAGAATTTTAAATAATTATAAAGATCCTGTCCCACTTTCCGTAGATGTGCTAGATTGTTGTTTTACGAAGGATATTTCGGACTTTGATGGCATTTTCCATTAACGTTAATACATTTCTGTCAGTCGCAGTGGAAGGTATCACTATAAGGGCGAAAACTGAGAGAAGGCCACACTTGTCCTATGTGTATCAAGTTGTATCTCGTAACGCCTCTATAGTTAACTGGCAACGAAGGTGGAGGAAAGAAAAATATATAAAACTGTAACAAAACAACCTTTAGATTTATAGCTAAAGAAAAATAAACTGAGCCAGAAAAAAATCGTAACTATACAGTATCTCTCAGTAGACATATCATACCAAGTGTAACGTTCCCACCCCCACCTTTTAATGTTTTCCGGCTGATTGTTCGATTATTTGCTACCGGACTTCGTTGCCGGAGATTATCTGCATTCAGATTTTAAATAAACCATTTATCACTGAAAAGTTAGTAGAGGACAGGAACAATTACAAAAAAATAAAACTTGGGTAGATGCAGCACACTAATTTGAATTTATACTCTGATAACATGAACACTATCGGTTCTCTGTTCAGACACATATATTCTTTCCGTAAATCATCATCTTGTTAAGACAACTTTATGTACTTAGTTAACTTCACTTTACAAACTGTGAGCGAGAGTGAGGTATGACAGAGACAAAGAGAGAGAGGGAATACACATAAAATGGCCTTACTTCATATTGCAGGCCTGCGGCGCAGGCGGTCACCACTGCAAGTCACTTCGAAAAACTTGACGAAACTGAGCAAGACTGAGCAACACACTGAGCTTAAAACTGAGGACGCTGTGGTCTTCATGGGGCCTTTTATAATACCCGGCTAACTGTACTTTGGCTTGGCGTTGGTCCATCAGATTTTTTTCTTATTGCTTTACTCCTCGTCGACTGCTAAGGTCATTAGAGACGGGATGGGGCTGGGGACAAGGAACGGGAAGGAATTCGGCCACGGAATTATTGAAGGAAGCATCCCGGAATTCGCCTGGAGTGATTTTGGGAAACCATGGAAAACCCAAATCTGGATGCCCGGACGGGGATTCGAACCCACGTCCTCCCGAATGCGAGGCAAATGGTCATTCAGGGAGAAGCGGTACCTACATTGACTTTAAAACTTTAAGTTGTCGTGTGTAATCTCTGTGCTACATGGAAGAAAGCACAGGGCTCCACAGATATAACCCCACTCCAGAGACACCTATTCACCTCGGATGGATGGTACCACAGCGGGTTGCGTAGTAGCCGGGAATAGGTTGACTGACCATTACTGCGGCTTAGCCGCCATGACGGCAGCCTGCAGCCAACTTCTAAAATCCTACTATCCATCTCACCCTCGCTACCATAATTAAAATTCTTAATTCTATTCCTTATTTTCTACCTAACACTGTTTAATACTACCTCGTAAAGTTCTTAATTATAGTTTTAAAACGTCTTGTGGTATCACACAAGGTGATATAAAAGCAGACCTAGGAAGAAAGCAAAGAACTCCCACGAGTATTCTTTAAATTACTCTAAAGCAGGGGTCCCCAAACTTTTTATCCCGTCGACCCCTTCATAGGATATTTACCTTCTTATCGACCACCAGATTAAGTATTTTTTTTAAAATTTAATGATTTTTGACATTTGTAATACAAAGCAATAAGGAGAACTGCATAAGAACACAACGAAAAAATTTACAGTTTCCATAGGTTACAAAATCCAGCCAATAACATTAACAGGAAAAGGAGATATTTTCCATAGTTACTGTAATCTCAAAAAATAATAAGAAAATTATGGATAGATGGAATAAATTTCGAATAAAGGTTTGCCAAATAGAAAAGATGGTTCTTGCACTGTCATATAGCGATGGATCCACCTTCCTAAGAAACTCTCTACAACCTCTCTACAACCACCTTACCTCAGTGTGCAAATGTAATTGGTTGAAAGTTTCATCATTTACTTCACATAACTTCGCAAACAGACGGGAATTGAGAGGATGAACTTTAATTATATTTACTGACCTGATTTTCATAGGAACAATCCTATTTTTCCCTAGACAGTTTAATTAATCCTCTTTAATAATAATCGACCCCCATTCGACCCCAGTGTATTTATCGACCCCTGGAAAATTGCTATCGACCCCAAGGGGTCGATATCGACCACTTTGGGGACCCCTGCTCTAAAGTTTGATATAGACACTATGATGAATAAAATTATCAAAAAAATAAAAATCGCCTTCAAAACAAAATCCACTAAAAATTTAAAAATAACTTTACGCCTTGTTTGCAGAATATAAATTTAAATGGACAGATTTTACATTATTATTACTGATTTTTTTTTATTATTAGCTATTTTTGTGCCGGTGCCAACTGACACATCGCGAGGAACGAATCATTGTTCTTAATTTGACTTTCTAGGCGACACGGGGAGTACGAGCGAATATTACAAATATTTTACAGCATATAGACAGGCGGATATTGCTTTTGTGGGAGACAGATTAGGGAAACAAATTAGGCGGTATTTTAATCTGTGGCTCGGGTTCATTGGTGGTTGAGTCATATCTCTATTGCTACATTATCAATTGGTAGGATGTATCATGCGGTTACCGCTTTACAGTTAATATAATATTTAGTGGTTATGCCTTTTTCAGGGAGTACCAAATTCCGTGTATCATCTGTATGTTTCACTTTCGTTGAAACGTGTTTCTCGCATTAATCATAGGTAAGTAGCAAGATGATTTTCTTATGTATTATTGTCATTCCTTTCTGTTATCATTTGCTGTTTTCTTGCTTTAGATGGCACCGACTCCGGAAATAACTAATTAATTAAAAAATTTAATAATAGTAATGTAAAACATTGTCCATTTAGTTTTATTTTATTGTAAGCAAGGTATAAAGTCACTTTAATACTTTTTGTGCGTAATTTTTTTATTTCTAAAACAATTTCACAATAGGTGAAGGTATCGCTGAACAGACATAAAAAATACAATGGAATTGAAAGCCTCCTCTTTTTTTGAAGTGAGTTAAAATATCTTTATTCATTATTCAAAAATCCGCGCACAGCTTAGCTGGGACGTGTGGTATGCGAAAGCAAAGACTAGTCAAACTTTAAATGGTACAAATGTTACCGGCAGTTATGACCTGGAAGCTACACGAAACTTTCACAACGAAATCAACTTAAGGGTTCTGACCAGGACGCGACCAACGTCATTTCCGGCTTTGCCACAGTTGTTATCTCTCTGACACGACCAGCTGTCCAGCGGAATAGCTGGCGCCAAACAAGCACCGAATCAATGCGCAGTGTCTCGATACAGCAAGCAACACTTCACTCCCACCAAAGAAACTCGCAAATAGCTGAACGACCAAAACAGTTAAACGCAGTGGATAAATCGTTGGTTATTTACTCCCAGAAAATGTCATACAAATACTTTTACTCTAAGACTACAAGCAAAGCTGCAAAAGTTCGACTTAAAGCAAAATAAATACCAACGAACCCCTAGGACAAAACAGCATATACCTCACAATTGGCCCCAACTGACGGGTAACGAGGAAAGTACATATTAAAGATCTAAAATCTACACGAAGACTGTATCACACTATGGAAATTATCTCAAATGTGAAATCATTATTGAAAAAGAATGCTTGTTAATGTATAAAGCAAAATTAGGACCTTTTAATAAAATACGCATGCTCGTGTAAGTGCTAGTCAGAGTAAATTGTGTATATTACAAATATTTCACAATTTGGTGATTACATAACCAGTGTTCAAAACAAAATGATGTACACTAAAAACTAGAGATCTTATATACCAGTCAGTTCATAGCACAAGTCAAAAACATCTTAAAGCGAACGAACAAAGTAATTGGTGCATAGATCTTTGAACTAGGAACACAGTTGTAGTGGGATGACCGATATGGATCACCTATACAGTTTTAATGTATTAAAATACTGGAAATATAGAATATCGTTTGAAATATTGGCATATGTAGAATTTCTAGCCAGTAGCTCATCGAAAGTTCGAGCGGAACCTTAACAATGTTTTATTCCTGGCGACACCGCGCTATAGGGAAGCCTCTCCCGAATAACACAGGGTGAGCGTCTGCTGACCCCAGTGACCATGTATTCCCCACAGAAGAACAAAACGCCAGCCTTGGCACTGGACACTGACTTTCGAACGGACGGGAAGTTTTGAATCGAGAGGCGCCGAAGACTCGCTGGTTGTGCCGATTTTTCCCGAAGGGTGATATGAGGCTGCAGCCAATTAAAGATTGCCTGCTGATGGATAGAATCTCTTGGCGAGCCAACCAACAATATTAAAATTATTACATGATTTAAAATTCTATGAATTTTGTTCCCATGTCGCCTTGTGAAAGAGGTGTGCCTTGTTGAAGATGTAAGGAGAAAAAGATTGAAGAGCGGCAAGTTCGACGAAGAGACGAGGCCTTACGGTACCAGCTTCAGAGGAGAACAGTTGCAACTTAACTTAAGCTGACAGTAGTGATGCTCGATATACATCGATGTATCGAAAACATATGCATCGCTTACTCGCGATATTTAACGATGTATTTCATTGGATACATCGGAATAACGGAGACGTTTTTTCGACGCGATAGGTTTGTTTTAAAACAAAACAAAAACAGGAAACATTATCGGTATACGTTATTTTTGTCACCTACAAAACCATATTTCATTTTTTCTTTTGACATGAATAAAACAACAAAAATCTACAATTTATTTGAAATGTCTCGCCACCGTAGTGTGGACCTCAATGATACTACATTCACACAGTCTTGTCTGTATAGTGTGTGGCCTTTGCCTGCTCATAAAAAGTAAACAAAATATTGCATGAAGGTTAATTGGAGTTGAAGCTTCAACTAAAGTAATATCTAGCGATAAATATTAAACCAGCAGTAAAATAATCCCTTTAGTGCAATGCCTGCTTTCAAACCGCAGAGCAATTGTGCCCTTAGTGATGGAAGTACATAAGCTCATCCTGAAAGAAATCAATAACGGGTGGATGATATCGAACAAGTTTTGTCTTTAGCTATCGCACCGAGCGTGGTGGGTGAAAGATTAACGCTCTGGCCTCGCATTCGGGAGGACGCTGGTTCGAATCCCCGTCCGGGCATCCAGATTTGGGTTTTCCATCGTTTACCCAAATCACTCCAGTAAAATGCCGGGATGCTTCAGTCAAAAGGCCATGGCCGAAATCCTTCCCTTTCCTTGTCCCAATCCATCCAGCCTCTAATGACCTCAACGTCGACGAGACGTAAAGCCATAAGTAAAAAAAAAATAAAAAAAAAATATTAGCTATCGCGATCTTATTGGGCCCATGAAGACCTGATGGCTTGTGAAAATGCTGTTCATAAGATCAAAGATATGATGAAGGGGGAGCTGGAAGGAAAGTGAATAGAATCTGATTCAGATTTGTCGGACAAAACATTGGAAGACTTCAGTCTTTGGACCGATCATAACGAACTAGTTAATTGAAACTGGAAATCAGACAGAACCGAAGAAAGTGTTTCTTATAAGCTGTCTGTCTACTTGAGGACCACAGCTGGCCGGCTTGATAAAAATCCGTTAGAAGTATGGTCCGATTATAAACAACAGATTCCAATATTGTACAAAATGTATTAGTAATATTAAACTGTGGTAGCCAGCTCAGTACCATCAGAAAGACTTCTTTCGAATGCTGCACAAGCTTTAAATCAACAATGTAACAGAATTCAAGGAAAGTGGTTTATAAAATATTACTTATGCAAATTTTAGAGAAGTATTATTGGGATTTCTAAATTCGAATTAGATTATAATCCCCAATACTGCATCTCTTTCAGTGTTTCCTAGCTTTCCTTGTATTCTATATATCTATTCGGATTTCTAATTTAGAAATCCCAGACTTTCGAAAAATGCCTTTGTAAAAGACTGATTGCTAATATGATTTAAATAAATGTCTCATTTTTCTACTTTCTTAACGTTTGACTCATTTCTTTACTTCCCTAACCTTTATTAAATGATAAATAAATATATCGATATTTTTATTCGATGCATCGAAAACATCGATTTTTTTATTCGATGCATCGTGAAACATCGATGTAAAGTTTCGATGCATCACATCGAAAAAAACATCGATGTATTTTCTCCATGAACATCCCTAGCTGACAGTATGGCACTGTCCGACTTTGTGTCTGTACAAGTACTTTCAAGCTACTGTTTGCTTGAATAGCTGCAAGATCCTATTGCATCATAACCGCCTTCGCTGCTCCATCATGAAATGGTAAGGCATTTATACGAACATAGATAGTGTGTGCATTTTTTATTCATTGAGTTCGTGCCTTTTAACGGCCATGGCAAGGAGACTTGCGTGAGTAAAAGCCTCTCCACCGAACAATTAATTGAGCAAATAGTTTAAAGTCTGAGAGCATTAATACTGTTGAAAGACGGACCATACCATATATGACTTTCCATCACTTCATTTTGTGAATACGAATTCTGAAGCATTCCGGCTGGCGCTCTTTATTTACACTTGTTTAATCAGTATAACATAAAATTATTTTGCAATGATCGATCTCTGTTTTTAACAGGTTAAAATTGATCGATCACTTTAAGAAATTGTTAAAATCATATTTAATATTTTCGGTACATTTATTTCTTGTCTATATGTCGTGTTCTTTTAGATATTTTGATTTTCTGGCTGAATGTACTAAAATTTTAATAATTTCTTGTATTCATATAAGATGTAAATGCGCCTCAGTTTGTAAGCCTTACAAGTAACAAATAAATTGAAGTTTTGTTGTTGAAAGACAACTGCCACTTTTCACTATTTTTCCTTGAATTATAAATAAGTTCGTAATATACAATGGATATAGAATTTTAAATATGTAAATTTATTAATCAATTTCATAATCAGTAATGGTAATACCGGGAAGCAAATTTATTAATACAAAATGAATAGCCAGTAAAAATCAACGGCCCCATTGCTAATCCGCTACAAGGTCAACGCAAAAGAAATCCCTTTCTCGAGACATTTTATTTTCAGATCCTTAATTGCGCCGGGCTTAGGTGCGCACTACGTATATCGCTCCTTTTATGTGCAACGTCATATAATACCTTCATCAGCGAGACAATATCCTTTATTTGAAATAAATACTAAAACACATAGTTTTTCCCTAGAAGAACGTAGGCCATTACATGTCGTTATAAATAGAAGGAGTCAGGTATTCAGAGATCTACAAAAAGCCCCCAACACATCTTAATTGTCTGGCAGAGGAAAAGAAAAATTTCAGTTAAAAATTAAAAGAATTTTTAAGTAGTAACTACTTCAGCTACATAGAATTTCTTTCAAAGATATCTACAAAACGATTTTTAATATTTTGTATAAATACAGTTGTAATAATTAATGTGTCTACTAGTCATCGATCGTTCCTGTTTTGCTGTATACATCTATTTTCTTATGTAATGATTCAGCTATAAATTAACTCTTTCTGTATACCACACACTCAATTCTTATACTAGGATCTAAGGAAAATAAATGTATTGCATGATACTTACTAAATTTCAACTGCCCAGTTTTGATTTTGACTAGAATTGTATGTTTCTCTGACGACTAATTACGGTGATAAAGACAAAAGACTTAAAACTGTGTGAATAATGTGAGGGGACAGGCTTAAATATCAGTGCAGAACACCCTGTGCCACACACACTAATGTAGTTTGCAAAGTTGACGATTAATACCAATGAGAACATCAGTCAAAAATTTCTTAACAGTTGCTTGTCTTCATCTAGAATTACCACTTACTTCAATATACCTTGATTTCTGATGGCAGTTGCTAATATCTGTGAAAGAAAGATAAATATATTATTAATGATCAAATTATTGTTGCATAGTTTATTTAAATAGCTATTATATCAAACATATTGGTCGTTAACTGTATCACCTACATTAAAAAGCAATTTTATTTGAAATATCTAAAAGTTAATTATTCGTTTTAAAGAAGATTATTTACAAAAATCAATAATTTTGCTTTCGTGTAGATTTCTCGAGTGTTCGAGGTAGTTATATTTTCATTCAGTCTGATGAAATGATCTACAGCAGTTAATTGTTTTTCCGTGTCACCATTAACTGTAAACAGTCCACAAACATTAACACCAATTACGTGGACGTTTTATTGAATTGTAGAAACACTCCGCGTTTTCGGATCGGACCTATATATCTTCTACAGACCTAAATATTGGGTTTTATAATTTACAACGCGTCAGGCAGAAGTTTAATAACGCCATCGCTTTACACCTGCAGAAGGAAACGTGTTTTATGTTCAACAATAAAACCAGTAATATTACTCCACCGAATGGGCTTTTTATATTATATGAAAAGTTGCGTCCAGAAACCGTCAGAACACGTAGTGCGGAAAACTGTACGGCAAAGAGATGACAACTGAAAAAAAGAAAGAAATATGTGCAACCGTTTCACAGTGAATGCAACTCCACAGGATTCGCTTTAAAGCTAGTTAAGTCAAGACTCGTAAAATAAGTTTTTACGCAGGAGATAAAGCTCCGTTCACAAGCTGCGTCGCAGCTAACATCGAAAATTTTTTACACGTCTGTGGCAACTTAATAATATGACATTCATTCGCAAAAAAAATTGAGATATTGTTAGTCATAGGTTATGGGACTAAGAAATACAATAAGAAGGGTGAAAAAAAACTTTTTCAGTAAGCTGTGTTAATGGCGAAGTTGGAAGATTAATCCAAGTCACTGGATTCGTCAACTTCTACATTAAGTGCTTTAAATTTTAAAAACTACTGTCTTAAACTTGAATTAACTGGCGTTGCCAAAATACAACCTGTAATTGTATAACTATTATGAAAGTCATTACATTAAATTAATTAAGCACGTATATTTGACTGTCACGCATATTTATTTTTAAACAAATAAAACAGAAAACAAAACAAAATCAAGGGGTACCACAATCCTGTTACTGAATTCCTAAAATTTTTATTTCGGGATAAATTAAGGCAACTGCCGTCCTACGCCATAATGGGGGGTATAATGAACTTCACGACAGTTATAAAACAAAATATCTCGAAGGTAAGTCTGCTGTCAGGTTCTTAAAACAGAAGAAAATCAAATAAAACTCAATGGAAAAGAAAAAAGTTGCTGAGAACACTTCCGTGTAGCATTATCATCACATCGGTTCATTTGCTTTGTACACAATACTCTATCACCAGTAAACATACACGACAGGCGAATACTAAGATCGTTCCGAAAAAATTCTAAACGGTTCATAAGATCCATAAAGTTAAAAGATCTGCTGAAACCTGAAGTTCAAATCTGCACTAATACAAGAACTTCTCTACCATGTTCGAGAAGACTAGAAGTACGGCCTAGAGAGCTTCACTACAGAGAGGTACCTTATGCTTGAAATGGTCATCCTTTGCTTCTCGGAGGGATAGTACACTATACTACGCCGTAGGCAGTTATTTGAACTTCTTGTTTCACTCATTTACCCAGTAATGTAACTTCAGGTATTTGAATTTTGACGGATGTTCTGTTATAATGAAATGTGTGCTACATGCAGAACTTCAGTCCATAATCTACCCCACTCAAAGGGTTGTATTAGCTGATTGCAAAAGTTATCTACTTCAGCAACGCTTCAGTTGTTTAGATTCCACGTTAATCTGTAGGTAGAGTCAAGGGATTTTTAAAATGCCAACCGAGACGGGAATTTTAACGGGGGACCTTCCTGTTTCTAGTCAGATGCCTTAACCACAGAACCACCAGATCACCCGGAGGTTATACTCCGCATGAAAACCTCTGACACCTTGGCGACCGTGCATGGCAAGCATTTTACCTTTGGTGTAGGCTAACTGGCCCTCTACGCTCTATATATTATAGAGCTCAAGCCAATTTATCGCAAAATGCTAAACGCAAATGTTTTTGAGTAAAGTAATTTTGCACTTAGAAAATATGAACTGCTCAAATCAAACAAGAGAAAACGAAGGCCGATTGAATTAATCGATAGTAATATTTGGTAGGTACAAGATATCACTTTCAGATTCGGGAGCCTGCTGGTGTACATATACCAAAGCTGTTGAAGCTCATAAAGTGTTAGGTCTTTGTCTCTTAAATAAAGCAGAGAAAGAAACTTAGTTGCGAAAAGGAGAGCGGGCGAGGCCATGAATATTATAACAGCAGCGGGGTGTTGTTGGTATGGGGAGGTAGGCTCAAATATCCATCTCATTAATTATATATAGAGCCTTAATCCGACCAGTGATGGATTATGGATGCGTTTTCCCCAAATCGATTTTACGTAAAATTAATGTAATTCTGTACCTGGCACAGAGCTGCATACCACCACCATTTGTAAATATAAAGCAGCGACTATTCTCCGTCGGACATTTATCACTTTTTATTAATTTGACATAAATTAGTGCTGAATCTAAATGTATACAAGAACAAACGTCGTTACGGTTAAGGATCACAAAGAATTGCAAAACATCAATTGACAATTAATCTGCCAGTCTTAATTGAGTGATTTGTAAGTGAAAGTTGATTAACCGCCGTGCTGCTATATTATAAGTCTGACTGTAACTTCAGAAAAGACACCAAACCTGACGGTACAGATGAGCTCTGACATTTGGAGAACCCTGTCTCGAATCCCTGCCATCCAGATTTATGTTTTATATTATTTCCCTAAATTACTCTAGTCAGATGTCGAGATATTTGCTTCATAATGATCATAGCTAATTCCCTATCCAGTCACTAATGAGACGTGCCATAAAAATTAGTTAAAATACAGAATAAATTCCTCCTTTTAAATTTTTCAGATATAATTACGGCCTGACATATGCGCGAGAAGCGTTCCCATACTCACTTTCACTTTTTACACATTTGTGTTTTTGTTTATTAGTAACTTACCATAATCATCGAAGATAAAGTCAGATTGATAATCCAGAAGAAGGCACAATAAACCATCGTGTTAAAGGAAGGATGGCCAGTTTAGGGACCTTCCTGTTTAACGTTGGTTCCACGAGAAGCAGTGACCACAGCGTTCCTTATACGCTCACAGCAAACTTCATAAAAGAACAATTTCATGTCGATAATTTAAAGCAATACTATTTACACATGGGGCACCGAATTTTTTAATTCTTTAGCGTCTTTCGGATGAATAGGCCTTCCTTCTTTCATCCACAACACCTTACAATCAACACAGTCATCTCCACATACAGTATCACTTAATGACACAAACATAACGGGAAATACAATGGAAAGACACCCAAATCTCAATTTTGACCGTTTTTTGTTCAGAAGGGTTAATACTTCCTCGTCAACCACTGACTCATGGCAAAAGAACTTCATCTATTTGTAGGAGGATAGTGACATTTACAGTACCCCTTTAGGTTAGTTAGTTAAAAGAGAAGCAAGCCAAAATCTCTGAGCTATTATTATCTGATGATGGTTGCAACCACGATGGCTGCTGTTTTGATTTCAACAGCAGATAAGGTAAAAGCTCGTGTGGTCATAAAGACCAGGTGATAAGGTATTTATAGGCTGCGCACTCCGCCCCTATCGTAGACGCCTTACCATAATCCGATAATCCTATCGAGCATACGGGACCTACTGTTTAACGTGGAATCCGATCCACGGAAGTGATATGGCGTACTTCACATTACACAGCAAGCTGTGCCAGAGGTGAATATCGAGGACCTTTCGACCACCTTAACCACTGATCCACCAGAACGCATCGGCAGCGGAGTGGACCCTCCTTGTTTCGAGCGGAAGTCGCGTGGCACCCGTCGGCATGCGACCTGACGAGAAAGCGCGAGCGAGGAATGTGGGTTCGCCGGACCACGCCACACGCGTGCAAACACACGTGCAACACCTGGCTGCCTGCGCGTGCGACGACTGCCGTGCGCGTGCATGTAAACACGACCGCACAACATACCAATTCTCATCCTGTGTTACCTCATAACCGCCGGGACTATCAAATTCCAGTGTCTGCGCTGATTACAGTCCTCAATGTTACGTCGAGTGTGTTAGTACTTGATGTTAAAACTGTTGGAAGCACATCAAAAAATCATTCCTCATAATCGTAACTCTATTGATCTACCCAATCATTTTTCATTCGAACGATTCCACTTCCGAGGCTAACAAGAGGAGGCCGCCAATTGTAAAAATCAGGTTCGATTCATACTGTGTGTAAGAAAAGCTCATGCCTAGAGGTGTAATGTGGCAGAGCAGTAACATGCTCTTCTTTGCCGCTGTCGAAAAAAATTGGCATTGAAATGTTCCGTTCTGTTTAAATGTTTTCTACGTTAGGAGGAGTCTATTAATTAGGTAAGGTGTTGTTTCGGAAATCTGGATCTCTCCCCCTCGGTGAGATCTGCTGGGATCCCTCTCCTTGGTGAGGTTTGGTGAGATTGTGACCACTTTTTTTTTAACTATTGGCTTTGCGCCTCGTAGACGTCATTAGAGGCGGGATGGGATTGGGGAGACAAGGAACGGGTAGGAATTCGGCCATGATCTTTATGAAGGAAGCATCCCTGGAGTGATTTGGGGAAACCATGGAAAAATCTGGATGCCCGGACGGGGGATTCGAACCCGCGTCCTCCCGAATGCGAAGCCAGAACATTAACCGTTCACCCACCACGCTCGGCATTGTGCCCACGTTATTAATGTACGCCCCCTTAAGGGGATTTAAGGGCCGCGTGGCGCAGTGAGCAAGTTCCCTGCAGTCGTCGCTGGATCGAATATCGCTGCTGGTCACTTTTTTAATTTATTCAGATTTGTATACAGATAATTTCCGGCAATCAGTTTCAACAAATATAATAAGTTTTTTAAACACCATTTGTTGTAAAAAAAAAAAAAAAAAAAAAAAAAAAAAAAAAAAAAAAAAGACTGACGCTATCGAACTTAATTATATTGCTCGAAAACAAAGTTATATTTCAAAATATAAATATTTGCTGCGTCAGGTATGAAATATAAATATCGTTACTTGACCGTTACAGTTGTTCATTCCTGCTCCAGAGGATGGGAGGGCCGAAACGAACGCCGTCGGTTTTTCCACAACAAAAAGTATTTTAAAAAACTTATTTGCCGGCCTCGGTGGCGTAGGGCCTAGAGCGCTAGCTCCGCGTGCCGAAGGTCGCCGGTTCGAATCCGGCTGTGGGCATGGATCTTAAGTGTTATGTGTCTGTGTGAATGTCCTGTCCGTCCTGTGACTTAGGAGATACAATATATAAACACTGGATGACGACTAATTCACTGGAAGCTATAATAATCACAATAAAAAACTTATTATTTTCATAATTGTTGAAACTGATTGCCGGGAATTCTATGTATACATATTTCAATAAATAAATAAATACGCGCAACGAGATTCATTCTGGTAACGAGGGGTTTATGAGGAAGAGAGCTTGCTCGCTGCAGCACGTGTCCCTTGAAATGTATTTTACGTTGGAAGTATTTGAACGGAATATTTCACTGCCGATTTTCTCGACAACGGCGACGAAGCGCATGTTACTGCTTTTGTCACATTACATCCCTGGCCATGAGCTTTTATCACACACGGTATGAACTGAATCTGGATTTTACAATTGCGGTGTCCACTTGTAAGCTTATTTTGAAAGCGTGGGCCTGGCGTAGATTTATATGGGTAGAGGATGTGTTGTCATGTGTCTGTGAAATTAAGAACTTATAAGTACATTTTTTTTTTTTTTTTTTTTTTTTTTTTTGCGAAATGTATAATTTGTTGAGTGGAGGTTGCAGAGTATCCCAGCTTTTGCTTTTGTGACTGCGGTAAAACCGCCTAAAATCTGCAAGCAGGATTGGCGATAAGCGTGGCCTAAGCCCATTGTAACTCCGCGATCCAGACTAGCGGAGCTACACTGGAGGGTTGTATTCGTTTACCTTCTTTCTAGGTCCAAGCAGGCCTAAGCGGGCGGACAGCTGCAAAGACACAACGCCGCATTCCCTTTCCAGAAGTAGGAATTAGAAATAGAGATGAAGTCGCAACTGATTCTACACGGAAGGAATATGCTCATCGGTCCTCATTGACCAGAAGACTGAGTAAGGCATGAGAGACCCACTCACAAAAATTCAGCTACGAAAACAAAGCCGTGGGTGAAACTCAACCAGTTTGGAAGAAAGTAATACTTATTCTTTCACCGGACGCCGCGCCGTTTCGATTATACCTGGTTGGATGCCAACCTACTATAGGTTGTAGCAGGTCCCATACACAGTAAAATCCGAATGTAATGGTGGGTTTTTACATTCTGTCGGAGAGTAAATAATTTTATTGATGTTGCGAAATTTTTCACAGAGAATTTCCCCCTTTTTTGCTGGTGTCATGTTTCTAGTTTTTTGGATTAGTTAGTTTAATTAACAAAGTGTATGATAACTTTTCATATAATGATAATCACGCAATACGATTAAAAGTAAAATCATGTCTGCATTAAGAATGATTGTTTTTCGTTGCATTTAAAGAATGAAACTAAGACTTGCTATATTCGCAGATTTAAATTCCCCCATAAACGGTGCGATTTTACATAAACCTTCTACACGCCTTACTTCATTTATCGTTATTTCTACACACATCAGAGAAAAAAAATTGTTAAAGCAAATATAGTTTCATTCAATATTTCTGGACATACACTTTCAGTACGAGCAAAGGAATTTATGATTTACAAATTCAGTATAAATTTTTTCCCCTTATGGCGTTACGGATCGTTGAAGTCGTGGTCATTAGAGGCGGGAATGGAATGAGTAGGAATTCGGCCATGGCCTTTTGGGGTAACTATCCCTGCATTCGCCTAGAGTGATTTCCGTTAACCATAGAAAATCGAAATCTGGATGGTCTGACGTGGATTTGAACCCGTGTCCTCCCGAATACAGAAAGAGCGTTACCTCTCATCCACCACACTCGGTACAGAACGCTGCAAATGAAAATAGACCGTCGCTAAGTTAATATAGCCAAGTGCTCGGATGAGGATAACTTGTTAACTGCATTTTTAGAATCAGACAGGAATAGGGAGCTGTTTTTAAGCAGTGACATACCTCCTGGACCCGGACGCATGTTGCTGACTAGCTCCTCGGTGTCTTCTTCAATGAGTAATGACTGTGTGAAAGCGCCGCAGCAAACCTGTCCCCAGTTGTACAGGCGATGGCGAGTTTAGATAGGAACGTTATTAGCGAAACCGAATGCGCCTTCACACTATTACAGCGCACGAGATGAAGTCTGGCTTTCTCTTGCGCTAATGGCTAGTAATACTTCATAGTTTTAACAGCCAGTCGAGATGGCTTAACGACACAGTTAACTTTATTTCTTTACATCTCGTCATCATCGTACCGTTCGAGGACTGTGATTGTCTTCTTTCAATAAAAAATTTGAGTCTATTAAACATCAAATTCGTTGATCGTTTGATATCACAGTGACAATAGGAACTTCTGTGTGTGCTGCCTGGGATCTAATTGAATTTAAACTGACCTATAACTGTGGCAAAGCTTGTTTGTGAAGTGCGGTGCGATTGCGTATTATACTGCAAGTCTCCTTTATTCGATAGGTTTGCCAGGTTAGGTTAGCGGGCACTGCAGAAGCGAATTATTCAGCAAGTTTAATATTATGAATAAAGTGACCGGAATGCCCAAGATACCATTCACCTATTTCATATTTTCACATAAAAAATCTAACTAAGTTCACAACCCGAAGGTTGGTTGGATCCTCCTGAAGGAGGCGTAGTAAGCCGTTGTGTCAAAGGTAGGAGGGCCAGTTCCCTTGCTCTGGGTTCTATAGCTGAACTTTGAACCCGAACCACGGAACGTCCTGGCGTAGTTCAAGTGATCAAACACAACTTCTTAGTTTCGACGAATCGAAGTAAAACTTCCTGGTCCCGAGACCTTTGAAGTAAGACAATTGAACTCAGTAGTTTAGCATTATTCACGCGCGAACATCCCAGCTGTTTAGCACTGCGGTATAAAGGCTTGTGATAAAAGAATGAAGGTTTTTCCGGAGTCTCAATTGAATATGCGATACATTTGACCACGATAGAGTGGAGGTTTTGCAGGTGATAATGTTTAGTGAGTCCATTTGGGAACAATTACTTTTGAAATGGAACTCGTAAACTCCAATTATTACATCATAGGCTCTGACCTAAAGTTAAAACAGGTAATTTTTCTGTTGAATTATTGGGTGTAGTTCTTCGACTCCTATCGCGATGACGATTTTGAAAATGTTCGGAAACACTGACTGGCAAACTACAGGCCCATTTATACCATCAGAAACTAGCGCGCGGTGGTGAAACACGTTACTACTTTCCTGATGAGTCTGCTTCACTGACGTTGTGGAGTGCAGAGGTTACGATAGTAGAAGCAACGATCACAGTTTTTCTGACGTTTGTTCATTTTTGCATATTTAGTTTTAGCTTATGTGTTGTGAAATTACTTCTCTAAGATCATCATGGTACTGAAGGGGCTGAAACTTCCATTCATCGCACAACTTGTAAGTAAAATCTCAAAGTTTAATGTAGTGTTAACAAGGGTAATGGTTCACGTCTACAAAAGTCTAAAACAATTGTAGCAGCTAATAACGTGTTTTCCGGCGTTCATTGCAAGTGCTGGTTGTGCTATTTGAGTTGCATAGCGCTGTAACTGCTGTTTTGTTCCTTTTTGCGCAACTATAAGAGAACTATGTCCTCCAGCTAGATTTAACCATAATCTTTTCAAAGATTAACTTCATATTATACGTACCATATGTTAGTCATTACGATATTTCTATTAAACAGTGATTATGACAGCTGATCGAATGATACATTTCGTAGTATTCGTTAATAGTGCTAAAGTTTAGGGTATATCACAAACCAATAATTTTTTAGTTACAATTTTATCTGAATGGCGTCGAAGTTCAATGTCAGAGTCTTCACGTACGACAAGACAACAAAACTAACAAAAAAATGACGTACTGCTTATGCGAGATCCCCGCATGCAGATTTACCTTCCATCTGTTAAGATCTCACAGCTGGTAATCTGTGCTGAAATGGAGGACAAGTTTAATTTTGAATTTAGCTCTGCATAAAGCTTAGTAAAGCGGTACGTTCAGTGAAACAGCAACATCGCTGGTCACGTTATTTATTAAAATTCAACGTACTGTTATTGTTACCTAGTTATTTGTGTTTCTATCTCTCTTCCCTTTTTATATGATATCAATCAACTGTTACAGCAGTTGGTTACAAATACAAGTCTGTTTACTGGAGATCACGATTCATCAAAGAATTGACGTCATAATACTGTCGTAGTCAAACGCAATACACCACTCGAAATTTTAGAAGTATATTTAACAGTATGAGGATCGTCTTGGGTGTATTACAACCTAATTTCTGCTTCAAAATAATGGTCCAAGCTATATTACAACGGTCTTATTGCTTGAAAATAATATGTCTTACGATTAACTACACCAATATTATGAGTTTATTAGTGAACAATGTTGTAGCGGAATCGCGATATCCAGTAGACCCGAAAGACTTAGGATAAAGTATATACTATCTTGCATCTCGAAAATTCAGCAATCAAAGAACAAATTGTGTCCTGCTCTCGAACAACTACCGATTAAAAAGTCTAAATAGCGACATGAACTTTGGCTGAATTCAGCCGTTGTTGTAAGTTGTTCATGTGTTTACACTTTTTTTTTCTAAAGCTACTACAAAGGAAATAAAGAATTTGAATAAATCTACTGTTGAATGTAGCACAAATGATCTCTGACTTTTACATGGCTGCAACCAAACACAGGACGCACAAACTGTATTGCTTACGCCAGCGGTTCCCAATTAGTGGTACGCGTATCCCTGGGAGTGTACTTCAAGCGGTACGCACAGTAATCTATTGGCTAAGATAACTTGAAAAAAATACGCAAGGATTACCATCGCCAAAATATATTTTTGTATTTTTTATGTTATTGGATTAAAATTTAGTAAATATCGAAAAACTGGTTTCATTTTTTTATCATTTCAACCATAAGGGGTACGCGAGGTTGAGTTCTTTCCTGAAATGGTATGAGGGTAAAAACTAATTGGGAATCACTGGTTTACGCTATTGTATTATATTGTATCTGGAGTAGGGTGCAGTTCAGAAAGGCCGGCGTAAAAATAGACCGAACATATGCTGCAAGATTGCTCCCTATTTTACCATCCAATTTATGCCACTTACACTGTTGATCATTGTATAGCTCAGTGTATTAACGAATGGTCAACGCACAATTTCAACCTAGCTACTACCCTTACAAATAAATTAACCGTTGGGATTAACATCTCTACTTGAACGTTTTCCAGAAAATTTACCGCATGTAAAGATATGAATTAAGAATATCGTCTATATGGTGTCCTGTACAAATATTGGTTTCTTGCTGACGCTCCATTTTAAACTACCGAGCGCGGTGGTGTAACGGCTAGCGTTCTGGCCTCGCATTCGGGAGGACGGCGGTTCGAATCCCCGTCCGGGCATCCAGATTTGGGTTTTCCATGGTTTCCCAAATCACTCCAGGCAAATGCCGGGATACTTCCTTCAAAAGGCCATGGCCGAATTCCTTCCCATTCCTTGCCCCCCCCCCCCTCCCATCCTTTCCCGTCTCTAAAGACCTCGCTGTTGAGAGACATTAAGCAGTTAAAAAAAAAAATCCATTTTATACTATCTTGCCCTACGATTTAAGATAGGAGAATAAAAACAATCTTTTTTTTTTTTTTTTTTTTTTTTTTTTTTTTTTTTTTTTTTTTTTTTACATTACCCAGTTAATAGGTACTGCAACTTTGCTCTTGTACCCCTTCACCTATAAATAACATTATTTTTGTTTCAACAATGACTACTGAAATTCGCAGGTCATCGTATCAATTATGACCTTGATATATCTGCCGAACATTTATCTATATTCCCACATTGGCGGAAACGCCACACCAAATATCTCGTGTTCAACAGCGTTATGTTCGGAAATTCGTATTTACTTTATCGAATTTTCACGCATACGTGGAAGTACGGATGTTAATCTCAATATTTGGTTTCCCATACTGTTAGATCCATTTTCAAACTGATATTATGAATACTTTTTTTATTGTTCCAATTTGTTTTGTTGAGCAGCATTTAATAATAATATAATACATTGGTTATTTCGCAGCGGCTACAACGGTTTTCCTTTTCTACCATCGCATTTTGTTTCTCTGTATAATTTCTACAATTCAACTTTGTTTCTAGTTTCTTCACTACTTCTGTGTAGTAGCTGTTCAACTTTGTCCCACAGATACTTTGTACTTACGGCATCGTATTTTGTCCTAGCGCCGTTCGGTGTCTCTGAGCCGCGTTTTAGTTCCCAATAAAATTATTTGGGGACTGGAACCTGCCGGATTATCTTATGTGTCATGTAATCTTATATACGTGTGTTCCTATACTTCACTTAACAGCCACAACTAATTAGCGGAGACCATTGGTGTTTTTGTGTAGTAGTAGCGTCTAGTCTCCATTGTGTACCTTGGTGGTTGCATGTCGGTAGCTGTGCGGGTGTGGGAGATATGGTGATTGAAAATGGTCAACCTAGGGCATTTTCATATTTCAACCGGACGTTTGTCCCTTTACTTCACTTTGCAGACCGCTGGTGTTTGTGTGTGGTAATAGCCTCCCAGTCTCCCATCGTGCACTATGGTGGTTGCGTATCGGTAGTTATGTAGGGTTGGCAAATATAGCGATTGAAAGTGGTCGACATAGGTTATTTTCATCTTTCGGCCAAAGCAGTCTAAAAAAAGTTGGTATCTTCTAGAATGTACTTGAATGTTCTAAAATACGACACTTTTTTGAGCTTTTTCAGCTATTAACAAACATAAATAATTTATGTGCGCCATATTTAGTGTGTGAACCGATTTTGATGGCACTTTCACTGACAGTTTGCTGGTTTGGCGATATGTAACATAGGTTACTTTTTATCCAGGAAAAAGATTCCGTGCAAAAACAGAAAACTTCAAAATTCGTGTCAAACATGCACGAAGTCGTGGACACCAGCTAGCGAAATATAAATACAGAATAACTCATGAAAATTTCATAAGGTGCCATAGAAGAGTCACGAAAGTAATAGTTACATTAATCAGATAGGTGACAGTTGCACGCCAGTAACCCTTGCTGTAGTTTGTTCATCTGTCTATTGGAAAGTCTTCTCTTTAGTGAATCTGAGAGCCCATAGTCACCACTGTCAGTTGAATCTAACGCTCGTAGTTGGTTTGGTGTTAATGTCATAAGGTGTCTGGAGCAGTAGTGGAAGTAAGAAGTAAAAGTTCTACAATGCCTTCTCCACGGGAATATCATTGAAGAAATGCAATCAAATTATGATACTGCAGCAATACAGGAACGATATTACATAGAAAATAAAAATTTCATGTCCAAAGAACAGTTATTCAGGTCAGTTATTCAGCTCATTTTATTTGTGTCGAATTTAAAACGGCTATTCAATTGCAGGCGGTTAGAGATAAGAATATTACTGAATGAGATGTTTTACGCGGTGTTATCGAGTGGAATCAATGAGTGAAGATTTGGAAAACTGATGAAGAGGCACTTTGCGTACCTGTTATTCTATAATGCACAGTAACGATATAATATCAGGGCAACAAAATCTTCAATAGTTGTTACTCTGTGCGACCAGTGCTGGCTTGTAGTGACGGTCCAGGTGGCGGCGATGTCCGATAAGACCCCGTCAGTTGACCTCGCTCTTCTCTCCCACGCGGCGCAGAGTCTTCCATCCGGCAACAGTCAATTGGACAGGGTCACCAGCTGGCCGTCCCAACGTCACAGCACAGCAGCCATCGGTATGCCTGCAAAGAAAGTTTGACATTCTGCTCACAAACACTTTTGCTAACGGCACTTGGAGATTTTCTCTTGAAGGGCTGCTTGCATGACATAGCTCGGGAATGTCTGTGGGACTGATGCATCCTGGGATAACTAGAACAAAGACAAAGCGAACCTGTTTGGACAAGTTTAAGGGCTATCCTTGACAGGAAACAATCGCGGTAAACAAGTGCGTGAACATTTCCTGTACCTCTAAGAACAGTTTTATTGCTTCCTGAGGAAAATAGCTGAAGCTCTTCACTTTTTCGACAAATTTCAAAAATTATTGTTGACGCAAATAGTAGCGAATTTTTTGTTGCTCTATCAATTTCAATTAAACTTCCTATGAAAATGCGAGGTTTCTTGCTTTCTTTTTGTGTTTGTGAGGCGTTATTGCTGCTTGCGCCGTGCTATTTTCTCTACTCCCTTCCTTACCAAATATTCTACGTGACAGTATGTCCGTAAGCAGGCTCACGTATTTTTTTTATTATTATTATTTTACTTTCTTCCTTCTATACACTTACCAGATATTTACCGTTATTCTTATTGCTTCTTGCTGGCTTAAAATATCCGGTTCACTCCGACACCTTAACATCTGAAAAATCTTTACTTT
Organism: Vandiemenella viatica; assembly: GCA_031002005.1. Classification (NCBI taxonomy): domain Eukaryota; kingdom Metazoa; phylum Arthropoda; class Insecta; order Orthoptera; family Morabidae; genus Vandiemenella; species Vandiemenella viatica. The sequence goes on from JARYHS010011408.1 coordinate 93,473,042, forward strand.
AATCTCATTAAAGTTTTAATTCATTTATTTACTTTACGGAATAATTCGTTCAGTTCCCTTAGATCACTAAGCATATAATTTATTATTGTAATTAATTAACAATGTAATATACAATCAATACTTATCTTCAGTTATTTTGATGATACATTCTTTCCTGTTATCACACAATGTTTTACAAACCATAAATTAATTCTCTTTTATTTCCCCTCCGGGCTGTATACTTAACATTTGCACACTACTTGTCAAAATATAACTTCATTGAAAGTTTCTTCTTCGAAACTCCCTCTTTCATTTAATCCATTGTCCCTTCATGCTTTCATTCTCTTTCGTCTCTTCTCTTAATCTGTTTTTCACAGATGCTCCGCATTGTCTTTTATGAGCGTCTTTAACCTTTAAACTAAATTATCAAAGTTAAAATATATGCTCTGTGACCTCGCTAAATTTCAAATATATTTACAACACAAACCATAATTTTCGGTAAGGACTATGTACCTTACATGTTGTTTCCAATATTATTCCCACCACTACTGGATTAAAATTATTCGGGGTTTGTTATAAACTGTTGTTCACATTGGTATTTTCCATGTTGTAGGTCATATCTCTTCATCAATTTGGCCACGAACTATGTCAGAACATAAATTCCAACTTTTCTTCTTGATAGTATCTGATTTAAAGGATATAGTGTTGATGGCAATTCTCACTGATTAGACCTCTCAGTTTATGTACAGTTTTATTGAGAATTACTTCTACTACTCTAATTTATACAGTACTAGCTTGTTCCCGTGACCTCGCAAGCGTAGACTTAGAATTTCACTGCCAGAATTGGGTATATAAAGCTGTTAGTAACGTAAGATTTGTCCCAAACAACACCGAGTTCGCATAATATCTCAGGAAAGCCATCAGTGTATCATTCAACCGTCGAACCTGACTCTTGAAGAGAATCAATTTACAACATATTTAAAAACAGAAAAACAAACGAAGGTGCGGGGTGGTTTAACTGAGGGCAGTTTTATTTCAGCTTGGTCTTTTCTTCCTTCTTCAGCATGAGCATCAGATTCTTGGCTTCTAACAACAATAGCTGCTCGTGCTCTTCTAGAGCTACACCTTAAGCCAGGTTTACGCCCGCAAGGCATGTAAAAAAAATAAAAAAAAAATAAAAAGAGACAAAATAAACTGGTGCAAGAAACTTTTAGGCAGACACAAAGTAATAGTACAGTGGTGAGCAAAAAATCGATAACTGTACTAAATAATAAGTTTTGTCTCTAAACGAAATTTATTAACAAATCATATAGTAACAGACTACGCGAGAAGCAACGGACGTAACATTACAGACTAACACACGCATCCGTCTGTCTGTCACCATTCAATAAGTTCTCAAAACTAAACTTATTCATACCGGAAAAAATGTCCTGTGTCCTTTACACACACACACACACACACACACACACACACACACACACACTTACTGCGAGAGAATCAACGCCTGAGGGATCAATACAGGCTACTTTGACTATGTCGTATAACGAAATTATCTTTTGCCTGGATCAAGGAAGCGGTTTTCCTTTTTCTATTATTGGGTTTCCTGACCATACAATTACCTACGTTGTGTCGCACACTCTTCGGCCTGGGAAAACAGAGTGCGGCAACATCGACTGGATCAAGCCGAATGAGTATCTACCACCTGGGTCTGAACAGCGAGTTGGAGTTGACCACTGTAGAGACTGTCGCTTCATGGGGAGACCTGGGAGAGCAACCAGATATCACATGTTCTTGTGGTGAGATACAAACTATGGTACATTTCTTGTCATATCCACAACTCGAAATAAATGTATCTCAGTCAGACCTAGTGACAAAACCATCGCATTGGTAGAAAAACTATCTTGTATCTGATACTGCCATCGACACGAAAAGAAAAAAAGACAAAAGCAGTTACCTATGTATGTCATTTTGTTTTTGCAGTGTAGATATGCAGTTACAACAGTTCCGCAATAGGGCCAGATCGGGCGTGGTAGCACGTGTCATGTCTCACGCAATCCTCGAGGATGAAGGAGCAGCGCCCAGCTTGCATTCCACGGCGACCATTGCGTCACTCACGGCGAGACCTCGTTAACCCTAGCGTGCGCACGCTACTTCAAGTGATTCTAATTGGTTCCGGACAGATCCGACCTAATTTCCACCACCCAGCGATCCACTTCACCTTCATCACTGCTGCCACAGAGAGATTCGCTGAAGGGTGACCTGGAGCGGAAGCTGTTAACATTTCTGACCTCCAGCACTAATTCAAGTAAAAAAAGTGCCACTGATGATTGTTTAATTTCCTCTCGCTCTTCTGGAGCACTGCGAATGGGCAATATGAAAAATACATGGTTCTAAGGAGTTAATTTTATTAATTTCGTGTCAGAAATATATACGTTTACAAAATGACAATCACTAAATTGTACTTTGCCAAAATTTGGCCACTTCCACTTCGCCTTTTCCGAGGCCTCATGTAAGTCAACTTTCATGTAGGAGGTTGGACACAGTCGACAATGGAGCTTGTGTTGAACAGTCTGAATTTTTTCCGCAGTCGCACTTGATGTTATTGACCTCAGCATAGCCTCAGTCTATCCAGTGACTTCCATATCAGTCATTCGCTGTCATAATCAGGTGGTAATGTTTCAGATCCTCTTCCCCAACTAGAGGTAAGGGGAAAGCGTTAGCTTTCCACTATTGTATCCTAGCTTATTCAGTAGTACTTCTAAGCTACTTTGATATTCTGAAGGAACTTTTCTTGGACTTTGCTTATGCAATAGATGTCCATGTAATGGATGAGTTCTTTAAAGATCCACTTTCATCCTTTCCTGGTTCGCTGCTATTTCTCTTCGAGTGAATGGTGGTGGTATTCCTGCGAGGCGGTGGATCCATTCGACTGGAGTGGATTTTAAATATCCAGTTATAATTCTTCAAATGCCTTTAAGAGCTACGTTGTACCAATCAGGACAGGCATACTCTGCAGTCGCTAAGTCAGAAGTTAGGATGGTTTCAGATTGACTATCCCACTGTGACGCAGCTAGTTTTCTCAGGAGATTGCTCCTGATAGAAACTTTCAGCTTGGAATCCAAGAAGTTTTCTGAATGTAAAAGATCAATCAAGGGCCACTCCTAGCTAATGTGGAATGTCACAATGTTCCAGTTAGACTCCAAACTAAGAAGGTTATAAATCATCATTGCAAGTCATTTGCATCGCACAATTTTCTGATGTGGCCTGAGGTACAAATATGCAGGTGTACTCTTGCTTTGAAACTGTCGTACCAGCTTAAAAATGCTGTTAACCGAAATTTATCTGGAATTATAGATACTAACATAGCCAGCTTGGTCATTGTAATAGGTCACAATGAAACCGTAAAGGTGTCGGCGCGTCAGAACTGTGGTAATAGGAGTTTTCATCATTCGTATTCTCGGACAAAGCACCGGATCTAGGGAGGTCGAACCAGGGAACTTGCCCCGGGCGGCAACGTCAGAGGGGCGGCAGAATCATGTTTAAAGGGGCAATAAATGGCAGATTCGTCTGGTTTTTTTTTTTTAGCTCTCCTGTGTATAACGGCGCCGATCAAGGGGACGAAAAAATCGAAAAATAGTTCTACACTGCCCCTGGCAGCAAATTCATGTTTTAAAGATTTTGCCCCGACTCTGAAAATTCGTAGATCCGCCACTGCTTGTACAGCAGGGATCGGTCTGGTAGCCCAGTGGTTAAGGCGTCTGACTGGAGATAGAAAGATCCCCGGCTCGAATCCTGGTCGCGGCTGGGATTTTCAAAGGTCATTAACCCGACCTTTACCTCTAGCAAATCATGCTGTCTAATGTGAAGCTCGCTTCCGTGGTTCGGATTCCACGTTATGCGGTAGGTTCCATATACCCGATAGAATTACCGGGCAAGTTTAGTTAACCACAACAAGAGGCGAATTGCGTTGCGAATCTGTAACTTCGTCGCTTGGCGGCCGAACAATCCTTCGTGATTTCCCGATTGACAATACCATGCGATGATTTGATTTAGGCAGCAGAGTAGGACCTTCTTTAACAGAGTTTCATACTGACTGCCAAGTCCTCATCTTTTGCAGCCGCCTATCCTTGCCCTGTAATGCTACCGAGTATCGGAAATCTACAGTTTAACGTAGAATCGGAACCAAAGAAACGTTCTCACGTACTTCTTTCACATAACAAGCTTTGTCAGAAATGAAAGTCTGGTTAAGGGCGGTGAAAATCCCAGCTGGGAAAGGGATTCGAAAAGATGGCCTTTCAATCTCCAGTCAGACACATTAACCACTGATTCACCTGACCACACGTGATAGAGGTGGCAGTGCACGATACCTAAGATACATATGTTTAACATTGCTGAATTAAATCACAACGCTCTCCGCAATGCTTATGACGTGAGCGTTCGCCGCTGTTGATGGAGATAAGATGGACACGGAAAATTTGTTTTTCGGAAGAGTAAGCTTGAATTGACTGGCACCGGAATTCACCCCCTCTATGTTGTTTCATATCTTCCACAATAACAAGCAACGGATTACGTTTAACAATAAGAAGTAGCAAGAACACTTTCACATTCGAAAGATACTGCAGCTACATCTTCCGAGGGAGTTGCCATCGAGGTGTAACATACGGTGTACGTGGTATGGCATGATATCTTACCTAAACGCTACCATCAATTTCTAAAACATCAATCGAACTTCGTGTGAAGGCCACATTTATAGTGTCCCAAATCCTTATTCCTACTCATAAGCAACAGCTGCACATAAATTTGAGGCTTAGCAGAAAGGTGATGTTACTCGCATTGGTTCATCATTCTAATGAAGGATAGTGTTGATGGTTTACTATCATAAATTAGAATGTTTGCAGATGACATAATGCTATACAAAAGGATCGAAATAGTAAAGGACTGTGAACAGCTGCAGGGTGATCTGGACAGGATATCTAGTTGGTTTGGTAAACGTGGGATGAAGATAAATGCAAAGAACAATCAGCTTATTAGAAACACAAATAATTAAAAAAAAAAAAAAAAAAAAAAAAAAAAAAAAAAAAAAAAAGGTCGATCATGACTACTAGGTGTGAAACGAATTGTTTGCTGCAGACTTGAAATTCAAATATCTTGGCATAACATTTGATAACAAGCTCAAATGGGCAGCACACATTGGACAGGTGGTAGGAAAAGGTTTCAAAATCCTTCACTTGTTGGAGACAGTGATGAGAGGGTGCACGAGAGAAGTAAAGGAATTGGGTTACAAAACTTTGGTTAGGCCATTGCTTGAATATGATGGTGTAGTATGGGACACATTCTGGGTATCAACTACAGGAGTTGGGGGGGGGGGGTGCAAAGAAGGGCTGCTGTATTTGTCTCTGGAAATTGCCGTAGAACACAACCAGTAACCGATATTATAAAAGAGCTGGAACGGGATTCATTGGAAGACAGAAGGAGGGTGAAGAGAGTCTTGGGAGTGTACAAGGCGTATATCGGTAATGGGGCGTGGAAAGATGTTGATGTAAGAACTAAAAGTAATGCCTGGAAGGAAAGATGGAAGGGAAGAGATGTCCATGACCACAATCTGGCACTCGATTTCAGGCACAAGAGTGAGGTAGATTTTCTTTCGCAGGTAAGGGGGTAAGGGATTGGTAAGTTACCAAGGGAATTGATGAATAAGTTCCCAAAAACCGTGAAACAATTTAAAGTTGAAATTTGTAGAGGGCAAACGTAGGTGGGTACAAAAAAGGCTGAAAATTGGTGCGTAGGGAAATTACCACCGGAGCGTGCGCTGCATCGCAATTACTTGATTTAAAAAATTAAATTAATAAAAAACTAAGCATATCTAGTGCTGTTGTATTATTTATTTGTAACTACACTCAAACACAACTTGTTTTTTCTACGCAACCAGTGAATTTACCAGCACTTTTATTGAAACTCGTCACAAAAACGAACGAACGAACAACTGAATTTCGTGTCGCCATGGGTAACCCATGGCTTCACTGGGCGCTTTGGGTTCGTGACATGCCTATGATAAAAGCCCACCTTGCAGTAACAATTCTTGCAGCGTGTTTTGTATTTTCAGGCGCGACTTAAATCACAGTTTGCCAAGTACTCTCGTACAAAATTGAACACTTCGAGATTACGAGATGAAATACCTATAGCGCAAAGGGGACCCTATCAAAAGTGTTTCTAGATATTTTAATAGCACCTCAATGACGTTGCCAAATAGCATTGTAATTACTGAATAACATAATCCATTTTGGTATTTAATTGGTTCGAAATTTCATTATAGCACGGTTTTTGTGTTTTGGGAGCAATTACAAACAACGCTTGTAACAGAAGACTGTCCAGAATTTAAAATCGCACGAAATGTTTGTTACGTTGTAACAGTTATAATTTGAAAGAGATTATTGACAGTAATTTTCCTTTTTTTAACAACAAAATTCTTGTGGAATTTAATCGAGCCATTGATGTATAAATTATTTGACCATGTCATTACGCGATTAGGGGACAAATCTTTTGATTTCACAAAATTCTGAATCTTATACTAATGAGCCTTCAGGTTTTTGTAAAATTTCGGCAAAGCCGGCAATGAGAGCGTCCACCATTGTTACCAACCCACTTTCTAATCTTCTTAACACTATTAAAGATGGCGTGAGTAGTTTTATAAATAAAAAAACTATAGTATTTCTTCTGAATATGTAGAAATGGAGGAATTAATGATGCTAACTGTTGCGAATCCATCGGTCAGCAACCAAATACCCATACGTTTATATGGCATAATTGAAATGAGAATAAAATCTCGATAACTTAAAATTCAGCATTGACAGCTTATACCGTTTAACTATTTGTGATAATTCTGATAGCTCAGTGGTTAAGACGCTTGTTCTCCCACTTCAGGGTCCCGGTTTGGATCCCGGTGGTGATATAAATTCGTAAGATTTCTGCTTGATCATATGAGCAATGCCAGGGTGTTCCGCGGTTCGTTAGGAGCCTTCCATTAATTACGTGTGATCTAATGGGGGGGGGGGAAGAGGTCCGGCGAAATCTCACCAAGGGGGGAGGGGCGGAAATCTCACGTCAACTTTTTATTTCAAATTGCCGCCCTTCAAACAACAGTCGAGCTAAAAAAAGTCTCTAAAATCACGAGGTCACCGCACGTAATTAATGGGCGCCCCCTTTAAACTGCAGGTCCAGTTACGACAAAAGAAGAAAATCGGGAAATTACCGTCGGAGCTCCATCGCAGTTACCAAAAAAAAGAAAAGAAAAATTGTTTCAGATCCATAACAAGTCATATTTTTCGTCATTTGTAAGTCACTTTCAGTGTTCTGTAATTATAGTAAATTATTTAATATTTTTAGAATTTGACCAAAGACATTTGCGGTGGGTAGGTTAACTGAGTGCGCCCCTATGGAGGCTGACAGCAATTACCTCGTGCTGGTGACTTGCTGTTTGTTGGTGACGCTCGTCCGCCACTGTTTGTGCTACCGCGTGCGACCCCAGCCACAGCAAACATAAAATGTCGAACGTTGTTTATTTCGCGTTTGCTGAGCACACACAGTGGCAGCGCATCAAACGGCTCAGTTTCTTTTTGCTTTTACGGTGGCAAAAATCCATAAAAATGGCAGAATACGAGCACGTGGAATAAACGAAAGCGGCGCTCAACACGGGATATGCAGCGGGTCGAAGGAGCGCGTGGTCGATCCGAAACAAAAACTATAACACCAACAGTTATGTTAGAAATGGTTTCCTTGCTGATGGACCTATCCTCACTCTAAATGAGTTGTAACGACAACAATAACAAGTTATTATCGTGAAAGATTCAGACCAAGTCTTAAGGAAATATTGCTGCTTACGATAGTCATAACAATGTGACAAACGACGGTATTGTCGAAAGCAGATAATAAACAGAACAAAGAACTTTCCGTCACATTTACGCAAATACAGTATATGATACGAGAAAATAATATTTTGAGACTGTTTATCAGCCACAGGTCTTTTTGAAAATGATATTTGTTCCTTTGACAAGCCAAAAAGCATAACGGAATAATATAAAATTAATTGTATCGATAAAATAGTTTCTTTTCTAGAAATGAAAGGTGCCTAAAGCATTTACGGAAGAATCTTACAACACTGGATTATGGGTTTCGTTCATTCGTTAACTGAGTTCAAAAACTACATACTTCAGTTCTGCAGTGGTTGATCGCTTAATTTAATTTTTATTGCGATGGAGCGAGCTCTCCGGTACCTATTTCCATACACACTCATTTTTCCCTTTCATGCACCCGCCTACTTTGTCCTCTACAAATTTCAACTTTAAATTTTTTCAGCGTTTTTAATAAATTATTTATCTTTTCTCTTGGTAATTTATTCCAATCCCTGATACCCCTACCTTCGAAAGATAATTTATCCACACCCTTATGCCTGAAATCGAGTGCCAGTTTGTGGTCATGGTCATCTTTTCCTTTCCATGGAACTCTCTTAATTCTTCTACCGATACCTTTCCAGGACAAATCACCAATATACGCCTTGAACACTCCCATGACCCTCTTCACCCTCTTCCTGTCTTCCAGCGAATCCCATTCTAGCCAATTTATCATAACCCCCTCCAACATCTGTTTTTGATACTTAAAATGTGGGTCCCATACTACACCACCATATTCAAGCAATGGTCTGACCAAAGTTTGGTTACCCAATTTCCTTACTTCTCTGGTACTCATCACTCTCTCCAATTAGTGAAGGCTTTTGAAACCTTTTCCTTCTCTGTTTGAGTTTATTAAATGTTATGCCAACGAATTTATATTTGAAGTCTTCAACAACCAATTACTATCCCACCTTGCAATCATAATCAACTTTTAGTTTTTTTAAGTGTGTACCTAATAAACTAACTCCTCTTTGCATTTGTCTTCGTCCCTTGTTGACGTATTTAATTCGATTTTGTCAGCAGCTGTTTTCGTTTGAATGTCAGTAATCTTTGTTTTAACTTTCATTAGTTTAATTTTATTTATGTTTTATATTTATTTATTTATTTATCTCGTAGCAATAGCACATAATTGTGTTTTATGTTGATTTTATCTAATATTTATCTCAATGCTTTTTGGTAGACAAAACTTTTAGTTAAACTAAAATCTGACTTGATAATTTGCGCACAAATTAAAATAAAAAAACTGGAAGTATAGCGTTATAGGCACGCTGTTTATAACCTACAACAGACATATGCCGCAACGAACCTTGTTATAGAACATATTATGATTAAGAAATATCCATACGTTGCGTTTGTGTGTGTCGAAAAGCGTCGGTCGAAAAGCCTTTGTTATACCAGTTGTTGTTGGCTAAATACTTAGATTATCTAGTATTAGAAACAATACAGTACAATCTGTTAGAATAACAACAAAAAATTCTCGAGTGTAAGTATAAATATGTTCGCTTTGATCCCATGTGAGAACAGTCTCAGGGTTCTGGAACAGCACATATCGTCCACAAAACCAAAAATATTACACACTCGTATTCCAGTACAATTTTCAAAGGCTGCTACCATTTGCTACATTTGTACATTTCCAAAAAACAAGATGTGAATCACATTAGTGATTGTGAACAAGTTTGCCACCTTCATTTCCTGATACCAATGTACATACTATTCTCCTAGTTCTTGCAGTTATCAAATTTAAAAAATGGAAAGTCTCCCCAGGAGAAAATGGGTTTTGTTGCAAAAAAATCTTCAATTTTGATTTAAAACCGTTACCTTTTTTATGGCTTTTTACTGTGTGAGGAATATCATTCAGTACATTTGAAACTGACTTGTAATATTTGTGGATGCTATATTTACTAGAAGGTACGTTTTCGTGATTTAAATTAGTTTTTGTTCTCGGTATAAATTTCCGTATAAGACGTGGACAAAATATTCTCTCCATATCGATAAAAAAACAAGAATGTGGAAGTCAGATGAGTCACATTATCTTAGGGGAGTTAGACTTGCATAATATAGACCGTGTACCAGCCATTGACGCTCTTTTTCGTAGTGTTTTGGAGCCTCTACCCACGCCTGTACCACTTGCAGGTACAGCTGTTAAACTGAGCTAAACCTTCAACTAAGCCGTTTCGGACAATGGCACGGTGTTATTGGAACGCCTCGCCGAACAAAACGCCATTACGTTATTGTCCGCTCTGCGAGGACAACGTATCAGAATAATATTTAGCGTTTACCTTGGTGAATGCGAGGAATTAGCGACTTAACTTCGTGCGACTAGCCGAACGAACGGGCTTCAATAGACGCGCGTTTGAGTTGGCTCTGATCTGATCATGTACCTACGCAGTGGCGATGGGTCCCACCGTTTGGTTTTCACCTTTAATCAACTGCCCTGAATAGGGCGGCATGGAGATGGGTTTACCACTAATCGCTTCCGATTAAAGAATGAAAGGCTTTCAAAGGAGCCGCAGAACAGATATAGATGACTATTAAATCTGTTTTCTCTTCTCCAAATTATTCAATGCGATCCTCAACTATTTTACCAAACCGATCAACGGTTTCCAGTTACGTCGAAGATCATCGGTACAGTTAGGAAGAATATTAATCAAAGGTTGCTTTCTGAATGATCTCTTTTGAAAACAATATTATGGATGTTATGTATGGTATTGTAAATGGGGAAAAAAATGTTTGAGATTGCAGGTGGTGGTGATATTTAAGTCTTAAACAGCTACATCGTGAGAGGAGCTGGGAAAGTATACACACTCATACCATGTGATATCTGCCTCAACAAACACTGAAGAGAATTGATAAGTTCTGTTGTAGAGTCATTAGCCGCATAGCAAATAAGAAAAACTCGGTTTCTGCTTTTTGGTGAAAGAAATATAAATATGCCTACCACCTAAAAGAATTGGCACATTCTAATTTTTTCGTAAAGAGGTATCAATACTGACATTTTGTTTTCTTGGTTATGATTGCAAATTGAAATGCTGACGAAGCTTCTGAGCCAATTGTGTCTCGTATTACGGGATTAGATCTTGGATCAAAATCCTAATTTCTTTAAGAATTCAACAACAAAAAATCGCAAATTTTTAATTCACTACCGTTGTGAAGTGATTAAATCATGGCTGCGATATTGGTTATGCTCAATTTCGGTGAGACAGTGTGTCTGAGTCATCCGAAAAACGTTTAGGTAATAAAGCAATTAAAATAGCGACTGTGGCTATATGTTTTGAACTATGGTGCTAAATCCCACAGACAACATACATGCTTCGTATTTATCTGTTCTACACGCGATTGTTGCTGATTCCTTATGTCAACGGACGGTTCATCGTTCTGTTTCCCAAGCATCACCAGTACTTTATATCTGTTAGTATTTACCACGTTATTTTAGCCTTCACGTTCACTGCCTTTATTCGTAACGGCTTTTACGTGCTTTTCCTGCTATTTATAACACTTTGCCTCTCAGAACGATCGTCTCACATCGCTTTCTGATCTATGAACTGTTAACTATGCTGATTTGTGTTATAAACATGTTTACTGTCGCTTTCATTGCTTACTTATTTTACTACAGTGTAGTAGCTTTTCGTATCGCATGATTACTTTTTTTGAAACCTTCAGAATTATTATTGTCAAGGTGAGTGTGAGATATCTTTCCGTAGAGTGTATTTCTTATTTGTGTTTGCAATGAGTAAATGTTGCACGTAATGATTAGTTCGACTTTTTCTGGCACGTAAACTGTTTGAATTTTAAGTTAATGTTTTCCTTGATGCATAAACATAGGATTATTCAAATGTTAAATGTAGTTTGTGTTTGTTAATTGTATGTAGTTTGCTTGCGACTGGTGCTAGCGCACACATCGCGTGGACTGATCTGTTAACGGTTCTCATATTAATGTTATGTTTTCCTAAATTATACGTAGGTTTTATGTATGTATTTTAATTTAATTTAATTTAATTGTAATGGAGCACAGGCTCCGGTGGCAATTTCCCTACACCCCCATCTTCCCCCTATCCTGCACCCTCCAACATTTTCCCTTTACAAATTTTATCTTTAAATTCTTTCAACGTTTTCGGTAAATTATTCATCATTTCTCTTGGTAACTCAATCCAATCCCTGACACCCTTACTTAAAAAAGAGAATCTTCCTACACCCTTGTGCCTGAAATCGAGTGCCAGCTTGTGGTCATGGTCATCTTTTCCCTTCCATGCATTACTTTTAATACCTACTCCAATATCTTTCCATGCCTCATCGCCAGTATATGCCCTGTACACTCCCATGAGCCTCCTCATCCTCCTCCTGTCTTGCAATGAATCCCATTTCAGCTCCTTTATCATATCCGTCACTGATTGTATTCTGCGATAATTTCCAGAAACAAATCTAGCAGCTCTTCTTTGCACCCTCTCCAACTCCTGTATTTGATACGCAAAATGAGGGTCCCATACTACACTGCCATATTCGAGCAATGGTCTCACCAAAATTTTGTAACCCAATTCCTTTTCTTCTCTCGTACATCCCCTAATCACTCTCTCCAACAAGTGCAGAATTTTGAAACCTTTTCCTACCACCTGTCCAATGTGTCCTGCCCAGTTAAGCTTGTTCTGCTTAGCAGATATGAAGTACGAACTTTTATGTGTGTGCATTATGATATTTATTAATTTGAAGTTTACTTTTTGTCTTTTTGCAATAGAGTTTTAAGTATAAATTTTACGCTAACTCCTTGTTTCTTGATTATATCTCCTGCTTTGTGTCATTACACGCCATTTATTTTTTATTCTGTTTCCTTGTAGTACGGTTAAGAAAGATGGTTTGTTTATGTTTTCTGATTTTGTAGTTCAATTGCTTTATTTAAATTTCTTGATGTAAATATATGTACGAGTAATATCGGCTTTACAGTCCTTCTCTTGCAGATAAGTTTAATGCAATGATTTAAGGTGTTTTATCATTGCTGCTTCTTTTTTGAGTGAATGGCTGAATGTAGAACACGTGTCTGTGACAGCATGCGTATCCGTATCCGTACGAAACCGAGAAAAATCAGTGAACCAAAGACAGATAACTCAGTGAAATGTTAACTCAAAGCCAAAAATAGACGGGAAAAACAGAACCGAACATTAGCTGCTTTGTAGTCAGTGCTGAAACGTTCGCCACATGTCCAGCCAAATTTTGAATATTTGTTAATTATGGCATCGCCCAATCAATATGCGCGATGCGGCCCTCTTCTGCGCTTCCGGTCTGCATACGGATCGTTTGCTCTGCCAGACCGTTTGAATAGCTATGGAAAAATGTATAAATATTCCGCTCTGCAATCAGCCGATTTATTTTACCGATAGCGGTTTCCCTTCGTGTCCACGCAAAACGGTATTTTAGACAGTTGTCCTTTCAAGAACGTTGTGCGCTTCGTGTTTTGTGTGTGTATGTTAAAATATTTGAGAGGCATAGATGAGAGGAAATATTTTCATACCAGATTTCCAGAAACATAATTCACTTGCTAGGAGAAAGAAACGTGTACGGAATGAAAATTTCGTACAGAGTGCATCAATGAGTTAGATTTCCTGCTGTTGTGGAAGTCACAAGGATTAAGATTGAAAATATCGGACCAAACATCACCTTTTAGCCTTTTTGTGCTACTTCCTTTGCAAGACCAGGCGAAAACTTAAGAAAACACTATTTTGACCAAAACATGTCATAAACTTTACGGCAAGTCGGCCTACATACTTTGAGGTCAGTTTATACACCACATACCGAATCGAAAGATTTCATCAATTCAAAATTGTGCGTTTTCATTTAATCTCATGTAGAGAATTTTTTTTAACTTTCGTGGTGATTTATTTGGAGAGTAAATCTTTGCAAAGGTCTCATTAATCGTTTGTACTTCTTGATTGTAATTTAAACTGTGTTACTTATATCTTTGTTATATTTAAATATCTATTGTAACTATATGGAATTATTATGAGCCCCGCAGGCTATGTTAGAATCTAAATTGTAGCTCACAGGATAAATTGTGGCCCATCTCCAAAATTGCTTGGACAGCCTTGATCTATACCATCGTGTTGTGAGGAAAGACTATCTGTTTACAAACTTCATAATGCAATGTACCTAACTCTCTTCTTTTAAATTCCCAATAATTAACATACTGCATTCAAGGATATTAATTTATTCATAAACCACTGAATCATTTGAAGGTAGTTTTACAGTCATACTCATTTACTGTTTTTTTTAAGTAAGCTGCGCATTCTGATCTCTCAAATCTACACTGTTAATTGCTTGTGTGTATATATATATATTGCATCACGAAAACTGCTCTAACGATTTGGATGAAATTTCATATTTAGATCACATTTTGTTTATTCATTATTCTGTTTAGCTAAATAGGTGTCTTCCCTGCAAAACCGCGGTTTTACAAAAAAAATTAGCAATTCTTGTATTTCGTATGTCGGAAACGGCGCTAACTCCATCTCGTAGATATTTCAGGGACCATTAAGCTGGGCTGATTTTAGTTTTCTTTGGTAACAGCGAGGAACTCTTATATCTTAAGAGGATTAATTTTTGTACACTAGCTGACCCGTGCGAGTAGTATCGTGGTCAGTCACTGAATGGTAATATCGTAATGTGGAAATAACTAAATACAAGTGTTTATTAATTAAAGGTATTTTATTTTGAAGAGTAGTATTAAATAACACTTTTACTGTAAAAAGTCGTTATCATTAAGTACTACATGTTTAATTGAAAAACATTTAAAAGGTAGATGTTTAAAAAATATCTGCTTTGTCAGATGTCTTTTTTTCAATATTCTTTACTTTACAAAACTTCTTTGAAAACAATATTAGCAGTTATAATGTGATCATCGTTGACTTTTTGATCGTATTTGTCTTTAACACAAAAATAAATATTAATGAATCTACAAACTCGTGAAAAAAGCCGCTTACGTGTGTCCATACGAAAACATGGGTTCTGATAAATACAATACTGTCTTTTGAAGCGTCTGACCTTGTGCTTTATTAATGTTTATAATGAAGATTACTTCTTTTGCGAATTGTTTTCTTATCATTTGGAAAGACACGGCTGATCAGAAAATGTGAGGTTACTGCGAAGTATGAGCATAATTTTATCGGAGTAAGTGAATTTAACAATGATGTTCTCATCTAAATAAATTACCACAAATCTTGCACCATTAATTAATCCCTGATTTGTATTTAACATAATAATATCATTTTTCTTTAAAAACAATTTATGAGGCGGTAAACCAGATTCTCGGAAATTGTTCTAGCGATTTGAATGAAATCTCATAATTAGACTATTTTTCGCTTTTCAAGTTTGTAACACGATTTTACAAAAAAAAAAAAAAAAAAAAAAAAAAAAAAAAAAAAAAAAAGGGAGGGAGCAATTATCGTGTTTGCTTTCTCAGAAACGACTCTAACCCCATCTCGTAGAGGTTTCAGGTACCAGTAAGTCTACTGATGTTAGCTAAGCTTCTCTTTGGTTAAAACAAGGAACTGTGAACTGTGTACCTCAAAATGCCTAGGAAGCCTTCAAGCCTTTTACTTTAATCAAACTTTACTTAAAATTTGGTATATTGAACAGAAATCGAAGAAAGCCGAGCGAGCGATGATGGGTCATCCAGGTACTTTCCTTTAACACAGCAACTTTTCAAAACAACAGTTATTGTGCATTTAGATTCATCGTATCACCAAATTAATATATATTCGTAGCGAGAGAGCGTACTGCGTGAGGTTAGAGATACAGAGAAGCGTAAAGAGAGAAGATGGACTTACATCATTTCGGTATCGGCGTCCGAACAACGAGACATTCCGAGAAACATACCGCAAGAACAACTGTCCAGCACTGAGAGCTCCTATTGTATTTGATGGGATTTAAATAGTCTTTCGGCTAACGGTACCTTGAATTAACAGCTCTGGCTTATGAGACATAAACTCATCAGGTTTAAAAGCCCGTTGGTGTCTGGCGTGCAACCTAGATGGCAGCAGTGGAAAAGATGTCCGGAAAGCTTGAGAAGAATTTTTGTGGGTTAGAATATGCGAAGTGTTGTTCGGTTACGGTGCCAGGATCCATGTACCTTAATATGTTGCAGGTGTAGTTGCTTCCACAGCTGACTACTGACTCCTCCAGGACGGGGCTCCACCTCGCTGGAGTACACATGTCCGCGACTTTCTCAACAGAGAACTGCCACATCGCTGGCCCGAGAGATGTTCCTCTGTCGTCAGCTCTGACTCCATACGACTTTTCCTTGTGGGGTTATGTGGAGGACAAAGATTTCCCCCAATGCCAACAACACTACAAGAATTATAGAAACGGATCACTGCTGTTGTGACATACATTGATAGAAACATCCTATCGAACGTATGGGCGGAACTGGATTACCGTTTGGATGTGTGCTGGTGACTAAGGGCGCACACATTGAACATTTATAGTATGTTTTAGAAACTTTCTGACTTTATATCTTTTCATGTATCACTCGTTGTAGGTAGTATACTTTTCAGTGTACAGTAGTTTGAAACCCGATGAATCATTTAACCTAACCCTGCATAAAGGTTAACAGAGACGATACACATCTTGCCCCTCCCGAAAGGTTAGGTTTCTGTTACCACGAGATTGGCTTCAGGAGTCCTACCCTTCGCTCCAACCAGTCGGGCGATAATTGAAGCGAATGACTTATAAGCACCCTTTTCCAGCATAAAATGGCTGCCATTCTCCTGCGTACCCTTACCTCCAGAATAAACTGTTTCTGAATTTTCTTATTGCTCAAAATATCCTTTCCCTCAATCCTGCCACAGTAAAATACACAGATTCCTTAATTTCTTATTATCTACTTAATTCTAAATTTTTAATTATCATAAATTAACTATCTTAAATCTAGCAGTACTGTTCCTAAATATTAGCAATTTTTATTGAGTTATTCTTTTTTGTCGTAGCAAGTATTTGGTGATACCATAATATCTCCAAAGACATTTTTCAGTTGGTTAAACGTCCTGTTTAAGTCGGTACAGCAACTTTACCTTCAACTTACCACATGCTAGATTTCTGTCGAACATTACTAATTTTTTCGCTAAATTAAAATTTTCATTTATGATTGTTAGTAGAATCTTTTCATCACAGCACCCGGCGTGAATAAAGTGGAGAGCTCAATACTTCCAGAGCACTGGGAGTTCAGTGGAGAGGTCGGCCGCTTTGGGGCTGAGCCGACAGGACCGGTGGGTAACACGTCTCCCAATTAGAAGGAATGCGCTGCCCGTCTGACCCGGGGTCACAAGCTGCGCTGCGGGTAGACACGGCCTCCCCGTAAGGGGCAACGAGCAAACTCGCTTGCATCTCACCTTGACAACGTGCCAGTCATTTCTTGTATTGTGAAATAAAAACTCTTCCTTATAAACGGGAACCTTGTAGCCAGTGAATTATACTAATTTATAAAGTCATGTAGGTTATTTCAGTAACGTAACTTTTTTTCTCCACTTCTCCCATTTGATTTCAAAAGAACATGTCTTATGACAATGTAACACAATAAAACTCTTTTGAGAACAGCGTCGGGGGTCTCTGAACTATATTCTACGCCCTCCACATTTGTACACTATTATGTAGACCTTGCAGAACTCCCTAATTTGGGCGCGCGCTTTGAAGCACCAAAATAAATTACCAAGAAGTTACAAAGGACAGGGTTAAAACACCTGGTATGACAAACCGGCGATATTTAGCATGTTTTGCGTAATCATCTAATCTATGTAAATGCTAGGACCGTCACCAATTGCCACCTCAAAAACTACATATTTTGACGCAAAAAAGATGTTGCATACATAGTAGTATCTACATAGTTATTTAAGGTTAACTGTTATAATAGAGCGGGAGTGCGGTAACAAAAACTCGCTGACCGGATATTCCTGTTGAATAACGCTCTACACGTCAGAGATAAATATCGCTTTATTGAGTAATGGTTCAATGGTATGACGAACCTAAGTTTTGCCGACCCCGGCAGCTTAGGGGTAGCATGCTTGCTTCGCGTTGCAGGGGTCGCCGGTTCGAGTCCGGCCGAGGGCATGGGTGGTTTTAATTAATTGTTGTGTTCGTCTTGTGTCGTCCTTACAAAAGAGATAATACAATCACACTTGGATGAAATCTACTCATTGTAAAACGAAAAAACTCATTGAGCTGGCTGAATGGCTAACATGGCAGAATGCCGTTTAAAAAAAAAAAAAAATAAAAAAACCTAAGTTTTGATTTTTATGTGACAACATTTACCAGGCAGACAAATGAATTTTATTTTCCTCTATATATTTGAAGGTGATTTGTTTTGTTAGTGTTTAATAATACTGTAGTTGTATTTGTTCCTAGTATACACTTTTTCCTAAGTAAAGGAATATATAAACATTTTCCAAACATGTGTCAATCTCTCTTTTACGTAGCATATTATATTTGCACGGAGTACGTACTGGCACGTTAACAGTTTCTGATATAAGCAGTCACTCATTGTTTGCCAACGGCGGGGGAGAGAACACGAACAAAGCATCTTCTGGTGCTCGAGTATGGGAAAAACAAAACGTGGCTGAATCTGGAATGATCATCGGAATTTGAGTGCAGAAAACAATAGCAAACCATTAAGGTCCAAAACGTATCCCCGAAAGCTTAATACAGTCTCATATTAGAGGAAGAAACCTTCTTCTATCTAGGAGAACTACTGTGGTGACAAAATAAACCTCCGATCGGATTTCCGGTTTGAGTTTCTTTATACAAGAATCATTAGAAGGAAAAATGTACTAGTCTTGCAATGGAATGTTATAAATTTGAATAAAGAAGTTAAACCATAAATGTTTGAACGAAAATGAACAGAGTACCGATTTTGGATTAGTCAAGTTAAGACGTGCAGGAATTTTAATCTGGAGTTGATTAACTAATTAAAACTCAAGCAACCAGACGGTAGAAAGAAATTGTGGTTCATCGTGTAACCAATTTGCTGCTCCTGGTAAGAGAAGCGCGTTGTAACATTTAAGATAACCGATCACGTAATACTGAAAGCACATAAAATCCTACAGCTGTTTTAATTACTCTATAACACTGAAAATACTACTGCTCGTCCGTCAGCACTAGCAATGGCGTTATTAACATTGTGTGCAGTTACTAAATTGCATTAAGGAATTACATCGAATACTATAAGACATCCTCTCATGAGACAAATAAATGCAGATTCCATGCGAAGCTATGTCTTAGTCTTTAGTTAAATTTTATTCCTTACCGATATTCGGAGGATGCAAGTATTCAGACGCAGCCAGTCTGATTTCGGTTACCATTGGTTACCCCAAATAACTCTTGCTGGCTGCTGGGATAGTTAGCTCATAAAGGCTATGGCCGAATTTCTTCCCGCCCATTGCCTCAAATCTCCTCCCTACTCTTTTGACCACAACATCAAAGTCATGAGGATCTAATAAAAGAAAATACCAGCGTCCCCCTTGCTGAGCAAGACCTCTCCTTCACAGCTGGCGTGAGTTTGTAGGGGAGGTGGATTTAATGGGGGAACGTTGACGTCACCACGAATGTGTAGTTTTTGAGGCAGAAAGAGGCGACTATGGAAAATCTTCGCCGGGCTGGGAGTTTTAAGCTGTGTCCATATAGGCGACCCTTTGACTTATCTTTCCTCAAAATGTGGAAGAGTAGTCTATAACCTAGGACTAATTCTTCTGATCCATATGAAACAATTTTTGACAAAATATTCCAAACTTATCGCAGTGATAAGTGGGTGATTTCAGATGAGAGAATCAGCACACATTTTCAAAAACAAATCTGCTGCTAATTTTGAAATAGAAGTACACAATAGTTATGCGCTTATATATACAAGAATACTAAAATGGAAAGTTCTATGAAAAAGATTAGAAATAATTTCGTGACCCTAATGGACTGTAAGTCCCCTAACCGTACATATTTTCTAAGTGAAATCCTAATATGGAGTTCTTATCTGAGCCGACAGAGAGTATGGAAAAATAAAACTAGCCTCTACCCATTGATTTTCATAAAACAGCTCTTCGTGTAACTAACTAGACGCCTCGTGAACAAATTGAAATGAGTTCCTCGCCAAAGACCGGAGTGGGGGACGGTGCTGTATTCGTTACTCTTCACATGAACACGGGGTGTTGGGCTTATAGAGCATACTAAAATGGTTTAGGCAGCCTTAGAGAGGGAACGATGATTTTCTGCCCAGAGAGAGAAAATATTAACCTTTAAGTAAGCAGGCTTGCATGATATACTGTTACTAAAGTGTCCTATAGGCAGGGAACGCTTTTTAATTTCATAACGTTTTGGAAAGGAACTCAAATATTCTATCCAACCTTCCAATACCTTAAAATATATCCGATTGCTTCAATAAAACCAATTACGTATTTCGTTGTTCACTCTGACTTTCGACACTCATGTTATCTATCATCACGCTGTTATTTCTAGATCCGATTCTACAGACTGAAATGAACGAAACAGTTACTGTGACACTTTTTTTACCATTTTAATAACTAAAATAAAGAGAAATTTGTAATGGGGCATAAGACAACTAGTCTGTTGCTGCAAGGATAGGTCGATGTTTTATAACTGTATTAATATCATTTCTACTTGGATTTTCTCCTAGTTAGTTCAAATACGTCATACTTATTCTCTTGAAAATTTGTTTGTTTATCGAAACTGGTAGCAGAATTGAAAAGTTTTGATCTACCGAGCGTGGTGGGTGAACGGTTAACGTTCTGGCCTCGCATTCGGGACGACGCAGGTTCGAATCCCCGTCCGGGCATCCAGATTTTGGTTTTCCATGGTTTCCCCAAATCACTCCAGGCGAATGCCGGGAAGTTTCCTTCAAAGAGGCCATGGCTGAATTCCTTCCCGTTCCTTGTCCCCAGTCCAATCCCTCCTCTAATGACCTCGACGTCGACGAGGCGTAAAGCCGTAAGTAAAAAAAAAAATTGATCTGGTATTCGGTGTAACAGGATTTTAATTCCATTTTATAAATCTATATTCCCTATCACTCCAGGAAAATAACCAATCGCCTATAAACATTATGGTCATATTATACCCTTTTGACTTCAGCAACTCTGAGACAGCTCTAGTTATTCAACATTTGAATAACTAAAACGTCCTAAAAAGATAGTTTGTGAGCAGTAAACGAAGAATGATTATAGAAATCTCATTTGAATCCAAAGCTGGGGCTGGCTCCAATAAATTACATAGTAAAGTATAAACCACTAGCAACGTCCATAAGGTTTAATCTTCTTGCTGTCGCCTGCTACCTTGTACACCTCTTCTGTTTTTCTGTCACTCTTTGGCTTATTGAGACAGTGGTAAGGTTTGGCCCGGCATTCGGGAGAATATGGTTCAACTCCCGCCCTGAATTTTGTTTTCCACGAGCTCCAGAAATTGCTCAAGTATTCCATTGACTGTTCCTTCACACATATCATGGCTGATTTTCTTATATATTTTCTTTAACTCACTTTAACAAACAGTAAAGATCAAAATATTACTACCAGTAAAGAAGTTGTGCAACATTTTTATGATTAACTCACCTTCACCTCAAATTCTGTGCCTTTGGAAATTAACAAAAAGGAAAGAAAAGTCGTAAAATAATGTCACATGAGCAGCAAAAGGTGGGGAAAACTCAGACCCGCCCTTATACCTACGACACATTAATATTTACGTAGTTCTGGACTGAAAAATATCCTTGTTACCATATTGTTTGTTGGTTATTTTTGTTTTTTATTATTACTATTATTACTATTACTCCGCGATTCACTAAAAGTGTGTGGCGGAGGGTGTATTGCACCTATCGAAAAGGGTTATGGTTTGGAAGGGATATAAGTGATATGGCAGGAGGCGCCCATGGGCTATTCTGAGGAACCATCCCCGCATTCGCGTGGAGTGATCTGGGAAAACCAGGTTTGTTGCCAATGTTTTCAGAATCTACTTGGAGTGTTCTCAGCGACAACTCATCGGCATTGTCTGCGGTTTCAAAATATCTTCGGCGAAGTTCGAAACTTGGTTCATCCCGTTTGTCTTCTCCTGATTCGCCCTTAACCGATGGAATTGACACTGTGGAGGCAAGCGAGTGTTTGCAGCATCTAAGCCCAAGAAGCGTCTACAAACAAGCGCACAACACAGGAATATTTCTTGTCACATAAATGCGACAGTATAAATCACGGTTCTTTTTCAATCTCGAGCCCCGCTAGGCGCCATAAATTTGCTGGTCCCACTCCGACCTCAATTCGATCCTGCACCCAAAACACGAACTTCACTCGGAGCGTTTCTTTAGCACACACGGGAATCCATTCTTGTTAGCTTCCGCCGCTAAAATCCCAAATTAATTAGAACGGAATGGCTAATTAATTAGAAGAAGCGCTAAGGTCCGGACATTTAACTAGAAGTGCAGGCCAAGAAGGCAGTTTCCTCTGGAATCAGACTTCTTTTCACTGCAGAGCTCTCTTATAAGCGAAGCAAAACTTTATTCTGAAAGGCCAAGAAAAGGCCTCCGACGCTTTATTCGTTTCTTTACCTGAACGAATAAATGAGAACTGCAAAGCAAGTGAAACTCGTATCCGTCGTTATGAACTCTTACTCTCTGAAACATTCGAATGTGTAGGCGGAGAGGAAGGCATAGGAATTTTTTGTTACAAGCGCCTGGCAAGATGGTTCTTTTATGTTAGCTACTTTCCTTTGTTCTTTCTTCAGTATCATAATATTAAATTTAACACACACATCATTACGCAGGAGAAATTAAATCAATGATGTTGCAGCTTGATCAGTTGATAACATTGCTTAACTGGCTCTAAAATTAGCCATTCTAACAATAACACTTCTACCTTGTAATTTCAACCGTATTAGTTTCTGAGAAACAGTTTTGATGATACTTGATTTTTCATGAAATTTTGAAAACTGGATCGTCACTGGGCAAGTCACTGTTATGGTTTATCAGTCACTCAGGCTTTGATTTTCTCGCAGTCAATTTGTGTATCATCTGTTGATGAAATTCATGTACGGATACAACTTATTATACAGTCAATAAAGCCCAAAGACAGACACTGAAAGTAGCAGGGGAACACATAAACAAGAATAGGGATTCAAATCGATTTCTATATCGATAAATAAATCGATATTTATATCAACGACAGGATGATATCGATACCCGTTAATATTAACCACCTCAAGCCGATAATATCGATATTTTCATATATTTGATATATTAGAAATAAGTGCGTAAATTAAACATCAAGTAATAAATTTAAAGATAGTTTATTTGAAAAACTACATCCGCCATTGTTATAGAGCTAAGTTAGGTTTGGTCCCTGTCACGCATACATTTATTTACAGGGCATTTGAATACTGTACTAAGGAGTTTATAGCTTTCGATGTTTCGTTACATCGTGTAGATATTATCGTATCAATCACGTAAAAATATTTATAGAAATGTCGATATTTTTGGTCTAAATCGGCTGACCGATATACCGTTGCAAGCCTAGACAAGACTTGTTTTCTCATGGGCAGTTACAGCTCACTGGTTTCTATTCCCCAAAGGATATATATCTTAGTAAAGGACAACAATAACAAAAGCGTTATGTACAAAATGGTACCGGCGTAAGATGTCGCCAGACATTGACAATTTTAAGCCACAAACAAAAATCTGCTGGAGGAACTGAGGTCTCCCACAGTTAACCCCTTCCCCGCTTAGTACGTTGCCATTTTTAAACATGTTGTAATTTGGTTCTCTTCATGAGACAGGTTCAATGGTAGAATGGTGGTGATGGCTTTCCCGTCACGTTATACAAACTCTACCTTTTTTGGCACACCATTTACATAATTTACAGCTTTCTGTACCAAATTCTAGCAATACAATTCTAAGCACGCCATACGAAACCGCGGGTAACAACTAGTAAGAAAATACTTATCTAATACATGTAAAACTTTCAATACACAGATATATAAATTTTTAACCGGATTCATACAATTATTTCAATGGCCTCTGAAACCGCGCGCAAACAGGAATGCAATGCTATAGAACTTTCAATTAAATGTATGGCAGCAACTCCAAGAAGTAATGAGTAAATATGATTAACTTCGGTAGGCCATCAACTTGGGGAAATAGACGTGTAATACCCGCTGTTTTCAAGCACCGTGCTTCTTCTGATGGCACCTTCTCCTAGCACACGCGTATACTACCCAAGTGTTGCTGGCCCACCCAGTTAATCATATTTGCATATTACTTCTTAGCGTTTTTGCGGTAAATTTGGTTGCAAATGTTATGGTATATCTCTTTGCGCGTACTCGCACACGACGCTGAGATGTGTTTTTTTTGTCTTTAAAAAACATTTGGTTTAATTCCTTTGTACATATATGTGTTACTAACTGTACAATGGTTTGGCCGTGACATTACATAGTTACTCGTCTTAAACTACCGCACAGCACTCTCCACGTCTGTTACCTTGTGACCAAACTAGAATACCTAAGAAATTTGCCTAGCATTATTATTTAGTTTTTACACGTCCTGGTACTAACTTACATAAGCAATAATTTTACCAATGTACCCTCGTCACCTGTGGCATTGCCCCCGTAGACCTACGTCGGGAAGTAGTTACCAAAACGGTAAGACAACCGACATGATGTAACGGGACAAAGTTTACCCTTATAGGTTCTCATTTCAAGAGGTATTGAGAAAATAAAGTGATTATAATTCAAGATTGCTTCGAAGAGTCGTGGCGGGGATTAGCTTAACTAGCAGGTTTTGGAGAAGACTTTCAGGGATTGGCTGAGTCAGGCCACGTGGGTTGGATGACAGAGAGGGAAGTGTGCTGATTTCCGGGGGACAAAGGACACTCTCTCGTGATAGAAAAGACTTAAGAGCGGTGTTACTCTCAATGGTGAACCATTCATCATTATTGATTTATTATTAGTCTCTTAAATGATAATTTCGGGTTTACGGTATTAAAACGTAACGGAAAGTGGTTAACCTTCATGTCGTAAGTGCATATAGATATCAGAGTGTATCGAGAAATATAAGAGAGACAAGTTATGCGAGTCGTATCGAGAGATAGTGATCCGTACCTGTGTTTCTAGATAGCCTGCAATATGGCGGTGATACGAAGCTCCCCATAAGAAATTAGAGGCGGTATTGACTGAAACATTTTTGGCTAATTAAAGAACAACTTGTGATCAAAACATTTAGCGTTTCATTCGTGTCAAGCAGCCACATAATGCTCTATTGATATCGTGCTTAAATAAAGGCCATTCATATACTCTGAGCCAAATCTGAGTGGCGACCGCGTAAAAACCAAACAATTTCGAGTATTATATATAGAACGCTGGCAGTGAAGTTATCGTGGTCGTAATGAGACCGACAGGGTATTAG
The DNA here is from genome assembly GCA_031002005.1 of Vandiemenella viatica. Lineage (NCBI taxonomy): Eukaryota > Metazoa > Arthropoda > Insecta > Orthoptera > Morabidae > Vandiemenella > Vandiemenella viatica. The sequence goes on from JARYHS010011408.1 coordinate 93,498,377, forward strand.
ACTAAATAGGTAGAGAGATGATAACCCGTCCTACTACAATGATTACGCGCCAGCGCCATCAAGAATAGGGATTGCAATCCAGCAAAGCAGGATCCCGCAACATTAGACAGTCTGGCGGATCCCGCACAAAATTAAGCGGATCCGCATTCCGCAAATATGCGGCGGAAACGCGTGTTAGTCTGTGTGTCTCGCTGCCCCACTCGGTCTCTATTGGATGTATTGTACTGTTTGCCTGTAGCCTTGCAGTTGGCATTTGACTCGAGTGAACAAACTTTTTTGTCAACCTTCTTCATTCGTAAGTAAATAGATCCAGATTTACGTGTTCATTAAAACTTGCGTTTGTTTTGTGTACACATTTCTATAAGCTGAATTATGTCGTGTGTTTAGTACGATTTTCTAACTATTAAATAATTGTTTAACTGCTTAACGTCTCCTATAACAACTAGGTCTTTAGAGACGAATTAAATAAGTATTTTGTGTGTCGCATTCGTTATCTGAACTACATAGTTAAAGTTTTTTATTCACGGTTCCATTATTTTTATTTTCTGTATTTGCGACTTCTTCCTGTATTTGTGGCTGGAAATTTGATTATTCGTTGATACAGAACTAATTTTATGATAATTTTAACAATCGCTTACCTATTTATTTAACAGCTATCAGAAGGTAATTGTATATCCTTTGACTTATTGTTCTTTTGATCGCCGCCTCAATGCGTTTGAAACACATGTTCTTCGACGAAAGCTACCTGTTTACATGTGCCGCTCTGGCTTTCGATTAATCCCTCTTGGGATGATTTAGTCAATCGCCACAATACGTTATTTTTGAGTGAATAGCATTTGTCCTTTCAACTCCTTGTTATTATTTCAACTAAAGGCAAAAAAAAGTCTTCACGGGTGTATCACCATATACCATACTTAGAGTGCTGTCTCCGCCGTCTTCCTCCAGTGTTAAATCTCGTGTTTTTACAATGTTATCCGGCGATACACCAGAGAGGACTTCATTGCAATCATACGCCGAGAAAGTCTCCTTTCTTACATAAAAAAATTAATTTCCACTCTAAAAAAGTCGTTACGCCACTTAAAGTAAAACTGAAATGCTTGACAGTTTACGTCTTGGTGAGTAGTTTCTTTTAATAACAATGAATCAACTCTAACAGTAAGATCAATCAAGAAATCAGGAGACATAATAATGAATCCCACAAAATCAATTCTTGTAAAAATAGACCAAGTCTCGTGCTTGTGGAGTAACAAAAAGTTACGAGATGTTGTTCTGAGCCAAGTTTACACTTTGCAGAGTCTATTCATTTCACTTTGTGTGCTTTCTCACGGTATTATAGAACTTTTATTTAAAAAAAAACCCTGGTGACTTGGTCATTATGCATACCATGTTTTAAAACTGACGTGATGTATTGTAAGGTACATAATATGACCTAAGACAATAGTTTCCATTTTTGATTATTTATTTATAAATTAGTTTAGATTTAAAAACAAAAATCTAAAACCTGGAAAAAAAACTTAATACATGCTAAAAAAAATTAATGTAATTTTGCCATTTAAAATATTACTGTTAATTTTTATCATTTAACATTAAAATTGAGTTATTAATTTAATTAACATAAGTTTATTGTTTAATTTAGTAACGCTTTAAATAACTATGTTTTAAATATATGCCAATCCCGCAGGATCGCAATCCTTAATCGAGAGGACTGAAGTTAGGTCAAATTTCTGACAGACCTCAACGTCACTGAAAGAAACACAAGTAGTGGAAGAATATTGGCCTCGGAGAACAGGATGGGACACAACACAGACTGGATCAAGCCGAAAGAGGATCTGCCATCCGGATATGAACAACCATGCCACATATGGCAATCACTGAACAGACTTCGAGCTTGAGTTGGCGTCTGCAGAGACACTATCGCTTCATGGGGATACCTGAGAGAGCTACCAGTTATCACATGTTCTTGTAGAGAAATCCAAACTATCGTACATTTATCACATATTCACAATTCAGAATCAACGTATACAGTATGGCTTTAGGGTGCGTCGACAGCTAAGTCATTAGCGTCAACGTATCCAATTAGATCTTCCATCAGATAGTGACAAAGGCATTGCTTTGGCAAAAAACTACGTTGTATTTGATGCTGTCATCGGCACGAATAGAATAACCAATGGAACTCAACGGGTAACTTTCGATCTCTATGTGAAAATTCTTATTATCAAATTTTGAATACTTTTTAGCCACATCGAAAGGATTTTTTTTTTTTTATGGGGACAAGGAATGGGAAGGAATTTGGTCATGGCCTTTTGAAGGAAGCATCCCGGCATTTGCCTGGAGTGATTTGGGAAACTATGGAAAACCCTAATCTGGATGCCCGGACGGGGATTTGAACCACCGTCCTCCCGAATGCGAGGCGAGAACGCTAACCGTTACACCGCCACGCTCGGTAAAAAGGATTTGTAGAGGGGCTGCATTGTCAGGTGGAAGAACTACATTTCTCACTTAAAATTATTGTAAACTGAAACTTCTTAGGCCTATCGTGAGATGTGTGAAGTGTTCGATATATCCTTACAAAATACGTCACATACCTTTACAGTTTTGATTGCGACACCGAAGACTAAGTTACTTTCATATTCCCAGGAGGCTCTCGTTGTTAATTATTCCCCTATAAAGAAGGAAGCGACAGGTTTGGTGGCTCAGTAATGTGAAGAACGCAGAACGCTTTCGTGGTTCGGATTTCACGTTAAACTGTAGGTCTCCTTTACCCGGTAAGATTATTGGGCAAGGTTCGGCAAGGAGGAAAGGAACTGGTCATTTTACCTCTGATATCAGGCTTAGTATGCCTCCTTTGGGAGGGTCCAACGAACCTTACGGTTGAGGAGCACGCTTAACCTAAAAAAGGGAATCATTGGTTACTGTCTGTGTAAGCACTGAGTGATGTGTTAGAAGTACCTATGACAATGCAATTGAATTTCATACTGGTACCAACTGAATTACCCGGGTCGTGTCTGTGATCGGAAGGGGCAATACCAGTTCCTGACGCTTTAACACTAGCATATCTCATGGTGGAAAAAAGCTATCAACATTCCCTATTTGGCCAAATAGGTTAAAGAGAGATGGGTCACAGTTCCTAGTCAGAAGATTGTTTCAAAGGCTTCTCGAAAACTCGGATCCAAATGAGTGCTTTGGAAGAGTTGTCCTGAATGGACCAGTACCAAAATTCACCATCTTCTTCTATCATTCTCGTACACAACACAAACAACAAAGTTTACTCGATACATGCTCATCAAAATAATCTTACACATACGCAGTAAAACTTAATACTGGGCATCACACAGCAGATAGACTAATACTTTGAATGCATTCATAGTACCTGGATATCGACACACTATTACAGCTAGAGGTTTATTTGAAGCTTACTGTGCGACAAGACACTTGTCTTGGCTGTCAGTGAGTGCGGAGGCGGCGTTATGAGAGGCGAGCAGGAATTCTCCGCTCATCCTTCTCCGCTCAAATGGGTGAAACGCCGTGTGCATACCGGATTATACTCCACGGGAAACAGTCCTGTTGACGAAAATTTGGATGCGAAACTACAAGCACCAAGGGCGGTTCACACTTTGTCATTGAAATACAAATGTTGTGGAAAGAATGTTACGAATGCACCTCATCTATTCTGCAACAAGCTTCTTCAGAAACGCTAGAACGTTGCTTTTTGCCCTATCGATTGTTCCTATAGCACCAAACACAATCGAGTAATGTCGCCCTTCTATAAAGCTGTTTCAATTAGCCTTGTCGCAATGAAGAAGAGTGTAGGTAATGAATTTCTATATAAACTGAAAAGATTTCTTTTCAACCGGACACCGTATACAAGTGATCCATGCAGAAATTATTGCAACTGTTAGATAAAATACTAATATATGAATGCCACATAAACAACTACTAATATAAGACACGATCAAATAGTAAATGTTATGAGACATGTTATGTTTAACGCTTTAAAAGCATACAAGTTAAGAAGTGTATCTTTAGAACTATGACTGATATGTCAATGACCTTAACCGGATTTCATATAGTAAGCTGTCTAACTTTTGCAAGGAGGATGACCCTCAACAATTTATAAGGAAATTATTTAAAAAATGCGACATATAACAAAAGGCCATTGAATTTCCATAGGTTCAATCTCGGCCAAAAAACAATGATGCAGAACAAAAGTGAGAATGATTAAAATAAATAGAAGAGGAATATTATTCTGTCGACAGAGTTATATTTTAAATTTACTAATGTAATCTTATATATTTATACATAGTGTTGCGTAAAAAAATGACAATACGAAATAGTTTCGCTCGCACACCTATTCATTGTAAACGCAGCCGCTGGGCGCGGTAATATTCAGTCTATGGTTAGATATCATCATGGCTTAAATATTAATTGGTGACAATAGTGTAAAGTGGAATACAGTACGATATCATGGTGTAATTTCAGTAAGTGGGGCAACAAACCAGTTTTAAGTTAGTTTTCATCACCTAGGCATTGTTCTGTCTTGTTTAACGCATGGGAGGTATATTCAGTCAGTCATAATGTAATTAGTTCAGCAATTGAAAAATAATTAGCCAGCATTATATTTAACAGATAGCGTTTAATAGTTGTAAGTTTAGATGTATATTAATTTAATTTGGTGTGTCATCATTTGGTGTGTCATGGTATCTTGAAATGGCAGAGGTTCAAAAAGTTAAAAGTATTATTGAGAAGGAATGCTTTCTTCCGTAGTCAATGATAAATATCTACTCATAATTAGCTGAATAGTTGAAAAGTAAAAAGACTAATAGGCACAGCATTTAATTAATCCACTTACAACTGAAGTATCAGCCAAGTACAATGTAACAGTAATTCCCTTTTTCTATTTTTAACACTTTTGATTGGTTGTTGATTATTACATTTTGATATAAAAAAAAATTTCGCAGCACACACATTCATTTCATCTTTTTGTAAAAAATGGTTTTGAAGAGAAGAGGCCTCGATAAGATCAATTGGGCTTCAAGCAGGCACAATATCTTGAGTTCTCGCCGCACTGAATACTTTCAGGAAATCATACTCACATGTTTATTACTCAACGCATTCGCAGTTCTCCACAATAAAAGATTGTTGTTGTTCCATAAATCGGTACACCTTGCGTTTCGCCTACGGCTCCTATAGTACTATCTTCCTATTTTCGCGCTAAGTTTTTCTCTCTCGTCTGGCTACGCCATGCAAGAAACATGCAGGAATCTCGAGCAGCTACCCCAATTCAACATTATTATCAAATTTAACAGAAAAAAACTATTAGAAACTTTCATACAAAGCAAGAGGGGGATGTAACTATGTTAATTCACTCCAGTCAAGCGTAAAACTATAATAATAACCTTAAAATTGTAAAATCAGATGAACTTTTCTACAAACCAAGTGTAGATGTATTTTCGGTAATTGCAACGCTGCTTTCAATAAATAGAATCCTGAAGAAATAATTTTTGATTTAAACAATGTGTTGCCAAATGGATGAAATCTCAAATATAGTATGTAGAACACCATTGTACTTATAACTCACTGCAAGCAACACGTGTCTCAATTAAAATAACATTAAGTTTTTGGCTAACGGAAACTTATAGATTAAGATTTTTCATTGGGCACCATATTACGGATGAGTGGCCGAAGTTAAATACCAAACATCTGCGCATAACGTATGCGGTCAAGCCATTTGATGCCAACGAAGAGATCTGACCATTTGATGGGGTTGTGGATATCCTCCGGTGTATTCTGAAGAGCAGCCATAAAAAGCCGCCACTGGATTTCAACCGCTCCTTCTTCCATCTTTCAAACACAACGCGAACAACATGCTATACTTGAAATGCTTCATACACGATATAATAACACTAGCCTTGTTGGGAGAAGCAGTACGGACGGTCATAAATATGAAAATTTGTGGACTATCTATTGAAGGATAACATCCTCTTCGGCAATCGCCCACGAACAACAGACGCTGTGTTCACCATACCTAAGTATGCATTCATGTTACTATGCTTTGGTTTCAAAATGCTAAATAACCTTTAGTTCTTAAAATTGATCAACAGAAGCTTCTTTTTTCGTTTTGAATCCATTGATTGGTTTGCAGTATCACTCCAGACAGCTTTCCTATTCATTTGCTTGTAGATGTTACAACTGGTATCTTTTAATATTTGCTGTACGTATCATGAGCGCGTTCTTCATTGATATCTCTACCCTACTGCTATCCCTTGCAATACTGCTTTCACCAAACACTCTTCAGATAAAATATGTCCTCCTAATATCGTTCCTCTATTTTTTTAAAACTTTTTTTAACTTGCACTGCTCTACGATGGCCTTCATTTGTTATTTTATTTTTCCAGCTGATTTTAACATCCTGTTTTAACACGATTCTTTAAACTAGATTATTCTTAGTTTGTCAATCTTTGAAATACACTATCATTGTTCCGCTGCTTTGCCCGCGCAGATCTTGGTGTTTGGAGTAATGTGTTTCCCCGTTGTTTTTCTTCTAGTTACAATATACGTTTGTAATGTAGTATCTTTGTAAATTTTACCGTAAATTAAATTCCACAATTTCGTTACGCTTATCTGATGCAGTGGTTTGGTTAACGTTTTCCGTGAATCTTGATAAAGGCCATGTTTATTCCAGGAAACTGAAGAAATAAATAACCACAGATACATAGTAAATGCAATATTAACATAATCCAAAGGGAAAAGTTTCTGTTTGTGTTGTAGCGTGATCTTTGGTGGGTACCTCGTCCATCTGAGATACAGTGTCCATCTATTAGTGGAAAGAACGATTTGTCATTTCTTCCTCTGTTCCCTGATCACACAGTCATAAAATATATCTCGGATATAGGCTAGACCATAAACTTTCAAACTGTGAGAACCCTATTCAAAGTGGTACGTAAGTTTTTGCGTGATACCTGCACAAAGGGACAGAAAGATCCAGACTGCTTACACATTTATAATGGTATAGACCAGTTGTTCACAATTAGTTTTTCTCCAGTAAGATTTCCACTTCAAGAAAGAGTTCAACTTGGCGCATCTCTTTCAGCTGAAACGATAAATAAAATGTAAAACTAGTATTTCAAGATTTTTTAAATTTTAATCCAATAACAAACGTCACCAAAAATTAACAAATGTCCAAAAGTCTATTATTATAATAATTCTAACAGTAATGAAAATCATAACTGTTTAAGTTTATTGGGACAAATGTGTATGTTTCTCTTTGTAAAAATCTGAGATGTTTGGTTGCTGTTTACTGAGTTTCAAACTTAAATCATCTTAGAGTTGAAGTTGATGGTGATGTTTGGTTTTCGTGTTTGTCATGGCAGAAAATCATCCCTCCCAAAGGTACATCATGCAAAATGGTAGTAAAAATGTTATTGCTGAGTCGCTAACGTGAGATATTTCTTTTAGTTAACCACAGCATTACAGTAGTATTAGTATATTTCACACACACACACACACACACTTTTTTCCAGTACCACTAATTGTGAACCACTAGACGTTTCGCACCCATACAGGGAAACACCCCAAGCAAGTGATTTTAGTAAATCTTGACCTCCAAGATGTTTTAAAAGGTTAGATGTCTGTTGTTGTTCAATGCATTCTTAGGATAGCCCAACGTTTTGTACCACCTAACGGTAATGGCTGTCGCTTCATGGACATAAAGTAAACCCAAAAAGGACGTTAGGTGCCTCAAGACGAGGATTGTTGTGTTTGAGGCGGCTGACTGTAAACAGAGATGACTGCGGCTGGAGAGATCATTAGAGTGACTGACGCAGGGCGGGCTGCACACGACCCTTGTTAGCTCTGCCTGCCTTGTTCTGCTCTTCTAACGACCTTGTTCTCCTCTTGGTATTAAGCCTAAAGTCACCTGGCAGAGGCAAGTGGACACACGCTTCATTAACTGCCATTCCACGCAACGAACAGCTTCGAAGCTTCCTCATCACCCAACCAACCAATTCTAAACATACTGCTTACTGCATAGTGAACAGAAACCATATCATTCGCACACTAGTTACGATATTTCATTCAGTATTGAAGTTACGACTCCAAAACGTTATTTATTTCTGTCGCTTATACCCAACATCAACTTTTTTCCTTACTTGTAGGTTCATAACTTTGAGTCATTTCTTTTCTAGTACAAAGCATTTTGAATTATTGATTATTTATGTACCATGTGAAATGGGGAAAGGCATCGAGAGACATTAGGAATTTCACCTAGGCACTTCTGATCCAGATCTCTGTTCAATTACGAAGCACATTCCATCTTAAATAGTAATTTCAGATTAACTCCTATAAAAGAAACAATTTTGGAAGTAGTACCACTGCTTGATATAAGAGAACAAGCACTACTTTACCTACGTTAATTAATTTAATTAAATTGCAATGGAGCGCATGCTCCGATGGCAATTTCCCTAAACACCCATCTTCCCCCTTTTCTGCATCCACCTACATTTAGCCTTTACAAATTTTAACTTTACATTCTTTCAACGTTTTTGGCAAATTATTCATTATTTCTTTTGGTAACTTATTCCAATCTCTGACACCCTTACCTACAAAAGAGAATCTTCATACACCCTTGTGCCTGAAATCGAGTGTCAGCTTGTGGTCATGGTCATCTTTTCCCTTCCATGCATTACTTTCAATTCTTACACCAATACCTATCTTTCCATGCCTCATCACCTATATACGCCTTGTAAATTCCCATGACCCTCTTCAACCTCGTCCTGTTTCCAATGAGTCCCATTCTAGATCTTTTATCACATCTGTTGCTGATTGCGTTCTGCGATAATTTCCAGATACAAATCTAGCAGCCCTTCTTTGTACCTTCTCCAACTCCTGTATTTGATACTCAAAATGTGGGTCCCATACTACACTACCATATTCAAGCAATGGTCTGACCAAAAATTTTGCAACCCAATTCCTTTACTTCTTTTGTACATCCCCTCATCACCCTCCCCAACAAATACAGAATTTAAAATCTTTTCCTAGTACCTGTCCAATGTGATCTGACCAGTTAAGCTTGCTATCAAATGTGTTGCCAAGATATTTACATTTCAAGTCTTCAATAAGAAATTCTTTCCCCACCTTATAATCATAATAAAGCTTTAGTTTTTTTATTTGTGTATCTAATAAGCCGATTCTTCTTTGCATTTATCTTCATACCATGTTTACCAACCCAACTAGATTGGTCAACAACTAGCTTGCATTGTAATTTGTTTGAAAGTTATAACTGGAGTAGGTCAGTAAAGAGTGTAAAAATACATTGTCATCTAATTTCTCACAAAAGAACCAGCAGATATTTGGAGAATTAAATGATGAAATTTCAGACATACGCGTCTGTAAGTGGATGGCCAAGAAAGTGAGAAAAATTATTGGCTGCGACATTAACAACAAAAAATAAACTAAAAAAAGTTTATATATATCAAAGAGGTGTGACAGTATTAAGTTCGAGTCCTGCTGGACCCCGCGTATCGGCCATCCTGATTAGTTTTGCGTCTAATTCTCATAAATTACACATTTCACAAACAAAAATACACATATCACTAAAAACATAAGTTACACGAGTCGCAGACAAATAGCAACACTTAAACTTCCTTTATTGCCCCAAAAACTGATAACCACTGGTTCTAAATGCCCAGTGGACAAATTATTAATTACAAAACATGATGAGAAACAAGACTTTACCTAATACAATAGAGTCCGTTCGCAAGTAATAAAAATATACAAACATTTTATTCATCTATGCTACAATATACTGTATCCTCAGAATTGAGCCCTCATCGGGGAAAATACATCGCTTATTATCGAACCTAGAGAAATCTAGATTGTAAACTTCAACAGTCTTGACGCGATGGAGCTCCTACTGAAAGCCCTGCTGCGGATGATGTTTTGCTTGAAAGGTGCACCTGTAATAAACCTTCTGGAGACAGAGCCAGCCAAACATTTAGAGGTTATGTTGAACTCGGCCAAAATTGATACATATTTTGTACTCCATACCCGCATTTTCCTAGTCCTCCATAACACCAACAACCTCCGTGTTACAGTTTATTATCCAGTTGCATTACTCTGTGTTAAATCCAGAGGTATCAAGTTCCGAGTTGGCCTTAATTACTTCATATGAATAACATGATTCCAGCAAATAGATGTATTTTGGAAATATGCCCTGAAAAGGGGTTTAATGGACTAAGAAGAACAAGATTAGCGTTATCCATTTCATTTTTTTTAAATACTACATGTTCGAATCTAAGGAAGATAAAGTAGTGAAAAATACAAACTTGAGTAAATGTATTTTACGTTATTGTGCTTGCGTAACATGTTTTTGAAGCGGACAGCATTAGTCTACGTGGTTACGGAAAACCACCTAAGCAACCTAATCTGGATGGTCGGGACCTTTCAAAACCCAACCAATCGATAGTTCCCACATCCAAAATAGTCTCTTTGACTCGCACGGCAAAACTGATAAGCTTTCCTGGGAATTCTTAGTCCTGCAACAGTACATGGTATTTTGATCATCTATCGTCAAAACAGAGAGAATGCTCTTGATATGATTTTTTTTTTTTGACATCCTAAACATAGAATTTCTTGAAAGATAGTATGAACACGCTTTAATACCAAGACTGAAAAAAATTAACCTTTTGTTATCTGAGCACAAGTCTTCGTTGACTGAAAGAAGCGTGTTTGGTTGTGATAAATGTAATATAAAAATCACGGATTAATCAGGTATAATTTATGATTAATTATAGTTGATGTTCACTCTAAAATATCCTCTTTGGTATTGTGTCCATGTTGATTTTCCTACTGCTATAGATGGAGATTCATGAAACAGGGTCTAACTTTATTTTTTACCATTTTCCCGATCCACTGCCACATGTTAGCGTTGGAACTACAGTGATTTCGGGTCTTCTTACACGGATCAGCAACTATTGCCGTCGGCAGCGATGATTATTTTTTCTTCCATTGCGCGGCCGGGACCCAGTTATTTGAATGGGGGCAAGAAAGGCCATTTGCAGCGTCATTAAAAACTCGTCATCCCCCTCCGCACCTGTACACATACGTCCAACACTGATGCTCTATTCAAGCCTCATTCCGGTGGATATGGCTCAGAATGAGAATGCCCCGGCGTGCCGCAATCCGCCGAAATCCATACAGCACCTCTCCTCGTGTCATTAGATCTCCGGAGGAGGCGGCGGCTGTTTCGCTATGCATGTTCCGTCCGCCTGCAAACTGCCACGCGGTGCGAGAGAAAAAAATAATGCGTGTCGTTAACAGAGAGTGCTGCCAGAAACGGACCACGGTAGCTAGGGGCACTAACGAAATTTTTATGATGTTCTCTCGACGTGTAATAAGAAATAAACCCAGTCACACGGGCTTAGAGGGACTTCAACGAAAAAGTAAATGACAATTTCGTAAGTTCTTTGGGAAGTTACTTGCATCAGTCAGGTTAGCATTTCGTAACATTTCAGTTAGGTCCAAACCCTAATCAAAGTAGGCTTTCTCTACTAGGTATCTGGTTTAGCTAACACTGTAGCATAAAGTTTACCTACAGATAATGCTGTAAGAATGTAGACTTTCCCGACGTGTACTGCCCGATTGTGCTCTCACAACACAATCCGCCGGTACACCCGTGAGGACTTCATTGCGGGCACAGCTATTATGAAAACAATGTCAGACGATAATCCGTATAAGACATCCTTCCTTACGGTCTGCGTTGTCCCGTGTTACTAGGATAAATGCAACAACTGCATCAGTATGTGAAAGTGCAAAGAGGACCGGGACCATAAGTTAGAACTTGCATGTAGGTATAAGCGAGCGGGGAGGGAGGAGGTGGGGATTGAGCTTTGTTACGTAGGTTGCGAATAGTATACGTTGCACAGTAAAAGCGTTTAAAGAAAAACTGCCATAAAGGCTATATTTACGGAGACTACTGTTGTGGCATAACCCCTGTCATCATTAGCGTAAGTTTCATGTACAGGAGCGTCATTCTTTTACCTTTTTTTTCAATTTTTGCAGTGTTACATTGGTCGCTCCATAACAAGCTTGTTTCCCACTCAGGTAGTTTAGGTTCATAAAATAACTTACTCTAAATTTTATAATCAGACGTAACATTTTCATAATTTTATTAAATGTATAGATTATTCACACCATTAACGACGAGATGTATCTTTCCATTTTTAACAAATTTATTTCAGTAGTAATTTCTCATTTTTAATACATTTCAGCAATGAATCTATGGTTGTTCATTGTTTGTCATTGTTTCTTAAAGGTTTTGAATTCTAAGGTTTTTTGCCGAGCGTTTCCATTTGTCAAAAGCTCTTAAAACTGCTCCATTATTGGAAAAAAAACTTACGAAGTCTCGTTTGCGTCTTACAATGCGAAGACGGTGGTTCGTTTGCTGCAAGTATGGTTAAAATCTTTTTTCGAGGAGTGTAAATAAATAGTTTTGACACTTCAGGTCAATTAAGTAATGTTTTACGAGAAAAAATCAGCCTCAAGTCTGATTCCACAGCCAGAGAGCAGCGGATCACCGGAAGAATTTCATTTAATACATTTGTTTTTCCAAAGCGTTAGTTCCGAGATTTCTAAATATATTTTTTTCGATAACTGCAATAAATGCGCCGTGTTGAAGCCATAAAATCACAGAACCTTAAAAGAAGTTCATACGCGCCAATCGATGTTGTCAAAGTCTTAAATCAAATTGCGAATATAGTGGGCATAAAGGCGTCATTAACTGTATTGAATTGAATTTCCACAGGCTAAAGAAGTAATAGCCGATGTAACCAAGTAAAAGCAGGGGCAGATGTCTCAAAGTGACAGGCACCCCTCCTCAAAATCGGTCAACTACACTGGAGTCGGCAGCACATTCGTGCGCTCTCTCTTGAATTGAACTGAAATTTAATTGTGATGGAGCACTTGCTCCGGTGAAAATTTTCCTAGTCATCTAATTACACTTTTCTTAGTATTTTTTTCCTTGTTATTATCAAATATGCTTTCAATGTTGAACTACACCCCCGTATAATTTTGCGATTGACGTAGTTTAATTTGCGTCAGTGTTTTTGGTAAATTATTCATCATTTCCATTGATAATCCTCGACACCATTACCCACAAAACAAAATTTTCCCACTTCCTTATGCATAAAATCGAATGCCAACTTGTGTCCGTAGTCATCTTTTCCATTCTATGTATCACCCCTAATTCTTCTACCAATATCCTTCCAACGCCCATCACCAACATTCGCCTCGTACACTCCCACCACTGTCTTCGGCCTCCTCTTGTCCTCCAATGACTACCAATCCAGCTCCTTTATAATAGCAGTTACTGAATGGGTCTTGCCGTAATTTCCCCTGTATTTGATACACAAAATGTTGGTCCAAAACTACACCGCCATATTCAAGCAATGGGCAAAGCTTTGTAACTCAATTCCTTAACTTCTCTGGTTCATCGTCTCAATACTCTCTCCAGTAAATAAAGGATTTTCAAACCTTTTCCTACCACCTGCCCAGTTGAGTTTTATCAAACGTTATGCCAAAATGATTACAAGTAATTATATCCCCATTTGTATTGTAAGTATGGTGTCGAGAATATTAATATTCTCCTTCGTTGTCGCAGGATATCTATTTACAACCAGCTGTTACCCGCAACGTCGTTTACGCAGACTGTTAATGTGACACAGTTAACATATCGCGAGCGAGGAAAAAAACTTAATTCCTCCGAATAATACGTTGCAGTTCGTTCACCGAAATCACGTTGTGTATTTCAGCTGCGAGAACTGAGTAAATCCGACCAGTACTTCTTGCGTGAATCGCATGCAACTAAAAGTGGATGCTAATTTTTGAAATACGTTTGTCTTAAATTTCTCAGCCTTCCGAGTTCACACTAAAATGGAACATACCTTACATCAGTCTCAGTACGGTGGCTGTACATTATTCAAAACCCCATAAAAACCCGACCCATTCATCCAAACAGACAGAGAAAGAGAGACAAATTTTAAAAAGTTGTATTTCTTTTGTTTGGGTCATTGAGTGCCCCAAAATAATTTTTTCAAAAATATCTTAACTATACAGTATTTCTTCCAGTTACAATATAGATTTCGGAACCTACTGAGTCGTTGATTCATTCATCAAATTTGTGAAGTGAATCAAACTTCTCTTGCTTGTTCAATCAACAGAATGCCGTTAATTAAATATTTGTACATTTTTTTTGCATCATTGATCGGGACATTAAGTGTGGTCATAAACGAAGTTAGAGCCACCAATGAGTTAATGGTTTGTTAACACTCTACAGTACTAGTGACAGAGCCAACTGATTATTAAAAAATTGTATGAATAAGTTCACCAGAAGTCCATTGCAAAAATATTTCAAGTAGATAAAAAAATTTTGAGTAAAATACAGAAAAACAAAATTAAGCTATATTCCTGATAGTAACGTGTAAATTGAAAGGTAAAATTAATTACCGGCCGAGCCCAAAACGTTGGGGTATTTGTTATGATACAAAGTCGTTTTGGTCATAACAGTTTCAACTCAAAAACATTTCGATTAGTTTACTTAAAAACTTTACACAATTTCAGTGCTTCAGTAGTTCCTCCGTGTCTGGAGAAGGCGAAAAATATTTTACCCTTCTAGTTTGATTTTGAATTTTTTTTCATACACCTTTGCAGGACATGAAACTCGCACCTTTAAGAGCACTCTCACTCGGTATCTGGTGTGTGTTCCTCGCATTGGAAATCGAACCAGCACGAGTTACGTGGGAAGCTCGCCTCTCAGGCTGAGAAGAGAGTTGGACCATCGATTCGTTCGTCGGCTCACGCGGTCGAGCTCGTGTTTGTAGAGAAGACTCGCCAACATAGTCTCTAGCCCGCAGCCCAGAATGTACAGGATTCCACTGAATTACTGAACCTCTGGGACATTATCAGGTCAAAGTAATTACTTCTACTCTGGTAGATATGCGATTCCTTGTTGACAAAACGAAATTACTAGTGCTGGCGGGATCATATTCTCTTGCAGATTTTTTTTTTTAAGCAGAAAGGTACTAATTGAAAATAATTGGCTTAAGCTAAACTGTATCTTATTCAGACGCAAATGGAACCCTTTAAGCGTCTCAAATCTTTATTGTGGTTGCTGCTATGTTAGGCTTCATTTTGAAGCTCCAAAGAGTATGTTATAATCATCACTTCCGTTGTTAGGTAAAGTGGTTTGGGGTAGGGATATTCACTAAACATCGATGCATCGTATCCATTCGATGTTTACCGTACGATACATCTGATGAATTCGATGTTTTGACAAAGAATTTTTCTATTCGGTGCATCGATTTTTTTTATATAAAAACATCGAATCAATTTTTTTTTAAACCAACTCTGACTTATAATAACAAAAATAATAGAAATAACTGTTAAGATTACTAAATTTATTCAAGATTAAATTAAATCATTTCAATTTGAAGTAACTGTCATTAACAGGTGGTGACACCTGTGAGCAACTAGCAGGACATAACAACTGTGGGTTTTACTTTTTGATTGTAATTAAACTGTGTTACTTATATCTTTGTTATATTTAAATATCCATTGTATCTATAGACAAGTATTATGTGGCTCGCAAGCTAACAGAATCGAAATTGTGGCCCATCGCCAAAATTGGTTGGGCAGGCTTGCTCTAAAACAACTGTTACGTGATACTGCTCAATATTTAGATATAAACCGGGTTAATCTGTAGTTTCTCACTCATACAACACTACTTAACCAACACACGTTTTCATACAATTAATTTTTTAATGTCTGGTGAACGGTAAGGCTCTGGCATCGCATTCATGGAGGATGCGGGTTCGAATCCCCGTCCGAGCATTCAGATTTGTGTTTCCCACGGTTTCCCCAAAACACTCCAGACGAATACCGGCATGCTTCCCTCAAAAGGCCTTGGTCCGAATTCCTTCCCGTTCCTTGTCCCCAGTCCTTTCCCACCTCTAATGACGTCAAAGTCGACGAGACGTAAAGCCATAAACAAAAAAAGCATAAATTTAAACACACATCATTACAGCTACAGCACTGCACTGCTGGTATAGTGTTACTCTGTGTTCACACGGACAGAACGAAAGACAACGAACAATCTGCTTCAACTGGAAATAGTGAATATCAAACCACTGACACATTTTCTCTTGGGGGGTTTTAAAGGAACAGGTAAGAGAGAAATGAAACGACTTTTGCTGACGAATCGTGTTGATTTTTATTTGTTGAGGTAAGAAAAACATAAAAGTAATAGATGTTGAAAAAACATCGATGTTTTTAAGCGATGCATCGTAAAACATCGATGCAGGGTTCCGATGTTTTACATCGAACAAAAACATCGATGTACTTTCTAAGTGGACACCCCTAGTTTGGGATATTATGTAGTCACTTAACCTCGTAACCGGGCTATAAGCTTCCTTAGCTTGTACAGTACAGCTGTGGTACTGCAAATTACCCCTAAAAATATCGTTTGGGTAATGAACCAGCTTAAAATCTTACTCGAAGATCCTAACTAATCCCCCGTTTTGTCATTTTTTTGTGGTTTTCCCTTGGAGTGACGATTCTCGGTTTTATCCGATTTGCTCTGTTGGCATATTGTGACGGATCTTATAGAGAGATCTTTCGTATCTTTCGACCATCCAAATTTCGGGTTTCCATGGTTTCCCAAAATCACTTCAGAAGAATGCCTGATTGATTCTTTCAGAAAGGCCTTGACGAACTTCTTCCCTTTCTTTATCCTTCATCCTCTTAGTCTTAGTAAACTCGACGTGTACTAGCCACAAAGCTAGAAACAAATCGAGAACTAATTAGTGCTGAGTAGTGAGCGGATGGGGATAGGGCCTGTTTGAATTATAGGACGTAGATTTTCAAACAAAAAAATAGTTCGAAAACCAGAAATCACGATGTGCTTCTGATTCTACATTTTTTGTTATCAGCTTCATGTACCCTCTTTAGCTCTACACACGTGCTTTTGGGTTTTGTTTTGAACTTCCTAGCACTCCTACTGACATAAATACTGTAATTACTCATGATTAATGGAAATGACTCGTGTATAGCATTTTTGTTCTTAGAAATAAAATTCTAATGCATAGATAAGGTGAGTGGCATATTGAGAATGTTTCTCTGTTCACTGAGCGACCTAGCCTAAGCGGTCGGCTGTTGTTTTACAACGGTTTATCGACACGAGTACAAACGAACGGATAGTGGATAACAAAACGGTAACTCAAGACGAACGAACAACTCCTTGAAGGATATAGAAGGTAATCACTGCATTGGATATATAGGAAATGGTACAATGAAATGTAATCCTCCAAACCTACGTTACGATAGCACCATTATAGCGAAAAAATTTGGAAGTATGTTCTTTGGTGTGTTTGTGCGGGGGTGGGGAGAGGGGGGGAGGAGTTCATTATGGCTCTGCGATGTTGAAATCATTAGGGCCATGAAATTTTGAAGGAATCATTCAGGTATTATACAGGAGCGATTTCGGAAAACCATGGAAAACCGAAATTGGTATGGCGGGACGGGGGATCGAATCCGCGTCCTCCTCGTTGTCAGTACCGAAGGTTCACCGCTCACCCACCAGGCTCAGTTCGGAAGTAAAATATATATCTTCGTGGGAACTGCTTTCGAAGAAGCAAGGAAAACAGACAGAATTACCATTCAAAGAGTGGATAGTTAGAAGCTTGACTAAATGATGTAAGATATAGGTTGTACTGACACAGTACATACGTGTGAAGTTGTAGCAACCTATGTTTGCCAACGGATTTGCGAGGGTGCAGCTAGATGCAGGCAGGTAGCTGTCGCCCACAGGAATGTGGCAACCCCTCGTATTTCCCCGAATCCCCTGGACCGCTAGGGAAGGGGTGGCAGACTCGCTTGGAGGCCACACAGGTGGGCACCTCGTGGCGGTACGCGGCTGGACGTTGGAAGATAAGACGCGACTGAAAGTGTGAGTGCGCGCTTCTGCTTGAAGAGCCTTCCAGCCCGTATCTCCAGGGAGCAGGTTCGACGCCAGACTGCGTCCTAGCTGCTTGAGAGGCCACTTTACGTCTGTGCAGCGTCGACCGTGCGCCCAACAAGAAGTGCCACCATAGACCTGACCGCAGCTGTCATCACAAGAAGCCTGCAGCTGCCGTCGCAGGAGAAACCATACGGTATTGTGTGTATTGCGTGCGTCTACCTACCGCGTCCACTAGCCCAGTAACGACCCTGACGAACAACAATATATGCCGGACAGTTTATAATAAGAAATCACATCTCTGAATCACATTTAATTAATTAATCAATCCATGTACGTGATCCAATAAATATTAATTTAAATTGGTGCCTTGCTGATCAATTCACATCTTCTCATTAAATATTAAATAATAAAATTCCAATAAATAAAATTAACTATCTTTTCCTGGTGCCGCAATCAGCGTGATACTTCATTTGGCGCTTATCACGTGGGGCCCGAGAATTATAATTACCGATAATTAATAATTAAGGCAATACAGTTGAGATTTAATAATTGATAATTCAAGTAATTTAATAATTCCAATTTCCAAAATTTTATCCCAAACGTTAATTGTGGTGAAGAACACGGTCATGTTAAAATAATTTCATATGGCATATCTGGTGATATCGTCCCGTATCGATGGCAGAATGAATGAATATATGTCTTGTTTGTTCCATATTGTAGTTATATGCATGTTGTAGAATTTGGTGATGTTTTCACTTCCAGAGTAGTAGTACATTAGGCGTTCTGGTCCAGAGTTTATCTTCTGCGTTGTTTCCATACTGATAATTGTCATAGTAAAATTTCTTGTTTAATTATTCTTGCACATGCGGTTAAGGAGTCGGAATGGATAAAATGAATAAGTTGGTTGAGACTTGCGAAAGTGCAGAGTTAGATCCAGATATCCCACATGCCAGTTGCGAAAACCAAGGTAGCATGGTATCTGCACCTCCTCTAGATGATACGCGTGTACATGTGGACGATACCGAACCTGAACAGGCAAATTTGGCGATGGTGATGGATTTGTTAAAACAATTAAGTGCAAACATCCATTCACAAGGGGAGAAATTGAACCGTAGGCTTACTGAGACGCAAACTGAATTTCGCAAAGTTATAACTCAGGAAATTGGTAATTGCACTGAGTCAATTAAGGAAGAAATCAGGCAATTGCAGCACACAGCTGGAATGTTGGATACTGAAGTCAAGAACTTGCGTAGTACGCAAGACAGCGTCACTAAACGATTGGAAGAGACGCAGGAGCAAACTAAAAAACTTACTGAAGATTTTGAGTCAAGCACGCAAGCCACCAACACAAAGCTTGCGCTAGTAGAAGCTCGTGTAGGTGAACTGCAAGTAAATGTCACTGGGTGCAACTCGGCAATAGAGGATCTACGACAAGTTCATCAAGAATTATCAAGAAATGTAGAACAAAAGTTGGAAGGGTTCCGAGAGGAAGTGGCATCCGTGGGCTCGGGAGAAGCAGCACGGACTACGCGAATGAATGATGTTGGTGCAAATAACTTGGCATGTGGCACCATAGAATTGCCGTTGCCAATGTTTGAGGTCAAGAATGGCATAAACCCAAAGGCTTTTCTCAGAAAACTAGACTCCTACATCAGGATCAAGAATATACCAGAACATTTAAAAATGTTACTTGTTTTGGGGCCGGCGAACGGGCTTGGCTAGAAGATACTGTGTACGCGGAATTTAAGGCTACATTTCTGAAAACCTATTGGGGACAAAACGCACAGTCGCAACTAAAAAGCAGACTATACCATGGCAAGTATCCACCCAAAGGCTCTGAATCCATGGCAACATATGCTTCGGAGTTAATCGCGTTGTCGCGATATCTGGATCAGCCGATGCCGGAGGCAGAAATATGTTATGTCTTGCGATCACATTTTCCAAGATATGTACGGAATCTATTGAATCCGGTGCACGTTACTACAATCCAACAGTTGCTTAGCACATTGGAGATGGCAGATTTTGATGAAAAGACGAAGGGGCGACAAGAAGACGTGACGAAACACGAAAATAACTGTCACGGCGAAAGAAAATCTTCGGGACAAGGGAAGCCCTGGTTTGCCGAAAGGAATCAGCGACCATGGCGAGAAAACTTCAACCAGCAAAACGACTCTTACAATGACAGCCGCCAGCATCAGAGGAAGGAAATTCCAGTGAGAACTTTGACGAAACGTGAGCTGCAAGAAGGGATGGAGGTTGCAGAAAGCTCGGGAAGAGATGTAGAGGCGACGCCCGAACGCGCGGAATTGTCAAGCGCTGGGAATTCCGTTTGACAAGATCTAGAGGGCACACCTACTAAAACAAATAGGCCGAATATGGTGACGAGTCTGAAGTATTGGAAGGAAGGGGGGTTGGAAATAAATTATGATATTGGAAGACCATCAGACTCTAAACCGGAGGCAATGGACAAGTGCCCTCGATTGAAAGCTAACATCTTCGACATGCCTTGCTCGGTACTCCTTGATTCAGGGAGCGATGTTACTGCCATTGCAGAACATTTAATCCGAAGAATGCAGACGAATGAACGACAACTTGATATAATATCAACAAGAGAAGTACATCTAGTTCCCGCGTTTGGGGCGAAGGAAAGGAGGTGCAATAGGGAGATACTTTTGTCGTTAAATATTGAAGGGCAGATAATAGTGATTTCAGCGTTGATTATCAAAGGTTTGAGCGTGGACGTGATAATAGGATGCGACATCCTGGCGGAAAAGGGTGTGATAATTAATTGGAAATCACGCACCGTTTCTAACCTGACAGACGTAGAGTTGAGATGGAGCTCAGCACAGGCTGCCGTTCGCATCACTGTTATGCCGGAGAAGTCAGATCAGCTTGATGAATCAGTTGCTCCAAAAACTAGGCAAATGACAGACGCTCATATCATAGAGCAAACGAAGATTACAGCCCTGATAGACGAAAGAAATCTCGTAGTTGACGCGCTCCTTAGAAAAATCCGTGACGCCAAGACACTGACGGACGTCCAGGCCAAAAGGATTAACAACCTGCTTCTGCGGAACCTCGAGGTATTCTCATTTCGACCGGGAAAGGCAAAGGGGATCGTGCACCGATTCCGAATAAATGACACTACGCCGCTGCGTGCAAGAACTTATCCTATACCGCACAAATATAGAGAAGCTGCTAGAGAAGTTATCCAGACGTGGGAGGAAATGGGTATCATATCCAGGGCAGCAGCGCCACATACTAATCCCCTCACTGTTGTAAACAAACGAGATGGGACCATACGATTGTGCCTAGATGCCCGTGTGTTAAACAACAGATTAGAATGGGACGCCGAAAGGCCTGAGCCAATACAAGATTTGATGAGCAGGTTCCAGGGCCGAAAATGGTTGACAACGTTGGATATTACATTAGGTTTCAACCAAATTGAATTGGAGGGTTCATGTCGGCCATTCACGGCTTTTTTGTTTGAGGGCCGCCAGTATCAGTTTACCCGGATTCCATTTGGTCTAAAGGAACGCGTCAAGTGCGTTTGTACGTGCGATGAATGAGATCTTGCCAGCGGAAATGAAGGAATATTGTACTATATACATCGACGACATTCTCATAGCGTCAGAAACGTTCGAGGATCACATAAAGCATTTGGAAGCACTCTTCAAGGTGCTGAAAGACCGCGGGATAACGCTTCGCCCCGACAAGGCGACAATCTGCATACAGGAGGTGAAGTACCTTGGCTTCATTATCACTCCTAATGGGATACGTCCAGCGGAAGACAAAATTCGAGAAATAATGAATTTCAAGCGTCCAACAAGGCTGCGTGAGTTGCGGAAATACCTAGGTGTCTGCTCCTACTACAGAGGAAATATCTCTCGGTTTTCTGAATTGGTGGGACCTCTGTACAAATTGTTGAAAGGAGGACAGAAATGGGAATGGACAGAAGAGCAGGAACAAGCTTTCGGGAAGACTAAGGAAGCATTCCAACAATGTGTGTGCCTCGTCCATCCGGATTTTGAAAAGCCCTTATATCTACGAGGCGTATTCCAAAAGTAAGGTCCGGGGTACAAGATGTCACAGATGATAGGCCTGAATGACGTTTCCCACCTGCAGCGCCATCTACCAACTCCTGGTAAATATGCAGTATTGTTGGCGTGCCGCAGTAGCCGTATATCTATTGTTGAGAGCAGTTCGAAATGGCCGCGACAATCGTAGCTCCCGCCAGTTGTGAAGTGCGCGGTGTGATTAGATTTTTGTTGGCAAAAGGATCGTCAGCTGCGGACATCCATCGCGAATTGTGTGTAGTGTATGGACCAAACATAATGAGTGAGAAACAAGTTCGACACTGGTGTCGAGAATTTCAAAGTGGTCGCACAGATGTGCACGATCAACAGCGGAGTGGCAGGCCCAGTATTCGGACCAACGGCATCGTCGAGCAAGTTAACCAAAAACTGCGAAGTGATCGGCGTTTGACGATTAGTGGTCTGGCTATGGAATTCCCAAATGTTGCTAGAACCTCAATTTACAGGATTGTCACTGAAGAGCTTGGATATCGGAAGCTTTGTGCGCGGTGGGTGCCAAAACTGCTCACCGCTCAGCACAAAGAGCAACGAATGCATAGCGCACGACAATTTTTGGAGCGCTATAGACAAGATGGAGACAGTTTGTTTTCCCAAATTGTTACGGGAGACGAGACGTGGATAGAGTACACCAACGCAGAATCAAAACAACAATCAACGCAGTGGCGCCATTCCGGTTCACCCAAACCAAAAAAGTGTAAGCAATCGCCGTACACGAATCGCAAAATGATGGCTTCCGTGTTTTGGGACGAAAAGGGCGTCCTTTTGATCGAATTCATGGACCGTGGGACAACCATTACAGCTGACGTGTACTGTGCAACGCTCACCAAACTGAGACGTGCCATCCAAAATCGACGCCGCGGGAAACTGTCGTCTGGCATCATCCTCCTGCACGACAACGCACGCCCGCATACCGCTTCCAAAACCAAAGAGAAGATTCAAGAGTTTCGTTGGGAAATCCTAGACCACCCTGCTTACAGTCCAGATCTTGCACCAAGCGACTATTTTCTCTTCCTGCATTTGAAACGGTGGCTTGGTGGACAACGATTTCAAACCGATGAAGAACTCAAGACGAGCGTTACCAATTGGTTCAGGTCCCAGGCGGCAGACTTCTATGCCGAGGGGTTAAAGAAACTGGTACAGCATTACAGAAAGTGTATAGATATGAACGGCGATTATGTGGAAAAGTGAATTAGATATGTAGTTACATACTGACGTTAATAAAAACCTTGTATCCTGAACGATGTTTTTATTATGATCAAAAGGACCTTACTTTTGGAATACGCCTCGTATATACAGATGCGAGCGCTTGGGGCCTCGGGGCATGTCTTCAACAGAATGATGGTCAGGGAAACTTTCGTGTGGTGGCTATGGCCAACAGGACACTAAAAGAAGCAGAAACCCGTTATTCTGTCACGGAATTGGAAATGCTTGCGATCCACTTCGCGGTCACCAAGTTTCGTGCATATATTCTAGGCAGGAAGACGCATTTGCGTACTGATCACCAGGCACTCACTTTCTTACGTAACGCCAAATTTCCTACGGGAAGGATCGCCAGGTGGGCACTTGAGCTACAGCAATATGACATTGATATTGAATACTGCAGAGGAAGCCAAAACCAAGTTGTAGACTGGCTAAGCAGGCACGCAATCAACGGTGATACACAACAGTCAGAACCTCAGAAACCAAACGAGGTTTTGATCGCCGTGATCAACAGGTACGAAGACCAGACAGCGGAGGAGATTAGACGAAAGATAGCCGACGCGCAGCATTCAGACAGTGAGATCAGTGGTATTAGGAACTACATTGAGGTCGGATCCGGAGGAGAGGACCTACGCGTCCGAAATACGGCCATGTTGTGTACCATTCACGATGGTATATGTTTCAGGAGACAAAATGCTACTGAACGATGGAAGATTTGGCTTCCTCCGAGCATGCTTGAAGAGGTCATAAGCCTATATCATAACCACTTCGGACACCAAGGGACTCTCAGAACTTATGTGATGATGAGCAAGGAGTGGTACTATAGAGCGCTGAAGCGCGCGGTCGCGAGGGTCACCCGTGCTTGCGATGCGTGTCAGCGGGCTAAACATCCCAATATCCGATACGTAGGAGAATGTCATCCCGTGATAACCGATAAGCCTAGCCAACTAGCGTGTATTGATTTCTATGGACCACTTCCCAAAGGCAGATTTGGTTACCAGTATGTTTTTGTCGTAGTTGATGCATTCTCAAAACTGGTGAAGCTCTATCCAACCACACGCACGACCACAAAACGGTGCCTAGATATTGTTTTAAAGAAATACATACCAGAATGTGGGAAACCCGACCGAATCCTATCCGATCACGCAACCGTCTTCACAAGTAAGCGCTGGATCGAAGGATTGCGACAGCAAGGAATCCTACCCATCTTCAGTTCGATACGATCTCCACAGTGTAATTTGGCGGAGCGTTATATGAAACAGCTGGGGGTGTACTTTAGGCTCTTGGTGGGTGATAATCATGCGTCTTGGGTCAAGCACCTCCCAGCTATAGAGAAGTTTTTTAACTGCTCATATCACTGTAGCACTAACTGCAAGCCAGTGGATTTGCACTTCCAGCAGACAACGAAAACACTAGCAGAAGAAAGTATAAGTTATCCCGACAGTGACTGCACCGAAGATTGGAATCAGTGACAAGAAAAGACAAGGGAATTTCTTCTAGAAAAAGCTGACCGACGGAAAGAACGAGCTGATCGACAGGAAACGCAGAAATTCGAAGTCGGGGATCTGGTCTTGCTGAAGTGTTCTAAACCTTCGGACGCCAATAGGAAACTGATATCCAAATTCTTTAGTCTGTTCCAAGGACCTTATCGGGTTAAGGAAATTGTTAATCCGAATGCTTATCTCCTAGAGGGGGAGGATAGGATCATAGGTGTCTACAACACAAGAAACTTGCGCAGGTATCACACAAGCTCCTCACGTTCGATTTGAACCATACTACAACATGTATCAGTTCCATTGATAGATAAGGTTATGGTTGTTAAAGAAGGCATAACTAACCAAACCACATCCTATAAATAATCAAAATCCTGTAGAAATAGGATTACGCTAGTGCATGAATAAGTAGCTTAGATAAATTCCTTTAATAATTTCTCTCATTATTTCGTAGGCTAACCGTAGTATTATTGTGAATAATTGAGTGTGTGAATCTGAGCCATTGATACTGGCGACTCACGGGTTGCTGGACTGAAATTAGATCACCTTGCCAAATCCCGTCAATTCAAAATCACCTTCTGTGAGGGTAAATTTGCGACAAGGCACGATCCATAACTCATTTCAAAATTTGAAAAAAATGTTAATGGGGATGTGAGATGGCACACTTCACGAGTTGCTCTAAGATTGTAAATAGTAGATTAAGTTACGTAATTCAGAGATGTTGATGAGAGATCCATTGTGTGAACGTGAAGGCAAGTGCAAAGTGGTGAAAATATGTTCAGTGACTGTGAAATAAGAAATTTAAAAATTTTATAGACGTAAATTTTTTAATTTTCCGGGGAAAGTGGGCTATGTACTGACAAAGTACATACGTGTGAAGTTGTAGCAACCTATGTTTGCCAACGGATTTGCGAGGGTGCAGCTAGATGCAGGCAGGTAGCTGTCGCCCACAGGAATGTGGCAACCCCTCGTATTTCCCCGAATCCCCTGGACCGCTAGGGAAGGGGTGGCAGACTCGCTTGGAGGACACAGGTGGGCACCTCGTGGCGGTACGCGGCCGGACGTTGGAAGATAAGACGCGACTGAAAGTGTGAGTGCGCGCTTCTGCTTGAAGAGCCTTCCAGCCCGTATCTCCAGGGAGCAGGTTCGACGCCAGACTGCGTCCTAGCTGCTTGAGGGGCCACTTTACGTCTGTGCAGCGTCGACCGTGCGCCCAACAAGAAGCGCCACCATAGACCTGACCGCAGCTGTCATCACAAGAAGCCTGCAGCTGCCGTCGCAGGAGAAACCATACGGTATTGTGTGTATTGCGTGCGTCTACCTACCGCGTCCACTAGCCCAGTAACGACCCTGACGAACAACAATATATGCCGGACAGTTTATAATAAGAAATCACATCTCTGAATCACATTTAATTAATTAATCAATCCATGTACGTGATCCAATAAATATTAATTTAAATTGGTGCCTTGCTGATCAATTCACATCTTCTCATTAAATATTAAATAATAAAATTCCAATAAATAAAATTAACTATCTTTTCCTGGTGCCGCAATCAGCGTGATACTTCAAGGTGGTGTGCTGACTTGTCAGGTAGTAACGGAATTTGTATTGAAATGGGCAATTTATGATCCTGGGAATGTAGTTACTAATGTAACTGGATCCGGACTGATAAATAATAAGAAAATGGAAAGACGATGAAACATTTAGATACAGATTTATGTTAATGAGAACTGGAACCAAGTCTTCAAATCGTTATTACAAGTATTGATTCTCTCTGTGCAGAAATAGGATGAAATTGAGGAGCAGAGAGTGTGAAGGCTGATAGTCACTGGAATGTTGCAACTTGAAAATCCATGGAAGCCAATGTTGAATGTAACATCGGTCTTAAAGAAGTGAAGGAGTTATTAGGCTATTAGAAGTTTGGAAAACTTATTAAACATCAGTAAAGAAACGGTATCTGAGAATCTCAAGGACACGTCCAGTATACAGAGGAAGATGTTAGTTCAAATATAACATTGTTAGAAAAAAAATTGAGATCCAACATTTTTGTTTTTAACACGTGCGGAGTACATACTGAACCCGAGAACTAGCTAACAGTAAGAAAGATCAAAACGAATTTCAAGAGAATAAGCAAGTACCACAAACCAAATAGACTGTAATTAGGTAAATTAAAAGCAACAGCATATAAAACAAAAATATGGTAACTCTAAATGAGGGAGTAGGGTAAACTGCGAAAGAAATTCAACACTTTTGGTCACAGGAGAAATATTGCAGCTGATGAATAAAAGGAGACACCAATAAATACCTATGATGAATTAACGGAAAAAAAGAAAACACTCTAGAAAAGTCTAAAGTCTAAATGTCTTGATCGGACTGACAATTGTATGATGTGTATGGATAAGACGAATGAGATCAACAGTAACATTCCTGTTGTATGGAACCAAGCTGACACAGCAGTCAAGTCAACCCTCTTACTGCACTGGGGAGTCAACTCGATTGTGATTTCAAACTCCGAGTGTCAGGTAACGTATTAAATACTGTGCAGCCATTATGAGAAGCATATAATTTTTTTTTAAAAAAAATTTTTCTGTAGCTTACCAGATTCTGATTTCACACAGCTTCGAAAAAAATAGACATTTCGAATTATAAAAACAATATTTGCTTCCCGTCAGGTACTATCATAAACTAATCACGACTTCCACCAGACGAAACGGGCATTATTATTTTGTACCATCAGTTGACACGGTTTAACGTTCTCTTGAATCTCAACCATTCAAAAATTATTACTCTCTACACTATGACCCTAAAATCCACTTATTTTCGTCCTCCTAAATATCTTGGATACAGACCGCGCAAATTTGTGTAGCTTTATGCAATATTTGATTCACATCAACTCACCCTGGTTTTCCACCACCTTGCATCTCAACAAAACCAACGTTACTGCTCTTAGACAAGTTTTCTTTCATCAAATCAATTTCTTTCTCCGCTGTTTAAATCTCTCAGAGAACTTAGTTATTGACGTGAATACAATTTCCCCTAACAGCTATTGATTATTGGAACGCCAGGTCATCGGATTTCCGCTTCCGTTTCGTACTTTAGAAGGGGTGGTGTATGTTATGAACCTGCTTACGTACATTACATACAACAAGTAGTTCATAGTATTAAAGATTAGTTTTTTGTTTCATGTGCCAAGTACACTAACAAGATAACGTTATCATTCTTCCATTTTTTGCGTTGTCATTAAGAATTTGACAAATTTACTGCTATTTTATTTCTATTAATACATATACTAGATCCGCTTAGCTTTCCAGAAGACCGAGTAACGACGGTAAATACTTGCGTCTGTTAAAACAGGACTTTCCGGTAACTTATTCCCCATCTAAAAATGTCGGGAGGGAATAGCTTATTGCGTTACCTTTCTAGAAATCTCGGTTATGTCCAGCGCAGCATGTTGAGGACCACAAATAACGCATGTACGAGAGGTTGAGCTGGATGAAGGAAGGATGGAGAGTCAATACAGCAGCCGGGAGAGCAACGTTGCAGTAACTTCTCTGCTTTCTACCCAAGAAAATGATCAGTTGGTCGATTTAGCTCTGCTGGGAGTTAACATATTTTTTATAGTCCAGGGAATATTTCTCGTGATAAAAATGTTGAGGATTAAGGAAAATATGCAAAAATTACGTAAATGTTCTTTCGCAAGATTGTTGCCGATACACAACTTCACACAATTTAACATAAAGTCGTATTTGTCACCCAACTCGTGAAACTTCTTCGGTTAATGGACAGACTGGTACAGCCATTTGACATCTGACTACATAATACTGTTTTCCGCACTTTTTTGTATTATACATATATGAAGAAATTTGACCTATTTAGGTGATTTAATTTGTATGTCATTAGACGAAATTCTTGATGACTGAAGATCAATTTAATATAACAACTTAAGTTTCCACGTAATTCTCAAAAACAGCTGATAAAAATTAATTTAAAGAAGGATTTATGATTTGTCTTTTACATTTTTTGCAAGAGCAACACATAGATAAATGTATTTTTTTATTTTGAAGTCTCCACAGTTCTAAAATACTCAACACGGGGAAAAGCAGCATCCTAGAGAAATTAGTTGTATTTTACTTTGTGATGTAGTACACAGCCCAAATTCCCCATTTTAATACTATACGTCGTCTTTATCGTAGCCTATCTTTCATAACACGTTTTATTAATTTTTAACGCGTTATACAGCATCACTCGTCAACTATTTAAACTAACAAAAATCTCCGATGTATTAACTGTCTGTAACTACTTTCACGCAAACCATTCTCGCGTAACAACGAAGAGAACATATCCTCGCGTAAAGAAATTGTGTTGCAAACTCTTCCGCTTCCAGAATTTTAGTTTATATATACCGATAACCTTCCAGACGTAATCTTGTCACAACTGCATCTATTTCACAGCAAACGTTGCCCCTCAGCTCTTCAAAACAATGAGTCAACCATACCATTCAACACTGTATCTCAATCATAGTGCAACATTTCAAGATTTTCTATATTGCAACATACATGTTAAAATAACTTAAACAATGCGCATTAATAAAGCCTTGTTGCAAAACAGCATTCAGCAATTTTTAATAAAATGAAAAGACTAAAAACATTAAAAATTAAAATATGTTCTGGTTCCCTCTTATTCAATGTCAGATCTAGGAATTTTTCAATCCGGGTCAAAAACTGAGACTCTGCCTCCACTTCTAATATTATTTTGCCCCTCCCTCCCACTGTTGCCAACCCGAGTGCCGGCGTCCTGATTGTCGCCGCCTGGAGCAGTAGTGGTAAAGGTCACAAGACATACATTGCCGCCCTTCAAACATGATATTGTCGCCCCGCTGAACTTGCCGCCCGGGGCAAGCGTCCCGGTTTGCCCCCCACCTCCCCTACATCCTGCTCTGCTCTTATTCACAAAAATTTCGTATGGTAGACATACAACTTCAGAGATGCTGTCATTACACCAATTGCTCTTCAATTTAATTTCATCCTACATCCTCAAAATATTCGTCTTTCAACAATTAAAGTGTTCGTTGCAACGTGTAAAGACCTACAAATTTTTCTTTCTACTTCCCCCCCCCCCCCAAAAAAAGTCACTGAAGTCATATAAGAGGCCTACATAATAAAACAAAACAAACTATCCAGTTTAGTTTTCCTTCAAACAAAATAATTTCTTTTAATTCATTTTACTTGTACATCATAAACTTCTGCAATTAGTATATTTTTCCTGAAAAGAAAATTCTAAGCATGTTACTATTAGAATAAAAATTCTTTAAGTGTTTTCCCTGAAAAGACGTTTTTAACCATCTTAATATTATCACAGATTGCTTTTTAAAAATTGTTCCTAAAAAATCGAAATTCGAAAAATTTCGCTGTTAAAACGCAAATTCTTTTAAAAATATTTTTCTGTTTCATAAATAAATTCAAAACAAGTTACTTTATAGAGACTTTCTTTTTAATCTTCAATCCCCCTCTGTTTCTACGCCTCGTCGACGTCTAGAGACGGGAAAAGACTGGAGGTAAGGAACGGAAAGGAATTCGGCGTGGCCTTTATGAAAGAACCACCCGTAGTGAATGGGGAAACATTGGAAAACGCAAATTTGGATGACCGGTTGGGGATTCGAACTCACTTCACCCCGAATGCGAGGGCAAAGCTTTACGGCTTTCCCACTACTTTCTGTAAATGGAGAAGTTGATGCCATAAGTTCGGCTCCCATGTTTCAAAAGAAAAACAAAATCTCTGTAACAACAGACGGACACATTCGCTATCTTCCATTTAACACTATGTTCGGCTCGCATTCGATATTTGGAGTACGCCGGATATTAAGACTAACTCTGGGTTTGGTGCGCTGTCTTCAGGTGGCGATAGGAACTACATCCTGTTGAACCTTTTGCAATCTGGGTCTGATTTCAAGTTCATTCTACTATCCTCAAATACAATACGCCATTTCACTTGACCTCCTGAAATATATCCCATTTTACATGAATTTTCTCATATATACTATCGGATTTCATTAGATTTTTTTTATCCTTTTTTTTTTAAGTTTGATTTTAGTTTTAAAATTTCTGATTTTTTAATCTCATTTATCTTTGAAAATATCATTTAAATTTCATTACACCTTCCTGAAATTTGGTTTAAAATCGCCTTAGATTAGATTGACTATCTTTAGGTCTGATTTTAGCTCCCAAATTTATTATCCTTTCAAACGTAACTTACTCGACTCATTTTCTTCCATTTTAAACTAAAGTTAATATTAGGCCTAATAAAGAAAGGCCAGGTCAAACAAAACTCAAAACTGGAACCCAACAAAAACCAGAAATACCTTAATCAACAAAACAAAACAAAAATCGGCTAATTGCCTGTTCTCAATACAGTAAGACCATAGGTTCCTAACATTTAATTTAATTTAATTGCAATGGAGCACAGGCTCCGGTGGCAATTTCCCTACACACCCATCTTCCCCCTATCCTGCACCTACCTACATTTGCCCTCTACAAATTTTTCTTTAAATTCTTTCAAAGTTTTCGGTAAATTATTCATCATTTCTCTTGGTAACTCATTCCAATCCCTGACCGTTCTCCTTTCAGAAAAAGAAACTCTACTTATTGTAATACATAATGTAACATATAGCGCTAAAACTTTTCTGATTTTAACCGACTTTTTAAAATAGTGATTCGATGGCGCCCCTCTTGGGTGAAGTGTACATCATATATAGAAAAACAAAGACAAATTTCTAAAACACCTTCATTGTAAGATATTAACAAACAGGGTCGGATCCAGGGGGTGGGCTAGGGGGCTCAAGCATCCCTCTCCCCAAAAAGTATCTAGGTATCTAGGTCCACCCCTGACATCATAATTCTGGAATTATTTTTTTTTTAGCTCCACTGATCTTTTATGGACATTAATCCGAGGAGACTCTAAAGACTTGC
Organism: Vandiemenella viatica; assembly: GCA_031002005.1. Lineage (NCBI taxonomy): Eukaryota > Metazoa > Arthropoda > Insecta > Orthoptera > Morabidae > Vandiemenella > Vandiemenella viatica. Next base: position 93,530,139 of record JARYHS010011408.1, read on the forward strand.
CTTGCCCGACTCAAGCCCACCCCCCTCCAAAGCAAAATCCGATCAAGCCCTCCCAACCAAAATCCTAAATCCGCCACTGTTAACAATGTTGGTATATTGTTCAGTTTGTCTAACAAATACATATTATGAAAAAAAAGAAATAGTATTTAGATCTGTAGCATAGCGGTCTCCAAAATCAAAACATAAAATAATATTAATAATTTTCCATACTCAATTATATTCGTAAACCAGGTGAATATCGATTTTTCTTAGAAAAAGTTAATTGTCATGGTGACACACACAGAGAGTGCGGACAGCATACAGTGAGTGAGTCGAGGTTGCAGTGGCGAGTCTAGGTATTTTCCGAGACGGGGCAAAAACTAAGATAGCCGCCCTACGAACATTATTTGCCACCCTCATTGTAGCCACCCCTATTATCGCTCCTTGTCGCCAGTAGATGAGAGGAAAAAAAGTTCGCCGCCTTGACTTAAATTTGCCGCCTTCAAACCCGATTTTGTCACCCCCTTGAAAGGGGAAAATGGCAATAAGCACAAGATGACACTCTATTTTATGTGAAGGGTGTGCAAACATTTTCTTTTGCAGGAAAGGGAGTGCGGGATTGGAATAAATTACCAAGATAAGTGATGAATAATTTACCAAAAACGCTAAAAGAATTTAAAATTCATAAAGTAGATGGGTGTAGGAATTAACACAAAGGATATAACATAAAATAATAATAATAATAAGACGAAGAAGAAACAGGTAAGTAGATGATTAGAGAAATTGCCACCGGAGCATGCGCTCCATCAAAGTTAAATTGATTTGTACTTACACGTGACTTGTGTTGCAGTGCATTAGTGGTAACGCCCAAACTGGCATTCGTAAATTCAGCAAAAACCAAATTGGCAAGAGCGTACAGGATAAGCTGCTTCTAGAGCTGTAGACAAGGATTTGTAAATATAGTAGCAAAGACTCTAACTGAGATAAAAACAGTCTAAAATTTCCTGAGGGGGGGGGGGCAGTAAATTGCTATTACTATGAGCTCTTCCTTACCATATTCTAGTTTAGTAACATAGCATTCAAAGTGTTGTTCTATACAATCCTTACTTACACCTACACTGTTGCATTGAATATTATTTTTAACAAAAATGGCAACTCCCCCTTTCTCCATTTTACATCTACAGAAATGAGAACTTAGTTTATAATTTGGGATGGACAGCTGAGATATTCCTGTGTCAGACAAATGATGTTCATATATGCACAAAACATCTACATTGAAATTTCTGGAATTTTGAATCTCTTCTATCCATAAGGTAATGTCATCAATTTTACTAAATATTCCCCTTGTATTTTGATGGAGAATAGTGGTCTGAACAGTTTGATTCAACGAATTTAAATTGTTTACTTCATTAGTACATACTGGTATGTCAGATGGATTTCTAATTTCAAAAAGTTTTGATCAGGAGAGACGTTAATTTCTTTTAGACATCTTAATACATTTATTTTATTTACCCTGAAAAAGGCCGCGACTTAACACCACTTATAACACGAATACCTCTTTCACTCACCTGGCATCCCCTGATCTCATCAGCAATAAGAAGTGAAAGCTTCCTTTTAGCTATGAAATTCAGATGGAGTCCATGGCGAGTATAACTGTCCCTACCAATGTAGACCACATCTATCAAACCAATGTGTGAATTTGCTGGCTGCCAGAGAACCCTTTCCACCGATGCATTTGTACGCCCAATGTTATGCCACATCCAAGGTTTATCATAACGCTCAAGCAAACCCACAAATCCCACATTCGTCTGACGTGTGTTTCTGGAAATGTGAGCAATGTCTTCCTCAATTAGAATAATTGAGGTCCTTATGAAGACTAATTCCTGGTCCCTCTACAAATACAATACAATCCTCCTTTGAGAAATCTTTCCCTAAGTCTTCCACATTTGCTACAACACTTCCAAGATCTGCATTTGGTTTGAAAATACTGCAGACTTGATAATCTGGCCCTAAGTCAGACTGAACCATCTCACTGATTCCCGTCCCATGACTGCTTCCAAGTAACAATACCTTCCTACATTTAGATACCCCATGAAAAGTTCTCCCTTTTACTTTACGAGATCCCAGATTGTTCAGTCCAACTAGAAGGTTCTCAAAGTCACCATCTAGATCATAGGTGTCAAACTCAATTTTGCAGAGGGCCGTATATTAAATTTAGAATGTGTAGGCGGGCCAGATTTTAAAACTTCTGTAGAGGAATTGTGTGAAGTCTAAAAGCTCTAAAAAATAGGATTCTACTTTCTGTGTCACATTGCGATCGCGGGCTGTATCTTTGACATCACTGATCTAGATCCTCCAATGGCCGAAACACATTGGATGTCTCCAGCTGAAAACCATCAGACAGCGTCTCCTACCTCTCCTGCCAGAGTTGACTTCCCTCGCCTCACTGTTCTGCCTATGTCTAAGAACTGAGTTTTCTGCCTTCAGGGCCTTATAAATCCCTCTCTGCAGATGCCAGATCTGACTGGAGCTCCAGAATCAGCTGCTCCTGATACTTAACCCCTTAATCTACAATGACGGGCATAGCCCGCGTACGATGGTTGGGCCAAACGTAAATATTACGGGCATAGCCCGCGTACGATGGTTGGGCCAAACGTAAATATTACGGGCATAGCCCGCGTACGATGATCGGGCCAGAAGTAAATATTACGGGCATAGCCCGCGTACGGTGATCGGGCCAGATGGGAATATTACGTGGAATTACAGTCTGATGCAATAATTGTGGTAGACGCAAGTATTATAAAATGTTTATTTATACAAAACTCCAAAATATAAAATTAGTAATCTGTAACGGTATGATATATTTCAAAGCATTCTGGTACATGTAACGGAACTTTACACTTTTTACACTCCCACGTTGTTTCTTTACGTTTTTTATTTTTGTAACAAACTGTACAACGTTTTGACGGTCTTAATATAGAGGGTGTTGGATCAATGTGATTTGTAAAATGAGCCCATTCCTTCGCGTAAAGTCTGTCTGGCGGATCTCTGGAAGATAATACGCCTCGTTCTCTATAAATCGGTTTTGGCATTTTCTTCAGTAGAGATTCGGCTATGTTGATCTTATAGTCGAAATAACATTGTTTCTTTCCATCATTCAGTTTTTTCCATAAGATGTAAGAGTTAAAAATACCAATATCAAACAGATAAAAAAAATTTCTTATATCCTTTCATGAATTTTCTCATCACTGGAAAACATGCTAATATTTGATCTTGGAGATCAATTCCATTCATTCTCTTGTTATACTCTGCAATACAGTTTGGTTTTAGAGTGCTCTTGGATCCTTGTGAAGTCATTTCGACTACTTCATGTTTTGTCGACAGCATATAAACATCTCGCTTGTCTTTCCATTTTATAGCGAGTATTCGGTTGCAGCTTCTTATTGCGTATTCGCCCCTTGTTAATTTTACACTGAACAAATCTTTTGGCATGTTCTTCCTATTCGAACGTACTGTGCCAATTACATTTGTTTTATATTGTCATAAATAATTTTGGGGAAGAATACCAATTGTCTATGTACAAAGTGTGACCCCCGTGCAACACTGACTCAGAAAGCTCTTTGACAACACTTTCTGAAGCGCTATCTTCACAGTTTATTTTATCGTGGCCGGTAGATATTTTAAATTCATAACAATAGCCGGAATCGGACTCACATAATTTATAAAATTTAACGCCAAACCTTGCCTTTTGGATGGGTTGAATTGCTTATAAGATAGACGCCCCCTGAATTTCATAAGAGATTCATAAATAGAAATGTCTTTTTTCATTATATACATTTCTTTAAATTTTTGTTTCAAAAAATTAATCACAGGTCTAATCTTGTTCAATTTATCTGTATTGGCAACCAGATTATTGTTTGATTGAGAAATGCAAGAACCTTGTAATTTGTAGATATCTGCTCTAAGGCATTGATTTTCTAAATATTGGTGCTTCGACCAATTCATTTGGATTCTTGGTTTCTTTACCTGTGACATTATTATGGTCAATGCGAAATATCTTTTAATTTCGGTAGAGTCTACAGGAAACCAAGTGTCGTCAATTTTTCGTGTTGTATGTGGATTTTCTCGTATTTGATCTGCATACTGATTCGTTTCGGTCACAATATTGTTCCAAAATATATCATCAAATATTAAATTAAATATATCAAATTCTCCTCTACTTCCTCCTAATTGACATAAGGTTGCCTCTCTTATGCCAGGAGTCATCGTATAGTCCCAGATTTTTGGACTATTTCTTATTTCTTTCCAAAGCCAGGACTCTGGTAGTTGATCGTTGTCGGATGTATCATCAATAATTATTCGCCTATACTTTCTTCAAAAATTACATATTTCGTCACTACTGTCACTTTCATTAGCAAAATTAATAGCACAATTCTCACTGTTTACATCAGAAAATCTTTTTCTAGAGAACATCTTGTGGGGTTGCTTCTCTAGTATTTATGAACGTAAATTTCGACGTGCGAATGCGATCAAGAACAACTAGAAACTGATCACGATATGAAGAGATAATAGAAATACATCACGAGCCTTGTCTGTGCTATCTACAAACCGCGACCGCTCTACCACGGGGGATGCCCGTCATGTTTACGATTGCCCGGATTAGCGGGTTACACAAGTCGTGCGAACGTCCCGAACGCTGCGCGAGCTCGTATACAATTTCAGCCCAATATCTTCGAATCTAAATCGTAGGTTAAGGGGTTAATTCTGCAGGAGTGACATTTCCAGGCAATACTGACACAAGAATCACTGTTAGTAACATCGCTGCACCCCCAGTGAAACCAGCGCCCGCAGTCCCGGCACGTCACTCCATCTCTTACTGGTCTTCGGCAATTTCCACACTTAGTATCCAGTATGATACTTTCAGAAAAAAACTTAATAACTTATGAGAAAAAAACTTTAAAACGTTTACTTTTAATTAACTACTTGTGTTTCAGTTGCCAAAGAAAAGTAAAAGTAGGATTCTAAGATTAATGTTAAACAAATATTATGTATATCACTCGAAACTTTTCCGAAATTTGAATTAAAACACTTATCAACCACAAGACACAACAAAAACAAACAAATGATATCAAAAGAACTTTTTAAACAATTACAATGAAATTTGACAGCCTTGAACTCTGATTCTGACCTAACCTCAAATGTAAACAAATAAAATTTGTTTACACTGTACTGATTTTCTATTTAAACAATGGTTTATTGCAAACCAAAACTAATGCAGTCAAAACAAACTTACTATGAAATTCTGTCACGCTAAAACAAGAATATTGATGCTAGACGTTAAACACGGATGTAAACAAAAGCCACGGAACACTGAATCGACAATTTACGGATTTAACAAGGCCTATGGAAAAGATCACTGATAATACGAATACCAAAAACTAATGTAAACGATATTAATGCTCTATAACAAAAATCTGAACTTAAGCCTAGCGTTCAAAAGTGTAAACAAACAGAGAAATAAACACCGAACAGATCACAGCACTAAAACACGTTTTTTTTTTTTTTTTTTTTTTTTTTTTTTTTTTTTTTTTTTTTTTTTTGCATTAATGAAAACACTCACAGAAGAAGAATGTATTAGAATTTAGAGTTTGAAATTACTATTGTAACAAAAACTAACTATTAGGCCTAACTATATTTATATGCTTCCACGTTATTCCAAAGACGAAGTCATAAATGACATGTACCATCAAACGCTAAATAATTAAATAAATAACCTCGAAAATTCAGCCAGATTTTCTTCAGTTCCAATAGGTATTTGAGCGTTGTTGAGAAAATAACCGGTTGGATTATGCTGTGAATCTCCGCTCGAGTCATACGGAATTAATGAATAAAGCTTTTTAAAATTCTCTTGTCACTGCAAAAGACAGATGACAGTTTCTTCTTTTCATATATTCACTTTTCCATAGTTTTATCTAACTCTGCTTCTGATAAAGTAACATTATTCCAAGCTCGGCATCCCATTCTAATTCGGATATCAAAAATCAAGGTTTTGCATCGACATGTTTTTGGTTACGCTTTTTTGTTGCATTTTTCACACAACACAACAATGCTTTGTAAACTGTCACACGAAACTGCGGTCTAATATGCGCTGGCAACTGCCCGACACAGTTTCTGTTTCCGTGTTGCCCTGCCCTGTCCTGCCCACGGAGCTCAAAGTGCGCCACACTAGACCGCACCATCACTTTTCTTATTGTTGTCGCTAACTCGATTGAAGTGAGTTCAAACGACACCGCATGTTAGCCGACACTCGACCGTCGTTAGTTTGGTTTATGTTTTGACGATGCGGGCCGGTGTCGGGATGGTCAATATGGATAATGGTAGAAAAAGAGTTCGGAAATTTCGGTCCTTTACGACTAAATGTTGTTTTAGCTTTACTGATTGCTTTAGAAACGTGTCTTTTTTCAGCGTCACTTCAGGTTTCATCAGATGTTCGTAAAATGTAGGTAGAGTCCTTCCATGTTCGCATTAACAAATCAAAAATTTGCCAGAGGTGAAGGTCGATTTTAAGGCCTGTAAAAATTGCATCCGAAATCCGGATTTTGAACCGGGGGCCTTCCGTACCCAAATTACACGCCGCAAGCATCTGAATCTAATAGTATTGAAAAATATGTATTCAATCATATAAAAGTACATTTGTGTTTAGGTATGACAAAAATAAATTATGTAGAAAAAGATCCGTTTGTTTTATTGTGTTTGAATATTTATTTTTCATTACATCCAGATTTCTCTCTTGACTCAGATGGTTACGGCGTACGATTGGAGTACTGAAAGTCTCTGGTTAAAACCCTGTCTCAGCTGTAATTTTTACGGGTCTTAAAATTGACATTCATCTCTGGCAAAGCTTTGAATTGTTAATGCTAAGATGCTCAGTGGTTCGAATTTCACGTTAATCTGTAGACCTCCTTTTGAAATTAGGTGACAATGATAGAGGTGTACAGTGCGGCTGATAAGAAACTCTGTGAATGTAATTTTTAGATCACATGATATTATTGTTATTTTACAGAATCTTTGCAGTCTGTATTTAAATTAAAATGTATAATCACTTTACTTATTTTTTTAAAAAAATTGAGTGAATCGAAAGAAACCTCAACCAAAACAAACACGTTAAATGTGGAGTGAGTGAAGCTTGAGATTTCTTTGTGAATACTATGTAGATACACGAGAATCTTACATTCCAGTACAGTGTGAAGATCATTCATTAAAACAGCCTTGGGATACTGGGTTAACAAGGACCCCGGTGCAAAAAAATATTTTGGGCCCTAAGGCCAAATGTGCTACCTTTGGGGTTTTTTTTTTTTTTTTTTTTTTTTTAATCTGTACCAAGTCTTGTGAGGTTGGCTGGCAGGGGCTCCCTGAGCTGAGCTTGGGGGCCCCGGTGCATGGCACCGCCTAGTCCTCCGGCTACCCTCTGGCCTGAGTAGGAACCCGTCCGTCATTGTGGACGCAAGGAGGCCGAGCGGACACTCGGCCAAGTGTTTGTGAGGTGCGGGCTAGTGTGGACGTTTTTAAAAAAATAAAAAAATAGTAAATATACAATCGGTTAAATATCAAGAAACATAATCGATTTTGCAAATAATTAATTTAAAAAAGCTGTAAATTTAGTAGCTGACGCGCGTTTTTAGAGGAGATAATGTTGGAATAGATCACTTTCTTGCAAAGATCAAAATATATATTTAAAAACTATGGGCGAAAACAAGACAAAACTCTTACACCACATTTCTTCAAGAATGTTACAACAAATCTTCTCCAACTAATAAAAATAGAAAAGGGTGTAGAAAGAAAATGAGCATTTTTAAAATAGACAATACAAAGTAAAGATGGGGAAAATAACCCATTACTTACCACAGACGAAGACAGGAGGGCAAGACGAAAACACACACACACAGTTCACAATATTTTGGTTAATAACCTTACTCATATAGGAGGCAGTGAGACATAAGTAACTGTCTGAGCTTCGATATGACACAGTACCTGATGAAGGCAGTGGAGCTTGCTGCCGAAACGTTGTACGATGAAATAAATAAAAATAGTATCCAGCAGAAAACCTGAGAAAGTTTATTTCATTAATACGCCGGGAATAACTTAATTTCCAGACTGGTCCATTGGTTGCAACAAGCTTGTGACGTTTATCGGTTAAAAGATTGTTTTAAACTGGCCATTCCCTCTTTCCAAAACTTTTTTGGTGGCATGAGTTGGTGCATTATCAACAACAAAAAGCTCTTTACTTCCTTCTTTTCCAAGAGATTTTTGAGCATTTCACCATACCACTCTGTAAATAACGCTGCAATCATCCAAACTTTGGGTTGGTTTTTATAAAAGAAGGGAAGCTTTATCGCAGTATGTTTCCATCTTAATTAAAAAAGCAATTAAGATAATCAGTGATTCGGATAATCGGATTTCAGATAGTTGGAGATCTACTGTATAAGATAATAAATAGCCTATAATGTAATGAAGACAACTAAGCAAACCTGAAAAAAGAACAGCAAGAATAAATGTGATTATGACAAACTAATGTAGAGAGAATTCTCATTGTTTTGACTAAAAAAAAAAAAAAAACAGTAGAAAATAAATGAAGAAATAATATGTGCAAATTATGACATACTACAGAAGAGAAGAATTACAGGGGTGCTGTAAAGATAAGACAAACATATAAGCTTATAAAATATGAGAGGTTCATAGTGAAGTTTAAAAATGTCTCATCTGCCAGAAACAACTGAGAGAGAAATGAAAGATACCAAAGTTATGCCATCGTACAAAAAGGATAAAGGAGATGACAGTGATAAATCACACACATAAACTTTGTTAAAACAGAACTAATATTTTTCTGCAAGGGAAGATTCTGTATAGGCACTGTACTAACACCAGTTTTCATTCTGAGACAACCTTGAAACACATGTGGCATTCAGAGCAATACAAAAGTATTTGAGAGAGTAACATTGGGATGAATTGCATGATGAAAATAAGAGCATCCAGTTATCAAAAGTATATACAGGGAAACAACTGAAGTTACAAGGTCTCCAAATCCATAATTATTTATCTATGCTATTGTCTGTCCCCAATTATATTTAGCATATACAAACAAGATTATGAAAAGCAAAGAAAAAGAAGAAAAGCATCAGGTTTTTTATTAGTCTGTTAACTCGTTTGATGCCATGATCCATCTCTTCGGGTCTTGAGCTAATCACTCCACTTCAGCATATCGATTAAAATGTACATCACAATTACCTACATTAAACAAGTATATGCTATTCTTTGATTTCCTCCACAACTTAATCCTTCGATAGACCTCTCCACTAACAAATTAAACAGGGTTGCATGTCTTAGAAGCATCAGGGGAACATATAATAAGAAGAAAAAATTCACAACACTCCTTAATTGTTTAAGGGAAGAGAAGCAGAAAGTAATATTGAAGGGGGGGGGGGCACACACACACACACACACACACACACACACACACACACACACACACACACACACACACACACACACACACACACACACACACACACACACACACACACACACACACACCTAGATGTACTTGTTACAATTCATTAGATGCATTTTTATTTACATTGTCTCTTACTTGATTTCTCCTTGCTTACTAAGGGGATCATCAAAAATATTATGAATTTTGTTTGTCATGCCCTTTTTTGTCACCCCCTTGCTTGCAACATTTATGAGTGACCATTTGCAGGGGCGGATCCAGGGGGGGGGGCTAGGGGCTCAAGGCCCCCCCCCCAAGTATCTAGATCCAGCTCCGACATTGTAATTTTGGAGACTTTTTTTTTCTTTTAGCTCTACGGTTTCAAGGCTATAAATACTACCCTTTTCCCGACTCAAGCCCCCCGCCCCCAAAGCTAAAATCCACTGAAGGCAAGCCCCCCCTCAACCTAAATCCACTCAAGCCAAGCCCCCCCCCCCAATCCAAAGCCGCTCAAGCCCCTCCCAAACCAAAATCCTGGATCCGCCCCTGACCATTTGGCTCTCCATGGTTTGTTCTACAAGTCACAGAAAACTGTGAGTAACACAGGATGCTTTGCACAAAACTGATCTACATTCAGTCACTATACTCCAAATTATGACACACCAAAATTTTTATTTGTGATTTCCTTCACAAATACATTACAAATCTTCAAAATTCTAACTACAAATCACAACCTATTATTAGCTTTTTCAACATATGTTGTGTGACGATTCCATTTTATATTGTTTTGTACTTTTAGACCTAGGTACTTGTGACACAATAGAAATCTTTTTAATAGGAAAATCATATTTTTCCCTTGAGCGTGGATGAAAATCGATATTATTTACTCTTAGAGAAAAAGAATAGGACAGTGTAGGTTGATATGGAGATAGATCAAGAGAACGGGACAAACAGCGTTGAAGCATAGACCGGTTGCTTAGAATAGTCATTGCTGAAAGAACCTTGCGTCCTCGGATATTATATAATTTCAATGTAGTTCCTAGAGGAGTAGAGAAAGTGCAATAATAAACTCTTAAAACTGTTTGAAACAAAAGGACTGAATTCTTTAATAGTTATAAGTAGAACAAATCACACGGTTATGCGACATACTTCAAAGGATTCTTCATCCCAAAGAATTGAACAGCTTACTATACTCATGGGCAAGTGGAGCCTTCTTATTTCGTATGTGCATAACCATGAATTTTTTACAAATTTGTCATGGATGGAAAAAATGTTGAGATCTCATTCAGGAGCGGCCTTAAGCATTGCGAGGCCCCGGGTGGCAGATTTTTGCGAGGCCCTTGGCCTTTTGTGCAAGGTATGTGATCCGAAAGTAGGTATTTCTTATAATTGACGAGAAATGCAAAAATTATAAATAAATAAATTTTGAATTTAAAAATATTATATTAAAAGGTTTATTAAAGTTAACAAAACAGAAAAACAACACGTTATTGATGATAAACCAAGGTATATAAATGCCTTGAAAGATATATCCAGGGATTTGAAAATAATGTTTGCGGCTTTTCCTACGACTAAAATCTGTAATTAAACCATCAGCTATCTCGCGAACAGATTTTATAAATCTTGTTTTGCACATATAACTTACTCAGAAATAATTTAAAAGTAGTTTCACACAGTTTTTTTTTTTTTTTTTTAACAATTCACTCTTAACTATAAGTACTGTTAATGACTAAAATTTAAGAACATTTAATGTTTATTTATCTGCTGAAAGATTTATACCCTACAAACGATCTTGTAATGCATTCAGGTCGGGCAACACTAGATTAATACTAATCCGCAACGACATTTCTCTTATTATTGGCGCTAAATCGATTGAAATTAGTTCAAACGACAATGCGTGTCGTCCAACACTTAGGCGACACACTGCCGTCGTTAGGCCGGGCACACACGTAACGGTTTACCTGACAGGTATACCTGTACAGGTCACCTGTACAGGTAAACCTGATCGTGTGTGCCAGTAGCTACAGGCCAAACTGCACAGGCGTAGCGACCTGTACAGGCGACCTGTACGGAATGAAAATTTGGTATTTCTACCTGCGCAGTAGTCTAGACCTGACCGTGTGTGTGAGACCGTCCAGTCAACTGCGCAGTTGTTTTGTTATTAGTTTGGACTTGCACCTCGAGTAGAGAGCTTTTTGCGACACTTTCTTTTGAAGTTTCTTTAGTTTCTTGTGACTATATTAAGTTCTAGTTATGTCGAGTCGAAAACGTAATCAAGTGATTGAAGAGTTCATTGAAATTTATAGACAGGAGCCGTGCCTTTGGCGAGTGAAAAGTAAAGAGTATCATGACCGTGAAAAGAGAGATGCATCTTATGCAAAACTTTTGCTGAAGTTGAAGGAGTTGGAACCTGATGCAACAAGAAAATCAGTGGTTGCAAAGATTAATAGTTTACGAAGCAATGTTCGTAAAGAAAAGAAAAAACGTGACATGTCAATTAAATCTGGCGCATCAGCCGACAATGTCTATGTATCCAAGTTGTGGTACTTAGATTTGTTTGATTTTCTTGGAGATCAAGATATTCCCAGTACATCTGTGTCCAATTTAGAAGAGGAATATGGGAGCGAGATCGAGGAAGTAAGTACTATAAACAGATTAGTTATAATAGTTATATAATTGATTTTAAGTACGATTACACTTGTATTTTTCTATAACAATAATAGTTATTTACAAATTAAATGTTAATAGTTTGAAAGAAAACTTTTCTCTGACCTGTGTGAAATGTCTAAATGATTTTTTTAGTTTATGAACAAATTTGAACGGATTCCACGTATCCTATAAATAAGAGCAAAAGTCTATATTCAATTTTTGTTTCGAAGAATACGTTTGTCTTGCCATGGCACTTTACCTTCATTCATGAAGTAGGAAGCAAACTCATTTCTGAGCCGTTTGGCGGCCAAACTTACATTACCTAAGTGCACACGTTGCAATGCTATCATATTCGATTCATTGGTATTCAAGCCTGCATTAATGATAGCGCCATCATCATTCTCCTGATACGTACTGTTTGGAGGAGCGTAAATGGCTGGGCGTTTTTCCATCAAAAAATTATGCAATGCACATGTTGCTTTCACCACTTTTACTATGTTCTCTGGCTCTAAATTTATTTGAGTATGGAATACACGAAATCTGGAGGCCAGTATACCGAACCCATTCTCAACAACGTGCCTTGCCCTTGAAACTCGGTAGTTGTATATTTCTTTACAAGCTGAATCTAGTTGTGCTTGTCTGAAAGGCTTCATTATGTTAATTGTAAGGGGAAAGGCGTCATCAGCCACAAATACGTAAGGAACATCTTTGAAATTTTCTGTTACGCTGCATGGTTTTGGGAGTTTAAGGTCATCAATCTGTAACTTTTCATAAAATTTAGTATTTTGAAGAACGCCTCCGTCAGAAACACGTCCGTTGGTCCCAAAATCCACTAAAAGGAACCGGTAGTTAGCATCCACTATTGCAAAAAGTACCATACTGTGCCTTCCTTTGTAGTTGAAATAATATGATCCGGAATCCGCTGGAGGAACTATATCTATGTGTTTGCCGTCCATGGAACCAAGGCAGTGTGGGAAATTCCATCTCTCTTCAAACTCTTTAGCAATCTCTTTCCATTTCTCAGTGGAATTAGGAAACTGGAACAATATCAAATAAATAAAAACTGTTCACAACATAAATAAAAGTCTATCATAATGATAATGATGACTGTCTAAATGTTGATAATTTTTAAATTCAGTGTTTTAAAATCAAGGAAACATTATAATTAATTATATTAACGGCTTGGGACTATGCTTCGTTTCCCTCGGCTGATTGAATTAGCAAATTAATTTCATTTGGTGTTTAGTTAAATTATAATTGTTATCATATCTATATTATAATATTACAATATAACAATAGTCTACATTATAATATGATAATTGATATTTTATACAAATTCTAACGTATCCGTTGTAGATTCCCTTTTATAACCCAACATGAATCCAGGTATCAGCTTAGCCCGTTAATAACATGATATTCGTAACTTTTTCAATAGTAGGCCTACACGTTTTATATTTATTTAGTTCTCCTTTAAACTATATTAATTAATAAAATCAATGTAAAATACTTTTTTAGTGTGTAATAATACATAATTATTTCAGGAAGAAATAAATGATTCTGCTGGAACACCTAGCGACGAAACACCGATCAATGGCGACGAGATACCTCCACCTGCGGTTGCAAGATCAAACTCAAGTACAGGAGCAGTAGGCTTACCTCCGACCTCCCGACCTAATTTGGCCAAAAAAAGGAAAAGTGAAGAGTTAACTAATGATGTACTGGTCTCAGTAAGAGACCACTTCAAAAAACCGGTGGCCCAAGATGACAGGTATGACTTGATGGGAAAATTTTTTGCTATGAGAATCAGGGCTTTGGAAAAACGAGAGGCTTTGATAGTTGAAAAAAGAATCAATGATCTCCTTTTTGAGGCTGAAATGGGTATGCTTAATCCATACAGCTCCGAACTTTTGAACAGCAGCTCTAATTCAAGTAGGAGCACACCTACTCCTTCATCTGCTACCTCGTACGGCCAATTTTCTCAACAAACTTCGCCAGGTGGATTTGCAAATGAAGGTCTTCCTCCTTCACATTCAATGGCAGCTTACTTTTCTAGTTATAGTAATCATTGATTTGTTTTATTTTTGAGTTTTCTTTATGCTATACTAATGTTATCAAACAATATTATCAATTAATTTTATAATTCCATACGCTCATTGCAATTATTGTCTCAGTACTCTGTTAAAACTTTCCCTTTCATAGACAGCAATAAATTTTTTCAATAAAAACTAATAGTAAATAAAAGTTGTATATTTGTTTAACGTACCTGAAGATACTCATTTTTCAGCACTTTATAGATGGCTTCACATGTCTCTGGAATGATTTGGCCTAGAGCTTGTGGTGATATCAACGTAGAGTACTTAAGACATTCGTACGATCGGCCCGTCGCAAGAAACCTCAAAGTAGCACTTAGTCTTTCATGGGGAGAAATAGAGGTTCTCATAACCGTGTTTTTCTTTCTAATGAGAGGAGTTACAAGTGATAACAGTTTTTCATATGTTTCTTCATTCATACGCAAATAATTACGGTAATCTGAAGGATCTGCACTCAACTCTTTCAGTAACCTTGTATGAGTATATTCATCTCTCTTTGTAAGCCACTTCTTACACCAGGTTTTACGTTTACGCTTCTTCTTACTGTCCAAAACCACTAATAACCCGACCAAGGCGATCGCGTCATCTACATCTTGTTTGCTCGCCATGTTCTCTCAACTGAACTAAAATATACGGTTTACCCTAACGTGTGTGGGCTCGAGCTTGCACAGGTATACCTGTCAGGTTTACCTGCGCAGGTTTGCCTGTCAGGTTTACCGTAACGTGTGTGCCCGGCCTTAGTTTGGTTTACTAATTGACAGTGTGAGGTGTCGGGCTGGTGGATGTGGAGAAGCAAATGGAGGCAGTTCGGAAATTCTCGGTCCTTTATGACCAAATGTTGTTTACATGTTATCAATTACCTTAAAAAAAGTCTTTCATCAACCTCATCTCCATGTAGATATGATGATTGTAAAATGTAGATTGCGTCATTTTAAAGCAAGGTCTCTCAAACTCATAGCTCCAGGTATCGCTACAAAATTTCCCAAAAAATGGCAAACTCCTTAAAAAAAAAAAAGTTTTTTTTTTAATTTTTTTAAATGAGAATTTTTTGTTTAAAAAAAATAATAGTCACAAAGAGCAATATGATATTGATTAATTTGATGGATGGGCCTGTTTCTAGTTGCAAGTTGACTCGATTTTAGGAGCATCTCAATTCTCCATGTTGCCTGTTGCACTCTCGACATGCCCAGTCAGCAGCTATAACGTAAATCTTGTTGTGAAGCACCTACGTTCAACTGGCGAAATCCTAGGTGATCGCGTATCCCACTTTGAGAAATCCTATTCTAAAGCATTCGTAATTTTCATTTCGTTATTCATCAGATACTGTAACATAGATAGTATCCCATTTTTTTCTGTTTTGTGATAGCAAAAACAAATTACATTGTTTAGAAAAAGAGTACATTTATTTTCTTATGTTTGAAAATATATTTTTCATTACTTATAAATATGCCCTAATGTCTTAGATGGCTAAGGCTTGCGATTGGGGTACGGAGGATCCCCGGTTAAAATCCCGATCTCGGTTCTAGCTTCTACATGCCTTAAATTTAAATTTTACCTCTGGAAAAGCATTGATCTGTTAGTGCGAAATGCAAAGACGGAGACTGTAATACCGCGTTAAACAATAGGTTTCCTTTTCCTAGTAGGATTACCAGGGTAAGTTAGGTTACTACAAGAGAGGTGCACTGCGCAGCCGGTAAGAAATTCTGTAACTAGGTCTTTAAGACCACACGAAATTATTTTACAGTATCTTTACATTCTGTATTTAAATTAAAATATGTAATGATCTCATACTTTATTAATAAAAAATATCGAAAGTAATCACGAAACGAAGGAACACGTGCAAAATAATTGACGTTTGACATTTTATTGTGATTGCGTTCAGAAACGCGAGAATCTTTCAATCCAGTAATGTGCGCGAAAGAGTTTCAATGATGGTTTGTGGAGACTGCGTTTGAATAACAGTGAGATAACGTGTCAGGTAAAGAAAGTGTTTTAACGTACTTTATTGCTTTCGTAGATTATAAAGTACGCTTACGCAACTCACTTTTATGGATGTTTTCGAACATTGATTCCGTGAAACAACCACGTGAAAACGTTAAGGAAGACAGTAGGAACACGTGAGAGACGCGAGCCGTCACTCGGCCGAATGTCGGCGCCGACCAGTATTGGTCAAGTGTTGCTCGAACTAACAGCTGCTAGCAAAATAAGCCTAAGGCGAGAAGAGTTGACTATCTAAAAGAAACACGAGAATTCCCCAAAAGCAAATCGAAAACACGATGAAAGTAACAAAACCGAGCTTTGAAATGGGTTTTCTGATGCGCCTGGCGAGAAATTCAAATAGTAATGAATTTTTCAATCTTGTTTTACAGAAAAATTGCAAAAAAATATTACTTACTGATAAATTAATTAAATTTTATATTCTTAATTTTACTTTTATACGAATGTGATATTGAAAAGATCTAAATGAGAAATTTTGTTAGACACTTATTTCTATTAATATATATTTTAATATGAACTAACCAAATTTTTTACCGTTGTAACTAATAGCTAAGGATAAAATAAAAAGTTTAAAATATAAACTTTTTTCTAGTTGGGTTGTTGCGTGAGGCCCCTGCAAGAGCGAGGGCCTGGGCGATTACCCTACTCGCCACCCCCTAAGGCCGCCTCTGATCTCATTGAATCTCTAAACAATAAGTAGAACCCTTTTCTGTCCTATAAACAACTGCATCATCAGCAAAATATTGTTGTATGTTATTTGATGATGATTGAGTTACTGTAATAAATTCAGAAATAAATTTACAAAGGTATCTACACAAGCTAAATTTAACAGAGAAGAACACCCATTGAATATCAAAATTAAAAATTAAGGGTACAGGACTTACACATAAAAACATGCATTGAACAAAAAATTGTGACAATATGTATACAATAGTACAAATAAGAAAGTAACAGTAAGATGATTAATAGGCAGACAAACCTGAGAAGATGTACAAATTATATTATAAGCTGTGGGCTGCAAAAACTGATAAAAAAAAATACAGAAATTTGAAATAAAGAGTCTAGAGTTTTCAAAGGATATATTAAAACTCATGATGTCAGTAACAAACAGATTAACAAAGAACTAAATTTCCATGTGATAAAAGACAAATTTTTGAGTAAAGGGAAAGATGGAAAGAATGACTGATGAAAGACTCCCAAAGATGAGGACAAAATGCAAACCTAAAGGACAACAAGAAATGGAAAGACCATGGAAGTGGCAGGATAAAAACACTTTTCAAGACCTAACCCATGAAGGATGCTGGTGCTTATGATTTTTTCCATTCTATAATCATGTCTTTCAATTAAATCAATTTTTTTTAATGATGCCTGTTTGTGAGGAGGATAAACTTGATAATTTATCAAAAACATTTTTTGATCACAAAGACCTTTCAAAAATAACCTTTATTATGTGAAAATGGTGTTATTTATTTACATTCAGAATGCTCTTGTACCACATAAAGAGAAACTCTCAGTATTACATCCATTACATACATTGAGCACCATTTTATATAAAAAAAAAAATATCTAAATCTGTAACAGTTTCTCTAAAGCATGCTATGGTTAACAGAAGTAACATCCCACACATAGACTTCAGTACATTTTACAATTCAGATACAGAATGAAAGTGGAAAAAATAATGAATTAGTTATCTAGGGAACTTGAAATACATTATATTTGATATAAAAGTAGTAGTGGCTGTTATTTGCATTCCAGTTACTATGAATAAACAGATACAAAAAATGCTGCATTATTTTTTTAAATGTAAAAATGAATATGATACTAACATTATGTTATACTTAATTTGTTGAGCACAGTCAATGAAATAATACATAGGACTCAATAAGTCCAAAAACAATATGCAAGGAGAAAATGCAACAGATATTTAGTTACTGTGCATATGCCTCATTAAAGAGAAACCTATATAACAGATTATGATAGTATACTGAGCCTATCACATGGTGCCCATTTTGTAAAGCTAAAAAGTAAAGAAACATTTATTTCACAGAAATAAAACATTACACTCACAAACAGTAAGTTGTTGTACAGTCCAAATATAAAACTACACTACACTGCTCTACTGAAATACAAATTGCTTTTGGGGACCACATTGATAAAACTGACCATTACTTTCAGTCATGAAAAAGTGTATTCCTCAAGTGATATTTAAAATAGTCATTTTCTACAATAATTGGGGGGGGGGGGGAGGGGGAGGTACTTAAGGACCAGATAAAGGCTTACATTTTTAGAAGTTGGTATACTGAACATGTACATTTGAACCATACATATTCAGCTTAGCTTTAGACTCCCTGTTACTTTTAAAGTTTTTATGTAACAACCTTTTTCTTGACCAATAACAAAGTATTTAGTAATGTATGTCAATGATTTTGTAAGTTTTTGAAAGCAAGGAAAATATGACACCATGCTAGTCATCCAGCAATAAATGAAACTGTATAAATGAATTCAGTTTGTGACAATAAATTTATTTCTGGCACTTAGAATGGCGTCATGGACATTAACAGGGATAATTTTTACTTTCTTACCTTCCATAGATTCGAGCAGACAATGTTTTTGAGGTAAAGTGACTTCAGCATTAACATGAGGGCGATTAAAAAACTGTTAAAAACCAGTATCACAAACCTTCTGACAAAGGATGCAATTTATTTTTTACTATTATTTAAAAACTACTTCATACCTAAATATCAAATATGCAATGCCTTTATTTGTACATTTTTTTAGTTGCTGAGCAAAATGCAATTTGAACTTTTGCTGTAAGACTACAATAGAAAAATTTATGTTGAACATGGTTTTCGATATCATAGATGTTGATGTTCCATTTTTTCCTCTCGGCTGCTATAACTGATAAGTTACAAGAAGTTATTCCTTAATAGCAGCATTTGAGTACATGAAATTTTACAGTTAAGCATAGGAACATAAGTGGTTTTCAAGCAGGCAACATGCGTTCAGGCAAGGATATTCATGCAAATCTCAGTTGGTGGGATATATGCAAGATATTTAAGATGAAATGGACAAGGGAGGCCAAATTGATAGTGTAGCACTAGATCTGTCAAAGCCATTTGACATAAGGTAAAAACAGTTGGAGTGGATGAGAAAGTGATTTGCTGGGTAGAAGAATTTTTAAAAGGTAGAAAACAAAGTTAGGGTAAGAAATGTAGTATCAAAAGAAGTGGAAGTAAAAATGGGTGTGCCACAGGGTAGCATATTGGGACCATTGCTATTCATTATTCTAATGAATAATTGTGTTGATTGTTTACTATCTGAAATTAGATTGTTTGCAATGACATAATGCTGTCTAAAAGAATCAAAACGATAGAGGATTGTAAACAGTTGCAGGGTGATCTGGACAGGATATCTAGTTGGGTTGGTAAACATGGAATGAAGATAAATGCAAAGAAGAGTCAGCTTATTAGATACACAAATAAAAAAACAAAAGGTTAATTATGAATATAAGGTGGGGAAAGAATTGCTTGCTGAAGACTTGAAATGTAAATATCCTGCCATTACTTTTGATAACAAGCTTAACTGGGCAGGACACATTGGAAAGGCGGTAGAAAAAGGTTTCAAAGTTCTGCACTTGTTGGAGAGAGTGATGAGGGGATGTAGGAGAGAAGTAAAGGAATTGGGTTACAAAACTCTGGGCAGACCATTGCTCGAATATGGTAGTATAGTATGGGACCCTCATTTTACGTATCAAATACAGGAGTTTGAGATGGTGCAAAAATGGGCTGCTAGATTTGTTTCTGGAAATTATTGCAGAATGCAATCAGTGATGGAAATGATAAAGGAGCTGGAATGGGATTCATTGCAAGACAGGAGGAGGATGAGGAGGGTCATGGGAGTGTACAGGGCATATACTGATGATGAGGCATGGAAAGATATTGCAATAGGTATGAAAAGTAGTGCATGGAATGGAAAAGATGACCATGACCATAAGCTGGCACTCGATTTCAGGCACAAGGGTGTGGGAAGATTCTCTTTTTTAGGTAAGGGTGTCAGGGATTGGAATGAGTTACCAAGAGAAATGATAAATAATTTACCAAAATCTTTGAAAGAATTTAAAGATAAAATTTGTAGAGGGCAAATTTAAGTGTGTGCAGGATAGGGGGAAGATGGGTGTGTAGGGAAATTGCCACCGGAGCCTGTGCTCCATTGCAATTAAATTAAATTAAATCATTTGTCAATAAATTTATAAGATAAAAAAATAAAGTAATAAAAATGGTACTCCTAAAGAACTTGTAAGCATAACAACAGTATAATGTGTGAGGTGATGTACAAGGTTCAGCAAAAGATATATTTAAAAAGGCCAACTGCAACAACATAGTATTAAATCCACAAAAAATGATAAACATATTAGAAGCATTATATTTTTTGTGGTATCTCAAGCAATGTGATACATCTTTAGCTTCCAGTCTGGATATAAAATTTTATCAAAATCTATTTATTTTAAAAAAAAAGGAGATTCTTTATGATACTCCATTCCAAAAGTTTAATAGAAAACGGGACAGTTTCCAGTCAACACCATCCCATTATCTTAACTAAATATAATAATTTTTTTAGTCTTTGCATTACCTTTCGCTTGTATCTAAAAATCTACAAACACTACCTTGCAATACACTTGTTGTCATTTAAGTATTATCTTTTTTCCCCCCTACTATTAGGTCAACTACAGGTCAATTCTCCATCAAACTTTTATGATTTCTTCAGATTTTTTGTTTATCTCTAATTTAATGTTCAGCTATCAATGAAGTTGGAAACTAGCTGTAGCTTGTTAATAACAATAAAAAAAAGGGGGACATAGTTGTTAGCAGACAGAATACCATAAGAGATTTTCAATCAATCCAAGTGGCTGCAGCAAGCTCTTTACATTGATAAACATGCTCAATAAACGAAACAGCTGTTCTACCATACAATACACACATTCGACAACAATCATACATCATATCAAAAAGAAATGCCTTAAAATCTCGAGCATTGGTTACCAACATAACTGAAGGTTACAACTTTGTTAACAAAATAATTTGTATTTCTCCACTGATACAAGCAAGATTATGAGAACTTCCACAAATCATTACTAACTCCGCTACTAAGTTATTTGAACAGCCAAAGATTTTATGCATCATCACAAAGTTAAAATTTGAAAACAGATGACATTGTAATTACTGTGAGTCACTCAATGAAATTCACTGAAGCTGGTGGTGGCAAAGACAAAAGATATACTACTTGGAACAAGCATAGTCATATTTCATCAAGTGAAGAAGAATCTTCACTAGCCTACATAATGTCATTAGCTGTCACATCCTTCAGAAGGAAAATTTAAAAGAACATTCTCTAATCTCATATGGCAAAATGAAACTGGAGCATGGTCTCAAAATATTTTTACTCCCAAGAACAGCCACACTGTTTTTGCTTGAATAAGAACTATTTGCCCAACCAAGTCATGTCCATCAAATTAACACAATCATTTTAATTTCAATGCAGCTTATGCTCCAGTGACAATCTTCAAACGAACCTACTTAATGCATTTCCAGACTGGCTAAACACACTTTTCTGCTTCCTTATCCTATCAAATACTACTTGGTCAACGTAATCTTATAGAGGACAAGATGGTGATTGTTTAAAGTTGAAAAGAGCTGGCTTAATAATGTCTTCATGTTTTCCTGACAGCACAAACCAGTTAGTCTACTTTATGTTCAGCAATATATAAATTTTTACTGGAACCAAGGAGCACTGGGTCATTTACAGATCCATAAACTGCCAAAAAATCACTTTAATAGAAAAACTAAAACACAATCATTTGAAGATACTGGTAAGTATTTGTTTCCAAGTATCAGAGAATACCAGTATCTAGATTCTAACTGTGTGTATAAAATACTTGTCACTTTATCCATCAAACAAATTTGTTTCCATAAAAGCAATCTGATTAACTGAAATTTCAAATACTATAAATGAAACAGGTATATCAGGAACTATAAATGAAGATATATTAATATTTAGTTTCATAGCAAATAACAGCAGACATTAATGATAATAACTGTGCAGATTTAAGATTTTCTCTACCAATCTCCACATTTTCGTATCCATCAACATAATTTTACTTGGGAGAAAAAAATGCCTCATCTAAAGAAATTTGAACTACATTGTGGAAAGTGCATAACTGAATTAAGTGCCTTTTATTCAGATCAATTCATTCTACTCTTTCCATTCTATTTAATAACTTTACCAATAATATTTTATACAGGAAATTCAAATTGTACATCATCTGAAAACAACAGGCCTAGTTCAGGATAGTTTGAATATGTATCAAATGCTCTTGGGACTCCCAATGGGGGGAGTGCATCAATTTGCGCTCTCCTGATGGGAGGCCCAAAAATGTTTTATGCAATTCATATACCAAGAAAGCCTCCATACTTTCATAGTCTGAATATTCTAACACTCACAGCAGAGTATTTAATCTGGTAATTGATAACATCTGTTTCAAAATATTACAAAGGCAGTTGTTTCATCAGAGCTCCAAATTTATTTTTAATCTCGTGGTTCTGTAGCGCTGTGTTCTCATGATATTCTGCCTACAGCTATCTAGAATTATTCTTCAGTTTTGCTATCACTAGGCAATAGATTAAATTCAATTTCTAAGGACATATTATACCCCACATAATATGAACCAATGCCCCATATTAAAAAAGGGTGGTGGGAATAATACTAATAAAATAACAAAAAAGTATTCCAAAAAAGGAAAGCTCAAATTTCATTAAATTTCCAAGTTGATAGTTTTATAAGCTACGGTATTTCAGCAGTACAAACTATGATCAAATCAGAGAGATTAAGATTTGGCACAATGTAGGAACATGCTGGAATGTATAAAAATTTTAAAGTGCAGAAATATAACACATGAAATAACACAGTATGAAACTTTAATCTAAAACTGTTATCTGTAACACAAGAGATGAATTTTATTACAATTGAACATTTGTACAGTTTGAGGTAGCAAAAGGGAAGAAAAGCATCTGTTGTAGTGTACTTCACAATCATTAAAATTGTTATAACATAATGGATGATAGGAATGGGAAACACGGATAATCACCTGAAGAAAATGAGACTGATTACCAGTAAGGATGCAAGTTTCACTTGTGTCTGTATATGGTTTGGGTGACCAGATGTTCATCCTCTTCACCCCCCCCCCCCCAATCCAAAAAGAGATCTTAGCAAGGGGTTCCACCAAATAAAAATCATTAAAGGGCTAATACCCAATACCTCATATCTTAAAAATAAAATAAATTTTGCATTTTTTTCCCCTTCCCATAATTTTCTTCAAAACATCCCTGCCTACTGCTACAAACATTCTAAAAAAGGTGTCTTCTATAGTAGCTATATTCAAAAAGTGCGATACAGAAAAAAGATGCTGGCTTCCATTTTATAAACTTTAACACTTATCTGTATATCTACACGTTAAAATGCAATGGTGGAATACACACAATCGACAAATATTAAGCGTTATTTATCGAACTCTAGGCTAAATTACTATTCTATGCTTGTGATGTTAAATTAATTAGTGATATTAAAATCCTTATGCTCGATAAATTTCAAATTAGTGGTATAACAACAGGAACTTTAAAAGGAAACAAATAAAGATTAAACCTCTGTGATGTTTTCACCTCCAAATATCATATGTACTGTTTCTGACATATTAAAATTATTAAAAAATGAAGTAACGTGGATCCAAATGAAAATCAAAACAAAGAAAATAATGGTTTAACTCGTGTAGACCTCTTAATAAATGAAGATGTTTGGAAAGGATAAATACTGGTCCAGTTTCTGAATGATGGTGTAACCCATTCCTGAAATCCATACTTTAGCTCCAACATTTGCGTAAATGTATGAACTATTATCTACAAGTATCCACATCCCCTTCCTTCACACCAAAATAGTTCCCACTGTCATTTGGGAGAAGCTCGATGGGTTAAGCACAACAATCTTAGAAATAAAACAATTATCTTCTTGTAACCATTTTACGAACTGTTCAAAGGAATAACCAAAATTTTATGAAGTTCATTTGTGTAGCTATCGCTAAAAAGCTCATTCAGTCGCCTACAAGGAAATTAGAAACTTGGTTATAACTAATTAACACACACCTTTTTTGTTAATTTTTTTTAATTTTTTAAGGAAGGTGTCATGACTTCCAAACGTGGAGACAAAGAGTGAGAAGCAATACTGTAGCCTCAAATTCGGGAGGACATGGGATCTAGATTTTGGTTTCTGAAAATGATTTCATGGGAATGGTTACTTCAAAGCATCCATGGCCTAATTTCTTCCCATCCCCCCCTCCCCCGTTTCACGTTTCTATTCATTTTCTGCCTCTTAAGAACCAAGACATCAACAAAGATAAAAAAAATTGGCAAAGCAAATTGCCAATGAGATGAAAGCAAACAACCCATCTTACCAAATGGTTGAAACAACAACTCCAAACAGGTCAAACGTCTATTTTTACAATCTTCATTGATGGTGGCACTAGAATGGAGAAAGTTATAAACTGATGATGGTTATCATCATGGCTGTAGTCACTACTAGTTATTGGTCCATATGGGACCATGATGTTGACATGGCCTAAAGATAAAAAAACAATAGCAGCAGATCCATATGGATTACCTAACACCTTCTGCAACACCTTCAAAAAAAAAAAAAAAAAAAAAAAAAATTGACACAATGTGTACCACAGCTGATACTGTGAGGCAGTGATTGATCTACAAATTTTCTGAGCTAGGACAAAAACTAGGCATTGAGATTCTGCCACCCCTACTCAAAGTTTGCTGCTTGGGATTCTGCTGTGAGGGGACCATGTCATTTTAAAATTCAAAGTAGTATGGCCATGCATTGGGAACACAGCCACAACCACCAACTGAAAAATGGATAAAGATGAGAATCTAAACTGATGCTGTGTTTCTTCAGACAGTGAGGTAATCACTCTGGCAGAAAATTTGGCACAGATCAATTAATCATCATAACTTAGCTCTGTAATTACTGTGACAGATAATGTGATGAACTGAAGATATAACTGGTAAAGAATGCTTGTGGAAAAAATGCTGCTACTGGCAGACACAACACCAAACCACTGCAACGCATACACTTCAATACCAGTGATTCTATCTTCTCCTACTTAGCATATTCCCAAGACCTGACGTCAAATAACTACTTTTGCTTTATGTAAATAAAACAACTACTCAGAAGAGGCTGCCCTCAAACCAGGATGACTTCAATGTTATATTAATTACAGTAAATTTACATACATTACCTGGTGCAAAAATACAGGCATTATTAAAATAACATTTTATAGTAAACATGGTGGATGAGTGGTAATGCATTCAGGAGGATTTGAGTTCGAATCCCAGTCCAGTCATCCAGATTTGGGTTTTAAGTGGTTTTCCCAAATCGCTCCAGGTAAATTCCATGATAGTTTCTTCCAAATGCCATGCTGAATTCCTTCCCATTCCTTGTCACCCGTCCAGACCACTGCTAATGACATCGACATCAACAAGGAATAACACCATAAGCAAAAAAATTCTGGCATACTTGGATATATATTAATTTATATAAAAGAAATATCACTAGTCAAATATGACAATAAAACAAGAAACCACGCACATGTGCACATGCCTATACACATATTTACTTCAGAAATATTCTCTAATAAACCATTAAAGAGAAGCAGGATTGAAACGAGTCTTTCTAGATTGAATTATTATCTCATATTATGTACATCTGGTCACCCACCAAATAGCTTAACGAGCTACCTGAGATTCAAACTAAACACAGTTCTAAGAAGACTTACAGTACGATCTTCTCTATTGATTTTTTTTTTTTAAAGAAGGTTTGTATTATTAATTTTAAAAAATTTCACGAGGAAAATATTTTCTTTGAAAAATGTTATTTCTTGAAACTTTGTAATGAACATAAAAAAATGGGATTTTTAGTCTGAATGAAAAATTGGTCAGTTTAAAATTACATTATAGAAATCATTGCCTAAACTGTGCTGCTATAAAGAAACAACAATCTAAAAAACTAATTTTCAACATTTGCCATCCTTTCTTAAAATGCAAATATATTGCAATCATGATTTCATAGTCCAGTTATAAATGAAATTCTGTTTAACATCTAAGTTTGTGAGGATGCCATGTGGTATGTCCATTTTGAAGCTATTTATTATAGGAACTACAATAAGTGAATCTGCCATCACTCATCACACACATCAATACATGACACTAAAGTACTCTTTTTGTGACATACAAAATCTTGAAGTAGTCACAGAAATTAACACAATAATTACATATACATCAAAAATACAATAGCAAAAATTGATTAAAACTGGCATCAAAATATGCCACTAGTCCCAACATGTATACAAGGATAATGATACAAAACATCACACACTCTACAAAGGAAACTTTGGAACATCCACCAATAGAGCATCGAAGGGTGAAACAAGGCACAGCAATTCCAAAACATTTTCCTATAATTATACCTTCTGTAAATGTAAATTGTAGGAAATATTTTGTCCTGCAGATCTTGAATGGAATTATTTTATAGAAAATTCTGAAAAATTTGTTACGTTTCACATACATACAAAATAGTTAATTCACCCAAAATTTACAGAAGAAAATATTATAAACAACCAGTACAGTTTTGAATAAACATTTTTGATTTATACATTGCTTTATCGATTTTTAATCTAAATCTGAGATATTTTAGATGTAAGAAATATTTGTCAACATTTGATAGATTGCCTCTATGGAACTGTAGGTATCGTGTATATGAAATGTTATCTTGAAGGAGTCATGCAAGACAAAATATAAATGTCTTTACATTTCAAGAAATACATGTAACTGTCAAACATACAAAAAAGATTTAAAAGAAATGAGGTATACTATATAAACATCCATCCATAGTGTTCAAGATATAAATAAATAAACCAGAAAATGCGAGGATCATACATGGTGCACATCTGCAGCACAAGCAACATAATGTACTGAAGAAAAATGTTTACACCCTTACATAGACACAAGAACTGCAGTTATAATTTTTTTTTAAAGTTTAAAGCAATTATGAAGCAGCTCAGAGCAGTCAAATTTACACATTTTTAAAAATAGATATTTCTTTTTAAATACAGACCCAACAAACAAATGAAATCTCTCATTACAGAGAGATGGTAAATTTGAGATATCTTTCCCAGAAAAATTTAACTAAAAATAATAGTATTAATAAAATATTCTTGAGCTTCCAACTGCTTTGGAAAGTCACATCCACAAGATCTTTCAATAACCACGTTTTCTTGTATCCAGATAAAATGCTGTTAAGTAAAGCAGCTTTAACATCATGTGATTAGACAGCATTTGAATTTGATGTAGAGAAAGAGAGTGGTTAAGCTGTCGTGAATTTATTGTAGAAAATGTATTTTTATAGTAATGTGGCTTAAAGAAGCATTATGTGTAAAAGCTCAGATACTTCACGATGCATTGTTGAGCGCAGGTGCTGGGTAGAAAAGTGATTGTTGAGTTAGTTGGAAGCTGACCTTCGAACATGTCTGATGCTAAGTAGGAGCATGGCATATAGTATTGGTAATACGGACCAGGGTTCAGTTTATTATATATAAAAAAGACAAAAAGCAAGAACATATTGTCCCTTTAGCTTTCGTAAGAAGCTGGTTGCCACACATGCTTGCAGCTGATTTGTAGTGCAGCATTTTATGATAGTAGTGCATGCCAGGCTCCCCATTGTTTAGAATAAGGAGGACAAATAGCAAGTTAGTGCTGTCCCCTTAATATGATGAACTTTAAGTGTCATGAAGAACATTTGAGTCGATAGAATTTCCATTACGTGTGTAGACGCGACAGTGGAGCCTATAGCGTGGTCAGAGCCTGTAGTCTTAAGAGAAGAAGTTTCTTGATAGCCTTATCCATAGTCAATAAACTTATTTCATTCAACGGTGGTGATGGGCAGTGAATACGTTATGTGAATTAAGGATAAACTTTAGAGCAACTGTGTATTTATTTCAGGACGTGATAGCAAACCTGCAAGCCTTAACAATCTGCATAACATACAATCAAATATCTTCAAACCCATGGAACAGCTCCCTTTATTGCGACAATCAGTTAAGCTGAAAAATATAGCAGATTGTTCTTGAAAAGTCCCATGAATTAAAATTTCTAATGCAATTGGCAACTCAAGAAATGTGTAAAATTAAGAGGAGGCAGGTATATAAATGTTAAATTAGTAGTGATACTACATTTTAAAAAGGAATGTAAAATGGTACATAGTGTCATACATAAATAATATGTATTTTAAGACTGCTTACCATTTCCCTAAATACATACATATTTCCTAAAATTGGCAATAATTTCAAGCAGCAATGAAAATGCAGTTGAAATTAATATAACAGAAGTGAACATAGCAATATGTGTTTCCCGCCTTATCTTATATATCCTTATTGAGACTGTGATGGCAAAAATGTAAAATGGATACAAATATGTAGTAGTTTCTATGATCCCATTAACATCTGAGAGTAAATGAGAAAAAAAGTCTGATACTGGAATTCACAGTGATATCTATAACTTGAATGGACGAATACCTTCACTATGCATTTTCATTTTTTTATTTCCTTGTTATAAAATGGCAATTTTTTTAAAAATAAAACAACATTTACAGTCACTCAAACTTTTCAATAACTATTCGTGATGCTGTTTGCAAATGGAAAGCAAAAGGCATCAACTTAATGGATTTTAATCTGTTGATTACTTTTCCCCAGAATTTACAGTTAGAACTGTTCTGTATTTGAAACAAATATACCATCAATCAATTAAAATAATTAACAAAGAAACCAGCAGATGTTGGAGACACAGATTTATCTCAAATCTTAGTTGTACCAAGCAGAACCAACAGTGGTAAAATGCATTTTCAAGAAAAATGACCTCATTTATATAATGGAAACATAACGATAATATGTAGTTTTTGCAGTGGTTTAACAGTTAATGATGTGATGAGAATTGGACATTCTGAGTTCAAATCTCTGAACAGATATTCCTCCCCTCCCCCCCTCCTTCTCCCCCAAGAAACATTTAAGTTCAGATGAGTAATAAGTAACATATTATTTTCATTTTAATAATTAATAATTTGTAATATAATTATGTATCGCTGTAATATTTTTCAGAATTATTGGGCATTTTCATCAAAGAAAATAGAAAAAACTATTGTCTTGAACTGAAATGAATCAAATTTAATTATGATCGAGTGCATGCTCCTGTGGCAATTTCTCACATCATCTAATTAACCTCCATAATTTTTTATTATTATTTTATATATTTCGAATCTACTTTTGCCATTTGAGAATTTTAATATCAAATTCATTCAGCATTTTTGATAACCTATTCATCTCTTTGCTTGATGATTTATTCCAATCCCTAATGTTGTTACATCAAAAGAAACTTTTCACTCCCTTATGCATGAAATAAAGTGCCAGCTTGTGCCCACGGTCATCTTTTCCGTTCCATGCATTACTCCTAATTCTTCAACCAATGTAGTTCCATCACTAACATACGTCTTTTACAGTTCCAGCACCTCCTTCATCCTCCTCATGTCTTGCAATGACTCTTAATTTGGCTCCTTTATCACATCAACTACTGACTGGGTCCTGCGGTAATTTCCACAAACAAATCTAGCTGCTCACCTTTGCATGCCTTCAACCCCTGTATTTGAGACTCAAATTATGATTCCCAAACTACACCACCATATTCAAGCAATGGTCTGACCAAAGTTTTGTAGCCCAGTGCCCTCACTTGTCTGGTACAAGCATTCATCATCATGTCCACCAAATGAAGGATTTTGTAACATTTGCCTACCACCTGCCTAAAGTGTTCTGTGTATTTGAGCTTACTATCAAATGTTATGCCAAGATATTTAAATTCAAGTTTTTAAAAAAGCAATTCTGCCCCCACCCTATAACCATAAACAACCTTTAGTTTATAACTGTGTACATAATATGCTGACTCTTCTTGGCAATTATCTTCATTCCATGTTGACCTATCCAGTTAGATATTCTATCAAGGTCACCTTGCAGCTGTTCAGTCTGTTTCCATTTTGATCCTAGTATGTCAACTCAGATGACTTATCTATAAACAAATTCACAACTTTTGCTTCTTTATGTTTAAAATCTGTCTGGAAATTCGAACTCTTTTCACTGAGTTCTTAGTCATCACACCAACAACAAGACCACTATAAATACAATGAAAAGCATTGAGGACTATGAGGTCTCCTTTTGTGAGAATGCTTGAAAGGTAGCCATTACCACTGCTATTGAGTCCTACTAAAGACCAGTAAATTCTGGAAGATAAAAAACAACAGTGTTCTCAACATCAGGTAGTCTTGCTGTAAGATAGTGACATTTTATGAAAGGTATAATGCCCAAAAGAACTGTTGTTGATCATCATACATTAGAAAAAGTACATCATTTCAAGTACCTTGGGAGTCAGAGCCAAAGCTGCAGCAGTAGTTAACAATGTGTGGAACAATTAATATAACAATGAAAAATAAGCACAGACACAAGGATCGAGTTTTACAAAATTATTTATCACTAGTGTAAGCCCGTGACCACTTACTGCATATTGTCACGGGTCTAGAATAGTTCCAGTTTTTAGGATGAAAGATTATGACAGGTTGACCTCATTTGACCAAATATAAAGTTGACCTGTGTTTCAGGGAGAATAAAATCCCTGGGTTTGAAGAACTCGGAGGTATTAATAGGGGTAGATATTATACACGAACAGGGATGATAGCACAATCGTATAATTGCTTAAATATAAACCTGACTTGTATTTGACCCTTAAAGTTCACTCTACAAAATTTTAAAAAAAGTCCTGTTTGCTTCAAAAGCATCACGTTTTTTAATTGCGACTGGGCAAACACTATCATTGGTCATAGTAGCTGTAGTTGCCAGAGAACTTAATACACATTCCATATTATCAAACAGTTGAGCAACTCCGAAGAAATGAATTTGCCAAAATAGTAGATTCGGTAACATATTTGGTCTGATGGCCACTTAAAAATAACATAATAACTCACATAAAGCGAATATGAAAAACAGACCATTAACAAAAGTTGTCAGTAAAATACCTAAAAAGCAAATATACTGTAACGTATAAACTTTGGTCAAGCAACAACATTAGTGAAAGTTTTAATCAAATTGAAATTTATCCCAAGCCGGAATGACAATTGGCATTTGTGGTTACAGCAGAGGCCATGAGTAATTTAATTTTTTATGTTACTTTCATTAGCAACATGTTACTGAAAAGCAGATCCACATTTTTTTCAGACGTAAAGTTATCGATATTTTTTAACTATGAATCGCTACGAAAATCAAACTTAATGAATGTATTATGGCAATTAATTTGGCAGCAGTTGCTTAGCTATTAAATTGTGGACTTAACCACGAATTTCTTCTAATGGTATCTCTGGTCGCTGTTTTGCGAGAGAAGGCTGACACGTGACACGGCTTCCCAGCCAATAGCTATTGAGGTGAGTGAATGAGTGAGCTTACAAAATTATATAGTAGATGTGAATCTGAACTGTGGGTAATTCAGGAGGATGCTCTAGCCACATCCATGCCACAGAAATTAAATTTTGAGAATTGTTAAAGAATGCATTAGAATGGACAATTTATAAAAGAACTGGGCAAAACTACCAAAAATAAATTCAAAGTATAAATATAAATGGAATACATACATAGTGCATCCAACGGAAAGATGAAACCTTTGAAAAAAGAAGGAAAAAAAACTATTTTCATCACACTCTTGGTTATACCCCTCATCTTCATTTTCTATTTTCACAGATTATTATTATAGGTGGGCTGAGTGCAGTTTTGACAACCAGAGTTATGTTTCTGATGAAGCTGAGGATTATTCTTTGAAGTCAAACATTCGAAACAACTACCATCAAATATGTGTAAAGAAGTATTGGTGATACCGAAGTTTATGATGCCATCAACATAACCTGCAGCATGCAAAATAATTATGTCACAAAAATGGTGCACATGATGACATGTCTTCATGAAAATACACTACAAATCTGTGATTTTCAAATTTGGATTGTTGCACTGTAAATACTATTAGCCCAGGAGATGTATCAACATATTAATTTTCACTAATTATTGGAGTTTTTATGCATTATCACTTCTTTAAATACTTAATATAACACATAACATCTCCACGTTATAGGTAAATTATTTCATGCAGTGCAAGGTGGTCCCACTTCAGTAGAGCCGAAGTTTCCTCTGTGATGAGGTAAAGAATGGTCAGAGTGTAGCAACAACCAAATCACCTCCTTCCTACAGTGAAAGGTCAAAATGTGAGTATGTAGTTCTTCATTTGTGATACCTGTGTGAATCAGCAGAAGCCACCTTACCTATCATCATGCCTCCCCACTCCCCTCTTGTTCCTCCTTACAACAGTTACCAATGAGGTTCACTCATTCGTATAGCAGACTTTGCCTTGTTTACCTGAAAATAACTTTCAACATGTCTCATTTGCTCTCTCATGTGATCAAAGGTCACTTGAAATGTTTTCATCTAGTTTTTCCTCACAGCCATTCAGCTTTAGTAAATTATGGGTTACCACTTTAAATCAAATTTATTGATCACTTTCACAATCGACACTATTAATAAAGGTATATAACCAATGTTAAGACCAAAATAACATTGTTATAACAATAATGGTTCAGATGTATTTGAAAGGCAAGCTTGTATGCAAATGTATATTACAAATACAATAATGAGAAAGACATCTTACTGCACTGAGCTGCTTTGCAACCATCTTCCTTAAAAGATTTGACTGCCCTTAAATAAAAACTATGTGACCCCATAACAGAACTGTGAATTTTGAACAATTCTTTGTTCTTAGCTGCCAGATATTGAATCCATTACTTTTTATCAAGTAGCTATAAAAATAATCGACCTGAAACAGACCTATGTACAAATTTTGGAACAGTGAATGTGTCTTCATTAGTCCTTCAAAGAGATCTTACACATTGAAAAAAAGGGAAATTTTGGAATATAATTTGTGTTCTACCAACTCAAACTATCAGTTTTAAAATTTGTTTACAAGAAATTTTTTTGCTGCATAGCTAGCAATAGATCAGCAGACAGACTTGAAAATTTATATGCCTATTGTTATAGTTAATTCGTGTGGCATTTCATAAAAAAAAAACACTATTTCCTTGCTCAAGACTCCTCTATTTCACATATAATCACTTTACTAAACCACACAAAGAGATAAGCTCATAGCAGCAAAGTTGTACTAAACAGACTTGCTAGATATTTTTCCTTAGGCACCACACACGATCTTTGAGGTACAGTGGGGCAAGATTGAGTTCTGATTCCAGCATGCCAGCCATACTGATTGTGGTTTTTAGGCATTTTTCCACAATCATCGAAATGGAAGCTGAGATGGTCCCCAATCTCCGCCTCATAAACTACACATTATACAAACAAAAAATACACTAAGTGCACACAAAACATAGTTACACATTTTGCAGACAGATGACAACACATCTGTTTTCCCCATCAAACTACAACAGGCCTAGCAAGTCAGTAGTATGACAGTCGCTTACTTCACTAGCTTTATGTTTCATTTGAGGTCCACTGTTAAAGCTCTGTTTGTCTTAAGTCCCACAAACATACAAATGTATTATTCATACTATGTTTAAGAGTTCAGCTAAGGCTCCCCCACGAAAGAAAGAAAGGCAAAAAAAACACTGACTTACTGAATTTAAATCTTAATTTTTAAATTAAAAACAAATTGAAAACCTAACCTTTGTTAAAAAAAAAAAAAAAAAAAAAAAAAAAAAAAAACCTACCACTAAACAAAACGTACTAGTGTGGTCCTCGTTAAATTAAAAAAAAAAAAGACTTTAAAAGGCAGTTAAAATTATCTTCAGCGTAAAAGGGCCATGAAGAATCATTCACTGAACATTCATTTTAACTGGTATAAAATCCATAAAATTTATAAATATAAAACAAATGTTATGACTAGTGTAAACACAGTCAGCATATGAAATTATGTAAGCTGCATTTGTAAGGAGCATGTCTACGAATGACACCAATCAACTGCATATACAAAAAGTTTGTCTGTAGATAAATCACTGCAATTCTTACTTTTTCTTCCTTTTTAATAAAAAAAAAAAAAAAAGAAAGAGAGAGAGAAAGTCAGAGCTTAAGATCTTCAGATGCACCAAGACTGGCAAGAGTTTTTTTGATTCTTAAAGCTGTGAGACGGGCAGCTGCATTGTGATACCAACATTCCTTCATAAGCTTCGACATCACTTGCAAGGCCTGAAACAGAAAAGAAATCGAATTCTAAGTTAATGTATTTTCGCACTCGGCACTTTTAATTAATATAATCAGGTATAAATTGTATATATTCTTTAACTAATGAATATCTGAAACACTGGGCTTCATTATCATTTTTCTATTAGACTTCTTTCCATTTTGAAACTATAGCCTTTAATTAAATTATAATTTTCACTTAACTTTAAGATTCACAGTAACCAAGAGAAGGACAGGTGCATATAATTTGAAGTAGAAATAAAAAATGACCATGACTTGTCCAGTCATAATGTGATTTTTGGAAAGACAACACAAAACGAATAAAAAAATCCATTAAATTTTAATTGCAGTACCAGAACAATTAGTACACTTTTTAAAATGATGAAATATCTTGAACTATCATCAGACTAATGTAGAAGGGAAACAAAGAATCCACAGCATCTGTGTTGTTGCTAATTTTTTAATTGCAGCATATGGCTTCTGACTGACCATTTAATTAACTATTTACCTCAGTTTTACTGGAAAGTTCTTCTCAATATAGATATCACCCAAATGTTAATTACATATCTTATTGCTAATAATTGAAAAAAGAATGTTATTTTGTCAGATTTATACCATATACTCTCTTGATGAAGAAAATAAGACAAATGGCAGATTTTATCCACTATCTCATGCACGAAAACATCCCTCATCTATAACACTCTTTTCTTCACCTTTCTCCATTTAATCAGTTACTGTTTGTCTTCCAGAAAGTCTGATAATTTTACTTGATTTTATGAGCAGAAGCTCAACAATTTATATATCAATACTAAAAACTTTGTAAATGCATGTTGCACACAAAAATGATACAAAACACAGGGCTGCCAGCCACTTGGCTTTGAATATCCGGAGATGGCCGCTATAATTTCCGTAGATTTGGTACAAAAATCCGGAGACTCACAAACAGAAAAAATAATTATTTGAAGAAAGAGTCAAAATCAAGAATACTTTTTATTTTCAGATCATTAAAATTGCAAAGAATAATATTCTACATTGAAAGTAAGAAATACCTCTGAACATATTTTATACATCGTCACTTTCATCACTGCTGCTGCTATGCCTAGTAGTCCCCCCCCCCCCTAGTGACCATTTATTTTCTTTGTTGACATTAAATTTAGCATATCTTCTGTAACAGGAAATGTTAAAAACTACTACCCCTTTGATTCTCGGATAATGGCCAAGCCTTCTCGGAAGGCATTGCTTTGTAATGCCGTGCCAACGAGCGTGTCACCGTGTATAAAGAGTGCGCTGCTAGTTTTGTGATAGGGTCTTCTTTTAAGATCTATAAAAATAGTAACCAAACAAAATATATGGTTTATTTCAATAGTTGGTTCACACAAGTGGTTGCAAGAAAACAATTCACAATTATTAACAATTCTGTAATGCATTAACACTATTCACTCCAACTTTAACAAAACACCAATATAAGGAATAATCAACAAATGATGAATAGTGTAAAAAATCTGTAGATATTCGAACGAAATCCGAAAATCCTAACTTTTCATAAAAATCCGTAGATCTACGGATAAATCCGTAGAAATGGCAGCACTCGCAAAACATCTGTGCATCTTCCCATTCAAACAATGTTTAATCAATTTACATTTTAAAGATTTGTGTAGTCCATAGCTAGTATCTTTGTAATCTTAATAGAATCCTTCACTTCTCATCCAAGCTAACCTGTGGATCTCATTAAAATCTACATATAGTGGCCATCTTTCATTCATTTGATGCCTGAACCGCATAACTTTTTAGTTTGTCTCACAAAGAATGTTACCCAATTATCTCCTTCCAATATAAGTAATTTTGTGACAAAAGTGAAGTAGCTCCCAAAAGTAGTGAACACACAACTGGATATTTGTTGGTTCATATAGAAAAAGCAATCAATTTCAATGAAACAAAGTGAAAAATGTTTCTGGAGAGAAAGGATGATAATAATAATAGTAGTAATAATAATAAAAATCCTTGACTCTGCTACATTATAGAGGTCAAACCTACCACATAGTTTTAAAAAAATACCCCGAAAAACTGCAAATTACAACAGAAAAATGTTATAAGAAATACATGTTATGCTTTAATCCAAATAAAAGTTTAAACGGTTTTGTCGTTTCTTCAAAAATCTAAAGTTTGTGATAACTAACCCAAAAATCAATTTATAATATCTATTTCACAGACCTGCTCGTGCCCACACTGATTTCAACAATTTTGTGATGATAGATTTAAACGAGGGAAATCATTCTACCTCAAATTTCAATAATTTAATTCTATGATGAGTGAAAATAAATGAAATTGGGTATTTCACCAAACAGATTATTCAAATTTGGGGAGGAGAGAGGAGAACACTCTGAAATTTCAAAATTCATCCACAATTCCCATCTAAAAATAGTAGATGTGAACAGAAAAATTGGAAAAATAAAATGTTACCTCAAGATAACAACAGTAACAAACAGATTCTTAACATTCATTTTAGAAATGACAGTACATTCTATCCCAGAAAATTGATTGATTTGGTTTGTTAAATCATTATTTTCAGTTAATCAAAACTGATTCCTTTATTCTTAACAAAACAATGAAAGTTTTGTTTCACACTCCCAACTATCAATAGCCATTTTTCTTCTTAAAAAGATTACCTGCAATTAATAATAATAAAAGAATTTCATGTATACCAGAAGTATAATCAGAGAAGACAGAATGACGTTTTTGATATAATCAATTCATTTTGGTATAGTTAAAAATAAATTTTGATATGTAGAAAAGAAGCAATAGGCAAAATAATTTCATTTTCAGAATGAGCTCTACATATTTTTGTTCCCAATTTCCTGTAGATATTAATAATGTTTAGGTGATGCTTTATTAACATGAGGGTGGTATTTACCCTAGTAAAAAGGATTTTCTGTAGATAAAATAAAAATTGAATTTAGATTTTAATCTACTATAACATATTGCAAAATCATTGAAATTTTCAGGGACAGGATAAATATGATGAAGTGATTTTTCGAAGAAATGCAAAAACCCTTTTACTTTTATTTGGATTGAAATATTCCATGCTTCTTTAAAATATGATGGTGATTAACGCTTAAAAACCAAGTAACTGGGTTGGCGAAAAACATGTCAACCTTAGATGTTTAGTATAGTATAAGATATAATAAAATTATTAAAACCAGAGGAGTATACTTGAAGAACCTTCTTTGTGAGTTTCATACAGATAAGATGTTCTTTAATTAATACACCACAAGTTTGCTTATGCAGGCAATGTTACAACTGAAAGGGAATTAAATATTCCACTGTACTGCAATATATCACTACTAGCTTTTGCCCACTGCTTCGTGTGCATGCTTCATGGTGTGTGTAGAAATGCTTTACTTTTTCTAGTACCAAATATTGTCATGGAGTAAGAAAAAATATCATAATTTCATACAGTTGAAAGCTACAGGTAAAATATATTTAAAAATGGCAGACTGTATTTTGGTAAGAATGAAGGAGCATGGTGGGTGAACAGTTAATGCTGTGGCCTTGCATTCGGGAGGATGCAAGTTCAAATCCCGGTCTGGGCATCCAGATTTGTGTTTTCCATGGATTCCCCAAATCACTCCAGGTGAATGCCGGGATGCTTGCATCAAAAGACCATGGCCGAATTACTTCCCACTCCTTGTCCCCAGTCCCATCCTGCCTCTAATGACCTCGACGTCGACGAGGTGTTGAGCCACAAGTAAAAAAAAAAAAGCTATAGAGCAATCTCTTTTTATCTTCCTAACTACATGAAAGTTTCAAAAGAATGATTCTTCATAGATTAATGGGCCAGTATTTAGTCATAATTGTCCAACAAGAGAACAGTTTAGGAACTAGTAAGTTGTGTAAATCTGGATAAAACAACACCTATAGGAGTTTCATCTATATCTGGGAATAATGTGTACTGTGGAGGAAATTGTTGGTGGAACACCAAATGCACTTAATCGGTCAAAAACATTTATGGTGTGTCACTAATTTATGAACACCTTTTCCCTGACTATGCTTTTTATGTTTTTGTAATTTTATTTAATTTCCTAAAATTCCTATTTGTAGTTGTGTCAATGAATAGATAATAAATTTTTAACATACAATTATAAAATTATCAATTAGTCACAAGATACCAGGTCACAAGTTTTTTCAATTGTAGTGCAACATTAGGTCAGAGATAAAGCAGGATATAGGTTCGCTTTGTAGGGGTTTCACTAAGGAGTATAGAGTAGTGACAGAAATAGGTGCGAGGAATAGTACGAGAATTACGAATTATAGAGAGTGACCAGAGGAAAGAGATGGAAGTGAGCTCATGTAGGTCCTAATTCACTATGACAGGCCACAGTTGAACTACGCTGTAAGGTAGGTAAATGTGGAAAAGGAGGTGCTACTTGGGAAAGGCATTAGTTTTGCCTTGGGGTTGTGCCTGTGGGCATCAATGGTAGGTGAGGTTTCACTAGCATGGCCTACACCTAAATAGAAGGGTCAAGGGGTTACTATATGAGTTGTTAGCTAAAGCACACTTCCAATTATGATGGGGTCAGCACTGTGCCTTTATTTAGGTTATAGGCTGTTGGTGAGGGGGCCAAAATATACTGAATGCAAATAGACGACTGGAAAATTTATAAAAGCCAACGAAATAGCTGAAAGTGATAAAACAATTAGAGATGGTGTCGAAACAGGGAAGGTAAAGGTTATCACTAAAAATATCACAAAGCCAGTTATAGGACTCTTACTTGTGAACTGTAGGAGAATAATGAACAAAGTAATAGTTTGGTAACTTAATAGACATACACAAACCACAAGTAGTTACAGGAGTGGAGTCTTCGTTAAAGGAAGGAGTATTAACAATGTAGTTTTCTCCAATGATTACATAGTGTAACACAGAGAAAAAGGAGTAATTGGTGGAGTAGTTCTCATCAAATATAAAAGACTACTTACTATAGTTCACTAATATTCATAGGTCTTAGCTATGAGTTGCTTGGGGTAGATTTCTGGGGTGATTAAAGAAAATTAGGGTTTTAGCTGCTTACTGCAATGAAAGAATGAATGATCAAGATGAAGCTCTTCAGGAGAAACTAAATAAATATTCAGAGTTTAGATATGAGCATAGCATAGCATTGTCATTATTGGTGGGGATACTAAACAAGGAATTAATATCATCAAAGAAGGAAGCTAAAGATAGATTACTGTAAATTAATACCACTGAATGATGTATCTAGAAATTTCTATGGCTATGTAAGAAAACTGAGGGGAGGAGATGATGTTCAGATAGTTATTGATAAGGATGGAGAAGTTACTAAAGATGCGAAAAAGGCAGAGATATTAAGGCTGCCACACACGTACGGGAAACCCATGGGATTTGGACAGAATGGTCACGGCCTTGCGGGATCCCGGCACGTGTGTGGGCACTTCCTTGAGGCCGTGGCCGCACCCCAGTGCGGCCAAATCCTCACCGAAAAACAATTCTTATTTACTCACAGGCCGGGAGGGAGGGTGAGAACCTCATCATGTGTCCTGCGGTCAGTTGGCCTTCAAGGATTTCTTCTTAGTGCCTGCGTGTGTTGCTATTTTGTGTCTCTCTTTTGTTTGTAATG
Source organism: Vandiemenella viatica (assembly GCA_031002005.1). Classification (NCBI taxonomy): domain Eukaryota; kingdom Metazoa; phylum Arthropoda; class Insecta; order Orthoptera; family Morabidae; genus Vandiemenella; species Vandiemenella viatica. The sequence continues at coordinate 93,570,390 of JARYHS010011408.1, forward strand.
TTCCGTTTCATGATGTTCCGTGTTTATAAAAATGTATGATAGTGAGCCCTGTCTATAGGAATTGAAATACCAGGAATACCACGACTGAAACAAACGAGAAGCTGCCTACGCTAAGCTGGCATAAATATTGAAGGAGAATGAACCAAATGCAAAAAAAAAAGGAATCAATAATAAAAAAAATCAGCAACATTAAACCATCAGGAAATGAATCTTTGCGAAGTGATGTGCTGAAGAACATTAAAAAACCTGCTGCAAGAAGATCACTTTGACGTTGTTAGCAAAACCGTTGCCATAAAATTACGTGGCCTTTCGACCAATCAAACGCTAATAGCAGAAAAAATAATTAATGACAACATGATTTTAATTTAGTTTTTATGTCATTTAAACTTAATTTTATGTTGTTAATATATTTACGAATGGGAATAAATCAATTATACTACATAATATCAGTGTGTCAAAGAGAAATCGTCATATAATCTTTGCCAAGAACTTTATAAATGGCCTCGCATGTTCCTGGTATTATGTAGCCAAGGGCTTGAGGAGAAATTATTGTTGAAGACTTGATATCTTCATAGTTTCTTCCCATTGACAAAAACCACAGTGTAGCGGTAAGTCTTTCGTGGTGCAAAATTGCTTTCCGCATAATGGTATCTTTATTTGTAATAAATGCAGTGACTAATGATAACAGATTTAAATAGGTTTTCTCGTCCATCCTCAAATAATTATGAAAATATTTGTGAAAATACTTCAATTCTGAAAGAATATTTGTGTGACAATATTTTCCTCTTTTAAGTAGCCACTCTTTGCACCATACACTTCTTCTAATGCACTGTTTTGCGCGAGTTTTAGCGCTACTTGCCGCGATTAACAAACTAACAGTAGCCAACGCGTGCACATCAATGGATGCTGCCATCGTGAAGCCAACTCTTGAGACTGAGAAACCCTTGGGGATATTAACGCCCTGTGTGTGTGCAGGGCCACTTTGATGAAATCCCTGCGGTCCGGCCCGCGGGCTGTTTCCCTGCGGCCCGGCCCGGCCTCCACGAGTGTGGCTACCTTTAAGCAACTGATTTGGTGTGAGCATTAGGGACTTATGATTCAGGTATAGGAGGGTGTAAATCAGATAACAAGATTGTTCGCCCCATTATAAATGAACAAACTGAAAAATTTGAAATTCATCCTAAAATTATTATGAAGGAACAAAGAAAGCTAGAAAATCATAAGGGAGCTGGTGTAGATAATAACACTATGAATGTCTTTAAAAAAAATAGCAGGATGTGACATTTCATTTTATCTTGAAATATTATTTACATTGAATCTGAGTACTTGCTGCTAACCAGAGTACTGGAAAAATGTGATAGTATTACCAGTCCATAAAGGAGAAGTGACAAATAGGTTTGAAAATTGCAGGGTGATCAGTATGATGCCAGTGGTGCATAAATTAATAGAAAGGTTGATATGCAACCATATCGGAATTGACTGTAATGAAAGAAACAGGTTTTCAAATTGACAACATGGCTTTAGGCAAGAATATTCATGTGAATCTCAGTTGTAAGCTATATGACACATATTTTGGATGAAATTGATGGCAAGGAAGTTCAAATTGATAGAAATATCTGTTGTTACACTAAGTCATTTAACAGGGAGAGCCATAAAATGGTGGTAAATAACATAAAAACCATTGAAGTGGATGAAAGAGTGACTTACTGGGTGAAGAATTCTTAAAAGGTGGAAAGCAAAAAGTTAGGATAGGAACTGCAGTATCAAAAGAAGTTGAAGTGAAAATGGTAGTTCTGCAAGGTAGTATATTGGGACAATTGCTACACATTATTGTAATGAAAAATTTATTGTGAGTGTTTGCAGGTGACTTAATGTAATATAATATGATCAAAACAGGAAAGACTGGATATCTAGCTGGGTGGATTAACAGGGGTTGAAGGTAAATGCAAAGAAGAGTCAACTTATTAGGTACAAAGACAAAAAAAAAAAAAAAAAAAAAGACTAAAGGGTGGGGAAGAAATTGCTTGTTGAAGACTTGAAATGTCAATACTCTGCCATAAAATTTTATAATAAATGCAAACCAAGTGTGTTGGGTGAGCAGTAACACTCTGGCCTTGCATTCTGGAGGTCGTGAGTTCAAATCATAGTCTGTCCATCCAGATCTGGGTTTTCTAAGTTGAAGGATGTGCAAATAAGAGCCGTTTGGATTGTCTCTGGAAATTGCAGGAGAACTCAATCAGAAACTGATATGAAGGAACTGGAATGGGATTCACTGGAAGAAAGGATAAGGGTGAAGAGAATGATGGGAGTGTACAAGGTATATTGAAGCATGGAAAGATATTAGTGGAAGAATTAAGAGGTACATGGATGGGGAAAAATGAACATAATCAAAAGCTCACACTCTATTTCAGGCATAAAGATTGGGGAAAATTATCTTTAGTAGGTCAGGGCATCAGGGAATCGAATAAATTATGAAGGGAAATGATTAAAATTTTGCAAAAAATTCAGAAAGAATTTAAAATTCATAAAGGCAAAAGTAGGTGGGTATAAGAAAGGGTGAAATGAGTATATAGGTATATTGCCACTATAGTGCACTCCATTGCATTTAAATTAATTTTTTTTTTAAAAAATTAAGATACTGAGAAGGTAATTTAAGGCTTTTGTTGACATTTAAAAGTATGCTGCAGTAACAGAGAAAGAAAAAGATGATAATCAAAAGAACAGCCATTTGAAAAATGCCGACTTCCGTTATGTCAGAACATTCATCCAGTTTAAAATACTTAAATTGTAGGTTACATAAACTCCTGGATTTAGCACATTCTGCTTTTATTGGTAAAATGAACAGTTCTACAATATTCAATACGAATATGTTCTCTTGGCTGTTTGAAGAGTAATTAAATTTCTTCTTCTTGACATCCCTGAACCAAGAAGTGGGGAGGAATTCAACCATGGCCTTTTGAAGGAACCATCCTGGCATTAGCATGGAACAATTTGGAGAAACCATGTAAAGCCCAAATATGAATGGCCGGACAGGGACTCAAACCCATGTCCTCCGGTATGCGAGGCCAGAGCGTTACCACTCACCCACCACACTGGGTACCTTTGATGTTTTGGTTATCAGTAATCACACATTTTCACCCCAAAACAGCCTCAATTTATAATAGTTCTTGGGGGGAAAAAATTGTGTTATGTTGATCCATGGCATGAGCTCTGTGCATATTCTTAGTTGTAATTAGACAAAAAATTTAAAAAGGAGGGTATTTTTATTTACAGTGGGGATAAAAATTACTGTTATGGTAATAACATAATACAAAAATGAACATCGCAGTTGTTCTACATGCATTGTCATTCTTTGCGTCTCAGTAGTCAATCTCAATCGAACAAACTTCAGTCCTATATGGTTTTTTCTTGTGCAGCTTTTTTCCTCCCCTTTACCAGGGAAGTACAGGTAATCAATAAGAGACAGAATGGGAAGAGAATAAACATAATATAAACAACTGAAATACTGATGGTTTGGTTGTATGATGCAAATGCCTGTGGACTGATGGACAGGAGGGATATTTATAGGGGAGAAATATTATTACACTGGTAGCGAAGAAACGTAAAAACCATAGCCAAACACATAAGCAGGTAATGGGTATGATTCAAGGTGATTAGTGAAGTGTTTTAAAGTCCACCCCACCCCCCCAAACTGTGTTTCTTGTGACATGCTGAATTATATTTAAACTTTCATGCTGAATGGAAACAGACATTTACTAATTTTATAAAGATCCTGCCTCACCATAAAGAAGAGGCACTAGTTTGAATGATGCAAATTGCTTGAATTTCAAATAAAATATCATTCTTTAACACAATTTCTCAATAAACCTAAGAGACTTTAATGAAACTAAATACTACTTAAATATATACTTTACGCTTATCAGAAAGACAATATTTTCAATTTCGAAAAAATTATTTAATCAGCAATGTTACCTCATTCGACTGCCATCGATTTGGAATGGACGGCCTCTGACGGTCAATACACACAACCTTTCTCATTTCTTCAATTGTTGGATCTGATGGTACCATGTCAAAAAATGGCAGTTGGTATTCATCATATATACCTCCAATATTGCATCTCCTAGCAATTTCCCAAAATATTAGACCAAGAGCATAGACATCTGCTCTTTTGAATGAATCAAAGTGATTCATGTTGATTAGTTCATCCAGCACCTGTGAAAAACAATCAAGTGTAAATTACACATAAGTTCAAACTAACAAAGGAAAAAAAAACAATTGGCAGTTATTTGGGACTGCCAACAGAAGAAAAATTTTTAATATCATATATGCAACATGTGATAATTATACCTACCAATATACTAAATAATAATAATTCCATGTGGTCGTAATGACCTGGTGATGGGGTTTCTATTGATTATAGATATTATTATATAAGCAGTCATTTACAGAGAGTAAGTAATGTGGGAATGAACTTTGCATGGCAAGAATGAAGCTAGTCATCAGTACTTTAAAATAATATAAAATTGGCCAACAAAATTGTTAATGAGTGGGAATAATTTTTTAATGAATTTTACTTGGTTGGCATTGATCGCTTACAAGAAAAACCAACCACTTCATAAGAAAATATTTTTATTATTTATTTATTTAGCCCAATAGGTCAGGTGACCAAAGACAGCAGCATAAAAATTACTCATTCAACACAACTTGATGCAGCATGCTGTTCTAAGACACATCAATAGTTGTTTGCTATTATATCCAAGTCGTTCAACAGAAATTTTAATGAAGCAATAGCTTCCCAGAGTCCAAAGGAGGAGAGAAAATAAAGCTTTTAACATTGCAAACAGATTGTATAAACAGCAACTTAATATCAAAGCAGTTTTAAAAGTCAAAGTCTCGACTTCAGCATATTCAGGAAACTAACCAAAATTAAACGAAAAGCTTCACAAACATTTCTGCAATTACTACAATTCAAAACTAGCATTTTGATGCAATGTTTATTGGATCAGAAAATTTAATTTAGGATGATAATTCAGTCTGAAGATCTTTATTCCAACTGGACAAGCTTGGTGACATAATCAACAGCAAGGTCACACGCAATAACAATAAAAATTTTGGGAGAATAAAAGAAAAATCTTTATTTAAAAAGATAAACAAAAATTAACAATGGAGAAGCATTGTCAGCATTGAAATAGACTTCATAACAAAAATTTAAGTTGATAGGTAAACCCTAAATATGTTTTTCAGATGAGTAACAAAATTCAACTCTTAAATTGAGATAGATATAAAGTTAAAAATATGGTCAAATGAAAGCTAAATTTAAATGAAGTAATAATATAATAACAGTGGGAAAATAAAATTATGTTTAAAGGATGTAAAAAGGAATTGTAGATGTCGTCTTTCAGCTGGGTCATGACAAGTGTCCAAACATACCTAAGAAATAGGAATTTATTAAAAGCCGGTTAAGGATCATTAAAAAGAGCACAAAATTCCAAGAAGAATAGTGAAAACCCCACGTAAAACCATAATTAAATAAGAGAATTAATTTACTTGAAAGTAAAATAGGTGTAAGATGGCATAGTAATATAACAACCAAATAAAAATGGCCACAAGGAAGGAAAATTGAGCCATTTGGTATAGGTCTGAAAATATCTCATGAAATTCTGACTTAGAAAATATTCAGTGGCGATGTAAAGTGATAAGTCTTTTGAATTTTAGTAAAGAAGCTTTTAAATCCTGTAAGAAAACAAACACTATTATTTTCAGCTCGTTTGAAACCTTATTTAAATTTATCAACTTTGGGGACCTCATAAGTTTTACCGAACGAAAGCGTGTGAATGTGGAATTAGTTTTGGTTACCTGCATTTCACACAGGAGAAGCGTCTAATTTAAATATTCAGTCAGACAAATATGTAATGAAACCCAAGATTCATAATCACCTTAGCAAATTTCATGAAGTGATGGAGGAAAAAATTGGTGTTTAGTTCGAAAATTAAGAAATATCATGGGTTTTGATGAGTAAGCAGTGAGATATAAAGAAGAGTATGGCCTTTGGTAGGAAATACAGTAACTACTATAATCAATGAATTATTGAAACAAATAATGCTGCCAAAGGAACTAAAAACGTCTATTAATGCACTAGTTCCTAAAGTAAAGGATAGTTCAAAGTGTGTAGATTTTAGGCCAATAAATAATTTGCCATTGATAGAAAAACTTATCGAAACAATAGGTTATGAGACTTTACAAGTTTTACAAAGAAAAATGATCTCATAACTGAAAACTAGTCATGATTTAGGGAACAGCATAGTACAGAGACAGCAATTCAGTTGGTTGTAGAAAATTGATTAGAAGCAATAGAAAAGGGAGAGGGAGTAATAGCGGTATATTTAGACTTTAGGTGAGCATTTGAAACTGTAAACAGGGAACTTCTGTTAAAAAAATTAAAAAATATGTATAACAACACTGGGGAGGTTTATACTTGGTTAGAAAATTATTTAACAAAGAGGAATCAGAGGGTTAGATTCAATAAGGTTATATCAGAAGAAAGTGAAGTGAAACATGGAGTTCCCCAAGGTAGTAAATTGGGTCCTTTATTATTTATATTGTATATAAATGATCTGGCAGAAATACTAAGAATTGTAAAATTCACATGTTTGCAGATGACACACTAATTATTATTATGGGAAAAATCTAGAAAAAATGATGCAGGTAATTAATAATGAGTTAATGAATTGCTAAATAAAAATTTGTTAAGTCTGAATGTGGCAAAAACAACATATATGGTGATGGAATTTTTTTTTTAGGGAACAGTAAGAGGTACTGCATTCTGTTGTGATAAATGGAACTAAAATTAATTGGGTTCAAAATTATAAATATTTTGGCATCATAGATAATATGCTTAAATTTATAGATCATGTAGATAATATAAATAAAAAAGTAGCAAAAAAGGTAAATATACAAATTAAGAAAAGTGTTATCTAAACTAGGTAAAGAGCTATTGTTTAAAGCGATTGTTCTGCCTCACATAAGATACTGCTTCACATTATTAATCATGGCAAGCAAAAGAGAAATTATGAAATTGCAAAATAATTTTAATAAGGGAATAAAAGACAAACTGAAAATGTCAGTAAGATGCTTAAGGACTTAGGATATTTACATATTGAAAAGGAAATAATTAGAGATGTACTGACTTTTGTATATAGGTTAGAAAGTGGATTATTACCAAGATATGTGTCTACATTAGTACAAAAGAATAATGACATACATAATTATAAAACAAGGCAGGCAAATCATTACCATTCGACTTATAATAGAAGTACAAGGCTAGTCAAAATGATTGCAGCGATTTCACAATTTTTCTTTTGGCTGTCCTATTATAGGTACGATGATGCGGTTTACTGCTATAAGACAAGTGGTTCTCCAAATGTTGATTGCACTAAATGCAAACTTCCTGCAGTGCCGCTAGAGCGCTAGAGAGCAAGATGGCTGAAAGTGAGAAAGCGTACGTTGTTCTTAAATTTCGTTCAACTCAGTTGGTGGTAATTCTTCAGTGACATTTTAGAACAAAGTTTGGCAAGGATCCCCCGCATGCTAACACCATTCGGCATTGGTATCAACAGTTTAAAGCCACAGGATGCCTTTAGGTAAAACAACGGGTCGCCCTCATGGGCCTTTTTTCTTTAATGAGGTGACGATCACAGGGAAAATCTATCTGCAAATGTTTCAGAATTGGCTCATGCCACTTCTGGAAGTTGACAGTGAAGATTTCATTTTCCAGCAGGATGGTGCTCCACCCCATTTTTCTCTAGTTGTCCATAATTTCCTAAACACCATTCCAAACAAATGGATTGGTCGTGCTGGGGATGCTGATCGTCAGCTGATGTCGTGGCCTCCTCGTTCCCCTGACCTAACCCCCAGCGACTTCTTTGTTTGGGGTTTCGTAAAAGACACAGTGTTCGTGCCACCAGTACCAGTTGATCTGTCAGACCTGCAGGTTCGCATCGCCAATGTATTTGCTCTTATTGCATCAGATATGGGAAGAACTCGATTAGACTTGATGTGTGCTGAGTCACTAAAGGTGCATATACTGAGCATCTGTAGACACTCAAAAAAAAGTTTCACAGTTTGTTTATATATCTGTGTAATCTTGTAAGTATATTTCAAATAATAAATCTGTAGTAATTTTCTGAAATCACTGCAATCATTTTGACCAGCCCTGTAGAAAAGCACAGAAAACAGTGTTGCACAAAGGATTAAAAATATATAACAAATTACCTGAAGAAATTAAAATGACCAGGACTGTTGCAGTTTTAGAGAAAAGTTGGGTAAATGGCTAGAGGAGAGAGATTGTAATATTTTCTTGTGAAGGATTCATTGAAATTAACACCTTGTTTTTTGTTTTTTTTTTCTCTCTCTCTCTTATTTTTAATGTGATGTATGAATTTTAATTGTATATATAAATTAGCCATAGGCTATTTGAAAATAAATAAAAGGGTTGTTACCTGATATCAGCATTCAACCGCAAACTATTTGTGCGGATATATTGAGTGACGTTAAACTGTGACTTTTCATTTATGATTAAAACTTTTACCGGGATCTCTTGCAGTGCAATGAGATTGGCAACCAATTCAGAAAGAGCTTAGCTAAGAAAGAATTTCCAATAGTATCACATTTAAGAAAATACATTTATGGTCAGTTTATGACTGAACTTGCTATCCCCAAGCAATGTTTAATTGTAACAAAATCTGAAAGTGTTACTAGGAACCGAGAGCTGGTTGACGCCTGAAGTTGAATCTAGCGAAGTATTTGGCCCTCATTTCAATGTTTTTCGGAAGGACAGAACAGTCTCAATGGGCGGGGGTGTGTTCGTGGCCATAAGTAAAACCGTTAATTGCTCTGTCGTAACTGAAACGGAAAATTTTTGCGAGTTAATATGGGTCAAGGTAAAAATTGGCAAAAATTTAAAGTTCATACTCGGGTCATTTTATCGACCTCCGGATTCTGATTTGGCTAACACGGAATACTTCAGAGAGTCACTTAATAACATTTACAAAAAATTTCAAGGACATATATTGATCGTGGGTGGTGACTTTAACCTACCGTTGGTTAGGTGGGACACATACGCGTTCAGGTTGGGTGGAAGAGATAGGTTAATAACAGAAACGTTCCTAGAATCATTTGCAGAAAGATCTCTTGAACAGATGGTCGAAGAGCCAACACGGTGCGACAAAGATTCCTCGTCCATTCTGGATCTTTTTCTAATTAGCAATCCTGATATTGTAGATAAAGTTTGTATAGAAGATGGTATAAGTGATCACAAGGCGGTTGTGGTAACGTTAAACTCTAGTCTGAGTCTGAAGCATGACAAAGAGAAACTAGTGTTTTGCTTCGATAAGGCAAACGATGCGTGTATGGTTGACCACTTTGTGAAGAATTTTGAAACGTACATGCTAAATACAAATGTTGAGGAACTTTGGTTTAATTTAAAAGAACTAATATGGACCGGTTTAAACCAGTTTGTTCCTAAGAAGTGTATTAAGGTCAGTAATAACTTCCCTTGGTTCAATAGGGAAGTGAAACGTTTGCTCAGGAGGCAAGGGCGTTTACATGCCGCGGTGACAAAATCGGGGGACTCATCTAATCGTGCTAAATTAGTCCAGTTGCGTGCGGAAGTGCGTAAGGCAATGCGCAATGCATTTAAAGAATTCCAATCCAGGAATTCATCCGAAGATCTGATTACTAATCCAAAAAAGTTCTGGTCGTATATCAAAGTAATAAGAGGCTCTCGTAAGGTTATGCCGTCGCTGATTAAAGAAAATGGTGAATTATCAGAAACAAGCGTAGAGAAAGCAGAAATTTTGAATGATATATTTAAAAAGGCTTTCACAATAGAAAACTCAGAGGAGATACCGATATTTAACAATCGTACCGACAAAATTATGAATGATCTCGCTCTTGATGTCGAGGGAATAACTAAACTGCCTATGAATGTAAAAACCAATAAGGCTCCCGGACCAGACGGTATTCCTACAAGATTCTACTCGAGATACGCAAAGGAAATTGCACCGTATTTGATGAAATTGTATACCGTCTCTCTGGATCAAGGAAAAATACCAGCCGAATGGAAGACCGCTATCGTAACTCCAGTGTTTAAAAATGGGAATGTTAATGATCCTCAGAATTATAGGCCGATCTCGTTAACATCAATATTTTGCAGGATTTTAGAACATATCATCTATTCAAATGTCATGCGGTTCTTGGATGAAGGTGAGCTTTTAAATCCAAATCAACATGGATTCAGAAAAAGCCGATGCTGCGAAATACAACTTGCACTTCTAATTCACGACTTGTGCCGAATTATAGATGAGCAATCCCAGGTTGATTTGGTTCTATTAGACTTTAAAAAAGCTTTCGACACTGTGCCTCACACTAGGTTACTTAGGAAACTTCGCGGTTACGGCATATCTAGACAAATATGCGACTGGGTTACAGACTTCCTGAAGGGCAGAACACAGTGTGTAGTTCTCGACGGTGAGCGTTCATCACTTACTGAAGTGGCGTCTGGAGTTCCCCAGGGAAGCTTGTTGGGGCCTCTATTGTTTCTCATATACATCAATGATCTATGCGACTTAATAGGGGGGATTATTTGCCAATGATGCTATAATTTATCGCAAAATCAAAACCCAGGACGACTGCGCTTTGTTACAAGACGATATTATGAAAATAATTGCGTGGTGTAAAGATTGGCAGTTGGAGTTAAACGCTAAAAAGTGCCAAGTCATGCGTGTAAGTAAAAAGGTGACACCATTTAACTATGAATATACGGTTAATGGCACTGTCCTTAGAACGGTAGATTCCACTAAATACCTAGGGGTAACAATTCGTAATAATTTGTCGTGGAATGAGCATATCGAGAATGTAATGGGAAAAGCAAATCGTATGCTCCGATTTCTAGGTCGTAATTTAAATCAATGCACTCAGGAAGTTAAATCGATTGTATACAAGTCACTAGTACGTCCTCACTTAGAGTATTGTTGTTCTGTATGGGGTCCCCATCAAAAGGGGTTAATGGAGGCTTTAGAGAAGGTCCAAAGAAGAGCCGCCTGATTCGTGACAGGTATATATAGTTGGAGGGAAAGCGTAAGTGCGATGTTGAAGGAGTTAGGTTGGGAAGACCTGGAACACCGAAGGCGTTGCTCTCGACGGAAGCTAATTGAAAAATTCAAGACAGATGTATTTTGGAATGACAGTCAGCAAATATTGCTACCAGCAACATTCATATCTCGAAATGACCGAGAAAATAAGATAAGAGAAATCAGGGCCAGAACCGATTCATTTCTGTACTCATTTTTCCCACGAGCAATTAGGGAATGGAATAGAAAGGATTTACCGGGCGAGTAAACTTAAAATCCGACAGGAGTAGCTTTCGATAAAGCACTCCATCCATCCTGATCTGGGTTTTCCATGGTTTTCCCAGATCACTCCATGCGAATGCGGGGATGGTTCCTCACAATAGCCCATGGGCGCCTCCTGCCATATCCCTTATAACCCTTCCAAACCATAACTCTTTTCGATAGGTGCAATGCACCCTCCGCCACACACTTTTAGTGAATCGCGGAGTAATAATAATAATAATAATAATAAAAAGTCCGATTCACAGGCGTGTTTTTATTATACTGGATGTTAAGTGTGCAATATTCAAGTGATAATTGGGGACCACCCCAGCATTGGGCAAGAAGATTTAAGAAAACTATACAAGGAAAGCCGGCATTACAGTTTCAGAATCTGGAAACCCCACTACACTTAAGCTAGCACCATAATAATATGACATTCCTTGCCTTCAATTTGACACTATGTGCATTAAACTGTTTGTTGAATACTTGTGGGAGCTATTGTTAAGTCAGATCTGCTAACATAATTTAAATTAAGATACATGTAGCTTTAGTTCTGCTGCTTGATATAGAATTTTTTGCAAAACAAATTTTTTCAACATTAGTAGTTTATATTAGAGCTTATTATGAACTTTTCCTATTTTTTGAGAACTTCTGCTTACAAGCATTCCACTACATAGTATCTCTTTGATTTTGGTAATTCTCTGTGACAGTAGCATGGTATTATTCAATTGTTCTCCCATACTCACACCCCCTGGCCCATTTTATTATCCTATGTTCCTTCTGCTCTCTCAGTTTCCTCTTTATTTGGCATGCCATTTCTTTACCTTATCTCTCTCTGATGTACCAAAAAACGTGGGAAAGGGGGGGGGGGTGTTCCAATTCAGGCCACGTAGCTTTCTTTTCATAACATTTTTTACAGTTGAAATGAGGAACAGAACTCACAACAGCACGTGAATATTTATTTCCCTCAGTTAATTATCTCTGTATGTAATTTACAATAGTCTGACAAGAGAAAACAGTACAAAATGTCTTCTGGAATCAAAAGGGAAAAAAGCTACATGCTACATGGGGAGGAGGGGAGGAGGGGGGGGGTTAGAGGCAAAAGCCACGTGGGGCTATGTGGGGGGGGAAGGGGGGTACACAGGAGGCCAAAATGGAGCTACGTGGTTAATGCACGCTCCCTTGGATTCATTCCAAAATATAAAAAAGTCTCCAGTTTCATTCTAAAGTATTCCGAAAGTTTAATTGGTTGTTTCGAGAACAATGTATGAAATTCTCCCACAGCCTCTCTCTCCCCCTCTCTAAAAAAAATGTTGTTTACCCAATCACTTTTTCCATGACTAAACATTATATTAAAACTCAACAGAGAGTTCTCACTCAACATTTCAATAATATCAGTTTCTTTCATCTTGCAATGTGATCTGTTTAGAACTGAATAATAATAATCGGTCCAACTCTGCCGGCAGAGTGAACAATCTGCCGAAGTCGGTTACATTGCAGCCGTACCCCGATATCAGCTGTATTCCGCAGAGTGAACAATAGGCCAAAGTCGGTTGCAGTGTAGCTGTACGCTTACAGTGTCAAAATAGTGTTCCATACACAATCCAAAGAATCACTTGAGGTTAAGAAAAATCTTAACTGCAACATTGCAACTTTTACCATCAATTGCTTCTAAAAAAGAAAAACAACTGTGCATCAACACAATTACCTTGACAAATCTGTTTAATACTTTGTTTATAGTTAGATTATTAGTTGATCTAAAGTATTTTTCAAAGGTTAATTCTACCACATAACTTAGTAGCAAAAGGTAAACAAATTACAGCTGATCAAGGTTAGAATGCAAAATATATGCAAAATTACAACATAAATAACCAATTTGTCATAGGCACATATGAGGATGGTACAATTACTTCATACTTTTGATACAAAGAGTGAATAAAACCAAATGGCCACTTACCACAGCCATCAAATGCTGAATTAAAATCTAATTCGACGAAATGACAACTACACAAATGAGTCCAATTTGAGGGCATTTTTCCCATACTGCATGAAAAATGAGATCAATGAGGTCCTTATTTTTCAAAGAAGATGCTGAACATCCATAGACACAACAATTAACTGGTATAATTGCATTTTTAATAAGGCTTGTAATGACGATAATATATGTAAACACAGTAGTGCATAGTAAACATTTGATGATGTAGTATCTGTGAATAATGATTCTTTGAGTATAAGGGCAATTTTAAATACAGATACAAGGAGATGATGAGAGAGTGGTTGAGTCTGACAATAAGTGCATTAGTGGTAGTAAGGTAGTTACTAAAACTGATGAAAATTATCTGAATACTGAACCAGTTAATGAGTGTAATGTAACTAAGTCAGTTCAGATGTGTAATTGGGATGTAAAGAGGTTAAAACAAAATTTGTAGTTTTAATAATGTGGATACAGTGAACAAATCTTATTTTAAATGTTTAGTTGGAGATATTCAATATTGGATTAATAATTTTAAAGAAAAAAAATCTGAATAAGATGTAAATCGGCAAAGAAGTCAATGAAGAAAGATACTAAGTAAACAAAGTCTTAAGAGGGAAGCTTTGAGCAAGGAGCTAACATTAGTTATAACTATGCTTCAGATAAAATAGATTAGGTATATGAAATTGCAAAAGAATCAAATAGATTCAAAAATAAGGTGAATGGTGTTTTGAAATTGGGAACTCAAGACCTATTGAGATATAAATTTTATTTTATTTTATTGCAATTTCCATACATACACATTTCCCCCTTTTCTGCACCCACCTACATTTGCTCCCTACAAATTTCAACTTTAAATTCCTTCAACATTTTAAGTAAACTATTCATCATTTCTCCTGGTAACTTATTCCAATCCCTGACCCCCATACCTACAAAACAGAATCTTCCTACACTCTTGTGCCTGAAATCGAGTGCCAGCTTGTGATCGTGGTCATCTTTTCCCTTCTATGCATTACGTTGAATTCTTACATCCGTATCTTTCCATGCCTCGTCACCAATGTGTACGCCTTGTACACTCCCATGGCCCTCTTCACTTTCCTCCTGTCTACCAATGAATCCCATTCCAGCTCTAATACGTTCGACACTATTTCTCACCCCTCCTTTATAACTACTATTCCACTTTTCCAGTCCTCTGGTAAGCAGCAAGTAGCAAGATGTAAGAACAAAAACTTGCAGTGGGGTCCTGCATAAGGCTTTGTCATAGCTCTAACCGTGCGTAACCTTGGATATTACAGTTCTGACTTTATAACAGTAACCAGCTTGTCACGTAGCTTATTTTCCACCAAAAGCCAAAGAAATATGAAAGTTAAAATGATGTTCACGAGTCCATTGCTATTAGAATAACTATATTCTTCAGATTTACAAAGTCAAAAACTGAACAGGCGATCAGACAAGTTCACATAAGAAAAGTTTATAAGTTCGATTAACCATTCGAGCCAAACCATACCCCATAGTTCACAGTTCAAACTTTCAGTTGGATAAATCTAATAAAAGAGAATCACACGCTCCCATTGTTCAAATGTCTGTTTAATGCCAAATTTAAACAATCCCGAGGCCCCACTTGGCGAAATACTATTTTATCGCAACATTATAATAAATCTAAATGATCTAAGTTGAATGTTAATGAGCCTACAGGTTTTCAAAACTAACTGATTGCTACCGCATGCAATCACTCTTGCGGTTCCTGCAAAACTGCTTGCGCTCGCTGCTAGTATGGGACTCCTTTGCTGCGGGAAGGTTCTAGTTGTCTATTTGCACTCTAACGAACCGTGGGAAAATGCTCCTCTCATTGTTCACATGGTTAGCTTCTGGAGGGCTCATCAGATATCAAATCGCATGTCAGAAAGATTTCGTCATAAAATTTGACCTTGACAACTAAAGTAATTCAATCCCTCTGAAATTCTGAAAATCGCTAGATCTGGTAGCAAATGTTAACTTTAGTTATCATATAAAATATCCTAACTTTAATAGTTAAATGGAAAATAAATAATTTAAATACAAACTTTTGAAATACCACTTCCGGCGAATGTCGAAAACTGATGCAACCAAAAATATTATATTGAAAACTATAAAAACCTGCTTCCTATCTTGAATAAACGTAAAAACTAATTTTGAAAATGAAATTCACTAATATTCTATTTCTTAGTTTCTTCATGATATCCTCAAATTTTCTGGTCTACTCATTTCTAATTGAATTGTTAAGCTCATTCTTCAATATCTAAGCGGTTTGAAAGGAATGGACAAAGAAACTATATGTAAATTGCGAAGAAGCAAGATAAAATAAAAGAATTGGTTGAGGTAGAAAATAGCCAAGACAATAGATTTAGCATTATATAGAATTATGCAGGAAATAGTTAAATTTAGATTGAAAGCAATCAATTATATTAATGGGTTGGAAAATTATAGACTGTCTGTTTTATAGCAAGCAAAATCTGATTTCAATCAATTTTGTGAAGGGTTACTCGAGGAATTTGATTTAAAAAATAATGTAATTGATAATGGGGATCTGGTACAAAAAGAGGGCAATGTTGTTAGTTGTAAAGTAATTAAAGCTGAGGAAGCAAATGTTTGTGGTAGTTATGAGTCTATAATAAGTTCTGGAAGCTGTAAGGAGTCATGTGTGATGGTTTATTGTATAGAAAAGAGTGTGACTATTGTAACTGAGTATGATGAGTATCAAGATGTAGAAAAAAGTGCTGATAATAATGAGGTGCACAAAAAATGATATGACAAGCATTTTAATGAGGTCAATGACAATCATGAAATTGTAGTGCTGATAGCATTGAAGTAAATCAGAATGGGGATGGTAAGAATATTAATGAATCTAATGACAATAATATTGGTAATGACATGGAGTCGAGTAGTTATAGAAACTGAAAATGACAATACTCAAACTAATAATGTAATAACTAATGAAGTAATCAATCAATGGTAATAATAATGATCAGGAGGTTATTGAGCCAGTAGCTGAATACAGTAAGAATAATGTGGAAATATTTGATGGTAACGTAATGATACTGACAAACTTACAAGTGTAGGTAATGAAACTGAAACTTATGATTTTTGCTGGTAACATATTAGCTAATACTAGCTGGTACCCACGACTTCGTTCGTGATTGTAAATAATTCATATTGACAGCTATAGACATCTAACCACCATAGTGCACGATGGGAGACTCGATACTATTACCACACACAAATACCAGTCTTCTGCGCTATGTGTAAATTTACGGATACACACAAGTCCTTGGATGAAATACGAAAATATTCATAATCGACCAATTTCAAACACCATATCTCACACACTCCCACAGTTACCAAATTTCAGCCAACGTTGTGATCGATGGGAGAGACTGTGTTACTACCACACACAAACGCCAGTGATCTGCGATTGATAGTTTTCACTTAAAAGTGATACACCGTGACACACGCGTCTTTGAAAGAAATATGAAATTGCCGCAGGTCGACCATTTTCATCACCCATATCTTCCACACCCCCATAGCTACAGACATCTAACAACCGTAGTGCACGACAACAGACACGATTCTACTACCACACATAAACACCAATGCTCTATGCTATGTAGTCGGGGCAGAAAAGTGAATTCTGCGGAAACACATGCCTTTCGTCGAAATACGAAAATATCCTTGGTCGGCCACTTACAACCACCATATCTCCCACACAACCACAGTTTCTGAAATTCGGCCGCTGTTGTGATCGAAAGGTGACTCTGTGTTACTACCACACACAAACGCCAGAGATCTGTGATCGATAGTTTTCGCTGAAAAGTGATACACCATGACACTTTTGTCTTTGGCAGAAGTATGAAATTGCCACAGGACGACCACTTTCAACCCCCATATCTCCCACACAACCATAGCTACCGACATCTAACAACCATAGTGCACTACATGAGATACGATTCTACTACCAAACACAAACACCAATGCTCTATGCTATGTAGTTGTGGCAGAAAAGTGACATATGTGGAGACAGTCGATATACGAAAATATCCTTGGTCGGCCACTTACAAACACCATATCTACCACAGTACCACAGTTTCTGAAATTCGGCCGCTGTTGTGATCGAAAGGTGACTCTGTGCTACTACTACACACAAACGCCAGTTATCTGTGATCTGTAGTTTTCGCTGAAAAGTGATACACCATGACACTTTTGTCTTTGGCAGAAGTACGAAATTGCTACAGGTCGACCACTTTCAACCCCCATTTCTCCCACACCCCCATAGCTACCGATATCTAACAACCATAGTGCACTACATGAGATACGATTCTACTACCAAACACAAACACCAATGCTCTATGCTATGTAGTTGTGGCAGAAAAGTGACATATGCGGAGACAGTCAAAATACGAAAATATCCTTGGTCGGCCACTTACAACCACCATATCTACCACAGTACCACAGTTTCTGAAATTCGGCCACTGTTGTGATCGAAAGGTGACTCTGTGCTACTACTATACACAAACGCCAGTTATCTGTGATCTGTAGTTTTCGCTGAAAAGTGATACACCATGACACTTTTGTCTTTGGCAGAAGTATGAAATTGCCACAGGTCGACCACTTTCAACCCCCATTTCTCCCACACCCCCATAGCTACCGACATCTAACAACCATAGTGCACTACAGGAGATACGATTCTACTACCAAACACAAACACCAATGCTCTATGCTATGTAGTTATGGCAGAAAAGTGACATATGCGGAGACAGTCTAAATACGAAAATATCCTTGGTTGGCCACTTACAACCACCATATCTACCACAGTACCACAGTTTCTGAAATTCGGCCGCTGTTGTGATCGAAAGGTGTCTCTGTGCTACTACTATACACAAACACCAGTTATCTGTGATCTGTAGTTTTCGCTGAAAAGTGATACACCATGACACTTTTGTCTTTGGCAGAAGTATGAAATTGCCACAGGTCGACCACTTTCAACCCCCATATCTCCCACACCCCCATAGCTACCGACATCTAACAACCATAGGCACCACAGGAAAGACCATTCTACTACCACACACAAACACCAAAGGTCTATGTTATGTAGTTGTGGCAGGAAAGAGAAGTAAACGGAGATATGAATTTTTGGTCGAAATATGAAAACGCTCTGCACTGACCAACTTTAATCATTATATCTCCCACATCCCGACAGCTATCGGCATTCGGCCAACGTTGTGCACGACAGGAAACTCCATGCTACTTCTACCCACAAACATCAGTGATCTGTGCTAGGTAGTGGTGGCTGAAAAGTGAAATATAGGAAAACACATGTCTATTTTTATATATATATAAGATTGAATGAGGTGAAATTAATACTAAAATATGTAATGACATAAGGGTTACTAAGGAAAGCATTGTTGTAAATGTGGAATATATGCTTAAAAAAGCATTTCTGCAACTAATATGGTAACCTGCGATATTAATATTGTTGTAATGGTAATGAAGAAATGGTTGTAGAAATCAATAGTCAAAGGGATGAAAATAGTACTACCATGCTTAATGAAGCTGATGGTGAGGTAATTAATGGATTTGACAATAAGAATAATTTAATTGATGTGACTAAGATAACCAATAATGATAAAAATGTTAGTAACGAGTGGAGCAGTGATTTAAATATCGATGTTGCAATTTCTAATCATGACAATGACTTTTTATGTTCTGAGATTGGCACTCCTGTTTTGCCTGCTGACAGTGAATTGGTTGCGGGAGAGAGAAATGTTTCAGTGGAAGCAATATCTAGCCAAACAGTTGTGGATGATTTCCCAAATAATGACACTTTTAAAATAAATGAATATGCTAGTGTAAATAATATGTGTAACCCTGAAAGTATTTATGAACTATGGAATGTTAGTGTAAATTATGTCGTAATTGAGTGTAACAATCTAACAGCTGTATCTAGCTGCCCCTAACCATGTTCTGGATAGGCTAACCATTATAAGTGGGACAAACAATGCTTTACATAGCTGGCCCAGAAGTAGTAAGAACATTGTGTTGTGTATCAAAGAGCTATTAGAAGTGAAGAATTTGTCTCAATATGCATCCAATTAAAGAAAAATTGGAAGTTCAAGAAAAATTAAATGAATAGTTTCTAGGGTGGTGGTAAATGTTACCGTGCTCTAGTACACTTAAGTTGTGTACATCCAAATGGAATCAAACTGTAAATATGTGATTTTATTTTGTAGGATTGACTGATTTTTTGGTACTTTTGTACATTACCATTTAAATGATTTACTAATATTCTATTCTGTATTGAATTTTTTTATGATGTAATTTTCTTGTATTTGACCATGTTTATTATATTGATTTTAGTATGATATTTGTTCTGATTTCGAGTGCTTGTTTATTTTGCACTTTGTTGAATTGGTGATGATATTTGTTTTGATTAAGAAATTTGGAGTGATTTTACGCAATGTGTGGATTTGTTGACTATACTTGTTTTGATTTTTAGTTTTTTTTTGTGTATTGAATTTTTTTAAATGGTATTTGTCCTGATTTTGATGTGATGTTTTTGTTGGAGTATAATTGCTTGTTTTAGAGAGAGAGAGAGAGAGATAGAGAGAGAGAGAAGCTTAATAGAGGGAGCTGGGACCATGTTCGCCAACCCAACCCACCCCACATTTTTTTCTATTCCCACATTTTTCTGCATGTGAAAAAAGTTCATAGATTTAAGTGGGAGGAGATGTGGCATATATGCCACATATTGCCAGCCCACCTCCTCTAATCCCTATTATCCATTAATCAGTATTATTTAAATTTGTCATTTTTAAATTAAACATTTTGGCTTTCCTGTATTATATTGACTTCAGATTAATAATGCATTGTTTGAGTTGCTCAGGGAACTCATTGCCATAACAGCATGAGGGACTCCTGGAATTTTCAGTTGTCGGGTGAGAATGTGCTCATTAGCTATCTAAACAGTCAGTATGGTATATGGCAAGTATTGAGATGGCATAGTAATATGTAAGGAAACTAAGGCAAAAGCCTTGGCCAGTGTGAATGGATAGAATGAGGGTTGTATCAGTTTAATGTTAACCTTCAAGAATTTCCAAGTAAAGTAAAATAGCATTGCGAAAATTCTGCAAGAAGTTAGAGAATAAATAGAATTTCATGGATCTACATGTTATCACCTGGTAGGAATGGCACCTCTTACTGTAACTAAAGCTTATTAAAAAGTAAAAAGATAATTAGAAGATTAAAGAAAAAAGGAATATAACATTACTCATATGCTCAAGACTGTTACAGACTACATCGTCACCATCATACAGTTGTTATCAAAGACAGCAGCATTCCTTTAATACAACATTAATTACTTTTTTTAAGGTTGTTGTTTCAGGTGTAGGTCTTACGAGACTACAGTACATGCCGGTAACAACTAATATGGTTGATTAATAACGTGCACATAGGTAAACAGTCAGACCCATATAAATTACTGGTCCTAAGATTAAAAAGAGGCTGAACGACGCTGCTCTATACTATTATACGTATCCCTTTCTATATAATTTCATACACCTTGCACAATCACTATCCCATACTTCTCTGTTAAACTCCTACAGAGTAATCCTAGATCATATATTACTTAAAATGCCTTACACTGGGTTTAAAAACACGGGTGACCTCCTAACCTGTAGTAATGGGCCAATATCTCTCTTATGGCTATTAACTAGGAGCAAAAATTATTTTCTTACTATTTCTTATGTTCTCTCTTCTATTCCTAAAAGGCCTACAACTTCCATGCACCTACGTTTGCATGAGGTTTTCCTCCCTCCCCCCCCCCCCCCCAACCCTCTCTTTCTCTTGACTCTGGTACAAGCTTCAACCTATGTAAGAACAGAGTTTTTTCCAGCAACTCAGTTGACAAGTCACTTAACAAACGGACTAACTCTGCCAATTACCCAAGACAATTTCATCTAAGGTCAAAGCTATTTGTCCACACAATTCCATGTTTTTGAAAAAATTAATTCTTTTTGCTCTATGCTCTGTCGCCAACGCCCACCCATCTTTTTCAGTCACTCCACTGAATTCATTAAGTTTTCTTTCCATCTCTTATCAGGAAAGCCTTCAGGGCCATGTTCATTTTCTGATGATTTCCTTCAACTCTAAGTCAAATAGGACAATACCATCAAAGAGCCTCATTCACACTGAATTTTCCAACATCACTTCATTCATCCCCTAGCGGAATCATTTCACACACTAATTGCAATGATCACCATTTGTCAAAGTCTTTGTTACAGGTGATCATATTAGGCTTATCGCATATGTCTCAAGTACATTCCTATGTTTAATACTTATTTGTGCTTTCATCTTTTACTACCTTATTGAAAGTAATTCCTTTTTTGCAAGTTACACAGCCGTCAACAATGACATTCAAAAGCTAATGAATTGAATTAAACAAAGAGCCATTTCTAGGCAAATTAAAGCAGTTTATGTAATAAAATTATACTACTTAAGGTTACCTCAGGTGCCATATACCGCTTAGTGCCCACCCGGTTGTTGAGGGGAATATCCACCGTATCTGTAGCAACATCATGTCGTACAGCAAGGCCTAAATCACCTATTGCACATGTGCCATTTGATTTCACCAAAATGTTTTTAGTTTTAAGGTCGCGATGAGCAATTGCTGGTTTCCCTGAAACATTGCCAACAACAAATTTCAAAAAATTATTGCATTTGGACACATGCCATCTAGCAAACAAATTGTCAGAGATTTTATAACATTAGATGTTAAAAACAGTGTATTGACACAACAAATAAAATACTGTCGAGTAAAAACAACAAACAAAGCTATTTCATAGGTTTCCATGAGCTATTGTAAATCCTGATCAAAGTGGTAGTCACAGCTGGGCAGAAAACCGTTAATCCGTTAATTGTTAATTAAAAAAGTTTAAAAAAATTGCAAAAATTTAACTTTTAAGTTAACTTTAAAAATTATTAATGGTCTTCTTAGCTTCCGTTAAACTACCGTTAACTCGAGTCCGTTACATTCGTAGTTGAACGTCATTTGGTTTGTTTGAATTACGCGCTGCACCACGCCACGCCCAGTCAGATAGCAAACGAATTAGGAAATTT
Organism: Vandiemenella viatica; assembly: GCA_031002005.1. NCBI lineage: Eukaryota > Metazoa > Arthropoda > Insecta > Orthoptera > Morabidae > Vandiemenella > Vandiemenella viatica. Next base: position 93,592,899 of record JARYHS010011408.1, read on the forward strand.
GAAGTGCGAGTGTAATGCATATATAACTGTTATGCTAGGCATGACATGAGTGTGGGCAGGAAAGTTAGAGTTTTGAAGCATTTCTACTTTACGTCTGCAAACCAGCGCTCACTACTAGTTTTTACTTCGATCTGTGATTGATTTTGATATTTTTATAATCTAACTCTTTTACTGCCAGGAAAATGTCACTTTTTAGTTGGTACTGAATTGGTGTTAGTTAGTGAAATAAATTAAACTGACATTCAATACATGATTACGTCATTGGAACTGAAGCTCTTGAATCCGTTAGTGAAAGCAGCAACGCTAACTATAGTAACGAGAATATTAAAAATCCTTGGCCACATTTATACGATTGTGTTGCATTTAAATCTAGACTGGGAGAACAGTTGATTTATGAATGTAAATTGTGTTTGACTAAACTTCCAACAATCAAGGCTAACATGTCTAGCCTTAATAATGATAAATGACATATAAAGAGAATGCTTCCTAAATATGAACAGTTTGGAACAAAAAGTAGAAGCAGTGCCAACTCAGTGTGGAAAAAAAGAAAAATAATTCAAATCCTTCTTCAAATGATGTGGCTACTTCTGATATAGAAAGCAGCAGAACTGATTTATTTTCATCTCCATCTGCTAATAAAAGTTTACGTCAATAAAACATTTAGAATCGTAGCTACAGGCACCATCATATTCCAAGCTGGTGTGGACTGATGTATTGTAAACCTTTTCGCTGTCAACATGACTCCTGTACATGTTGAAGAATCTGATACGTTTGAGAAACTGGTTAAAACGTTGAACCCCAATAAAATCTCAATTTCCAGAGTGACATTGGGTAGACGTATTATTGATTAACATTTTTAGCTCTACTGTCCTTCGAGAATTTCAATATCTCACGTAAGATTTGCGTCAATTCCCTCCCTCCTTTCCATGAGATTTTACCGAACACCCCGCCCCCCTCATTTCACCTCAAGTAATTAATGGATGTCCCCTTGTAGTAATATCTATTTCAATACATAAACATCAGTTCCACTTTCAGATGGTTAACATTTAACGGTAACTTCAACTTGAGTTAAATTTGCAAAAATGTAACGCTTCAATGATTATCGAAGTTAACTTTTATAGTAGCGGATTAACGATTAACGAAGTTAACTTTTCGGTTAACCTATGGTGGTAGTATATATCTTACCTGGCATCTGATGTTCCAATGCAGGACTGTGTAAACCATATGCTAGTTTTTCTAGAACTAAAGTGAAAATTACTTATTTATAGAGAAGATAATGGATTGTGCTATACAAAAAGTGATCCTCATCTACAAAATACATATTATAATCACAGGCAGAATGAAAGGGTACTACAGCTTCTTACAAGACACTTTATATTTTATACAATGTTCCTTTAAGCCTCCATCCCCTTCATCCAGTCTCTGCACTCCACATTCTTTTGTGCTTTCATATAATTTTTCATGCTATTTGCATAATTCTTTCATTAATTTAAATTTGACATTCTTTACAAGATGGGTATAACCCAGTTAGTAAAATAATAATAATAATAATCAGCTGGTTTGATCTGATCTAGATTTCAAATTCTAAAATAATAAAAGGTAGAAGGCAAGTACGGAACATAAACGGCTCGAACAACAAATACTTCACTAGAAAAGTACAAATGTTGCATACATCTATGAGAGTTTTTAAAAAAAATAAAAAAAACCAATCTCACTGTCACTGTCTAATCAGATAAGTACATTGTAATTCAATATTTATTAATTACGATGAAGCGTATCCCCTGGTGCTAATTTTCCAACAAATCCACTTACCCACTTTCACATTTTAGGTAATTTTTTTAAAAAATCTTAAATTTTTTAGGTACTTCTGCCTTTACAAATCATAGTTTTAAAGCTCCTTCAATTTTTTAAATAAATTATTCACCATTTTCATGGTAATTTATTCCATTCTTTTCATTCCGTTACTCCCTTACTTACAAATGAAAAACCACGAAATCAGGTGCCCTCTCTTCCGTTCCATGTATTACTTCAAATTCTTCTACCAGTAACTGTCCCAGCTTCACCACCAGTGAACTCTATATACATTCCAGACACTCTCTTCACCTGTCTAGTGTCTTCTGACAAATCCCAATCCAGTGTCTTTATCATATCAATCACTGGTTGTATTCCATGGAAATTCCCACAAGCAAATCTAGCTTAATTATCATCATGAATATATAACTGAATCAACATATTCATTTACCCTAAAATTAATTATGCTTAAATTATAATTACTTGTCCCAGTTTGACCTGTATCAGGAGATTGTAGGTTTATGCAACCTGTACGATGAATAAAATTGAAGCTTGCAGTATTATAAAGTTGTTATTTATAGGTAATGGCTTGTATTCAATCTTTGACTATCACTGTTTACTATATGACATTATTATAATTTAGAAATAAATTATATTCCTTACAAAAGAATCTCGATCCAAGAGATTACTTAGAATTTTTCTGAAATAGTGAGGCAATAGATGCTTTCATAAACATCCACTGAATGGTTAAGAAATAAGCCGGCACAGGTAATAAGAATGTGTCCAAAAAAAACACACAGGAAACTGTGCATGCTAAGTCCAGGTAAAGTGAACTTCCGGAAGGAAATAATGATGAAGCAGATCAAGAAGAAAACTTACTTTTGTAAATACAAACAAATTCTAGTACTATCTGAGCCATAGACCAAACCTCTACCCAAGAGCAAGATATTCTATCCATTTTTTGGAAAATTCATAGCACAATCTAGAACAATTACTTTTTAAATGGATCGGAGATCAACAGTGCTTATTACTGCTCCATTTTGTATAAATTTGAGATGCAGTTAAGGAAAAAATCCTTGATGAGATAATGCTATTGTCCATTCTGCATAACAATTACCTATGGTGATGAATAATTATTTTTGAATTTGTGCATTTGCTATTACCAAGATGTTCTGCATACCTTGAGTTCCAACAATTTCCATATGAAGGTGGGCCAAGCCGGTTGATATCGATAATGACATCCGTATCATTCCTGCCGTATCCACAGTACACCTGTTCAGGTAGTCAAAAAGAGACCCATTCTCATGGTAATCAGTTATTAGCCACAGCTGAGTCCACGTACCATTATCTAGAATATATAAGAAACATTTCCACTGAAATATTAGCATGACAATTGCAAATAGTATTAAAGAAATATTTTATACTAAAAGTAGATGTGTATGCTTATGGCTTATGATGGCCCTAACCTTTGTTATCAGCTGCTATAAAGCCAAGAATATTGTCATGCCTAAGCATGACAGTTTGATAAATTTCAGCTTCGCGAAACCATGATCGCTCTTCGCGAGATGAGAATATTTTTACTGCTACATTCTCGCCTCGCCAACGTCCTCTCCATACTTCACCAAAACGACCTTTCCCTATAATTTCAACCAACTGAATTTGCCTTGCTATACTTCGCTGCACAAGAAGAGGTAAACCTGTAAACAAAACAATATATAACTGTTAATGTTCATATATGGCACATCGTCAATTATAATTCTTAGCTTAAGCTTCCCTTAAAAAAGGCTGTCGACTTATCTGAAATCTCACTTTCCTTCTCTGTGTATACCATCATCTACTGGTCTGAATGAGGTTATTTTTGTAAAGCAATTCACCAGCACTGACATTTATTTATATCATTGTATTATCAATGTCCTCATAGAAAAAAGGTTATCGTATTTGGTCTGCCAAATCTAACATTCTTTTGATTGAAATGTAGAATGATGTTCCTTTGCTCTTCTTCCTTAGTAAACTGCTTATAAATTACAGCCTTTTCTTTCAATCAAATTCACCTCTTTTGGCTTTTCCTGTGCAGGATGATTCTCAACTGATGCAGATTAAATTACTACTGTTTTTATAATTATTAATGTTTAAAAACTGATGTAGTGATTGTTTCACCAAAGTCATTTGAAATAGGTAATAATATAATGTTCCTGAATTTTATAAACACATTTCTCTAAGCTTCTATGTAGACACTTAGCGTAAGTGAGGAAATAAAACAATGTTACAATGCAATATGAATTTGAACAAGAATAGGAAAAGTAATCTCATTACTAAAGTAAAGAGGACTGTGTTGACAAAAACATAATATAAATGCAAATACATAATGTTCCAGAAAACATCAAATGATGTGAGGAACGCCGGAAATCATACCAGCACCTATGCCAATCTATCATGAACCATGCAGTACACTTTATTCTATATTTATTAGGAACTTTTGGATATGTTGATAGTAAGTATTAGTGTTAAACTCAACTTTTGTTCTAAACTGATCAATCATTATCAAGCAAGCCATTGTGTAAAGTTCCCACTTAATCCCATTAACCTGATCACTGTCTTGACTTGGGAAAAAGAAATCACCATTATTTCATCCTAGTTCCTCTCCCCCATCTTCTCTTGCTCTTCAACACATTATTATTATTACTATTATTTTCTCTGTGGCTCTTCCCTCTAGTTTAATCCAACAGTTTCCAAGAACATTCCTTCATTCCATGAGCAGCCATAATCACGCTTGGCTACGTTAGGGTACTATTCACTCATCATGCTGTATCATCGTTACACTTTAAATCCAACAAAATTCAACACATTTATCCATTCATCTTCAACAGGTTTAGACACCATCATCGTCAAATTTTCCACTCCAGTCAAACGGGTGTAGTAATGAAATTAAATGAACAAGCCTATTCCTCAATCTTCTGTCTTACCAACTTCTCTTCCAGTGTTTACACCCAATCTGGACTGCAACTACACAGATCATTTTGTACTTGCTTCATCCAACTATCACATGGTTTTTTTTCCAGTTATAGATTTTTCCTTTAATGGTTTATTTGGGGTCGTTGTCATCAAGTAACCAAACCACTTCAGTCTTTATTCTTCCAAGATATCTAGAAGAAATTTCTGTAGTCTTACTTGAAATTTGGTTGATTCACTTCTGATTTTCTCTTCCTGTCTACTGGATAATTAATCATCTTTTCCCTTCTATGCATTATGTTGAATTCTTACACCCATATCTTTCCATGCATCGTCACCAATGTGTACGCCTTGTACACTCCCATGGCCCTCTTCACTTTCCTCCTGTCTACCAATGAATCCCATTCCAGCTCTAATACGTTCGACACTGTTTCTCACCCCTCCTTTATAACTACTATTCCACTTTTCCAGTCCTCTGGTAAGCAGCAAGTAGCAAGATGTAAGAACAAAAACTTGCAGTGGGGTCCTGCATAAGGCTTTGTCATAGCTCTGACCGTGCGTAACCTTGGATATTACAGTTCTGACTTTATAACAGTAACCAGGTTGTCACGTAGCTTATTTTCCACCAAAAGCCAAAGAAATATGAAAGTTAAAATGATGTTCACGAGTCCATTGCTATTAGAATAACTATATTCTTCAGATTTACAAAGTCAAAAACTGAACAGGCGATCAGACAAGTTCACAGAAGAAAAGTTTATAAGTTCGATTAACCATTCGAGCCAAACCACACCCCATAGTTCACAGTTCAAACTTTCAGTTGGATAAATCTAATAAAAGAGAATCACACGCTCCCATTGTTCAAATGTCTGTTTAATGCCAAATTTAAACAATTCCGAGGCCCCACTTGGCGAAATACTATTTTATCGCAACATTATAATAAATCTAAATGATCTAAGTTGAATGTTAACGAGCCTACAGGTTTTCAAAACTAACTGATTGCTACTGCGTGCAATCACACTCGCGGTTCCTGCAAAACTGCTTGCGCTCGCTGCTAGTATGGGACTCCTTTGCTGCGGGAAGGTTCTAGGTGTCTATTTGCACTCTAACGAACCGTGGGAAAATGCTCCTCTCATTGTTCACATGGTTAGCTTCTGGAGGGCTCATCAGATATCAAATCGCATGTCAGAAAGATTTCGTCATAAAATTTGACCTTGACAACTAAAGTAATTCAATCCCTCGGAAATTCTGCAAATCGCTAGATCTGGTAGCAAATGTTAACTTCAGTTATCATACAAAATATCCTAACTTTAATAGTTAAACCGAAAATAAATAATTTAAATACGAACTTTTGAAATACCACTCCAGGCTAATGTCGAAAACTGATGCAACCAAAAATATTATATTGAAAACTATAAAAAACCTGCTTCCTATCTTGAATAAACATAAAAACTAATTTTGAAAATGAAATTCACTAATATTCTATTTCTTAGTTTCTTCATGATATCCTCAAATTTTCTGGTCTGCTCATTTCTAATGATGGGGGGGGGGGGGGGGGCAAGGAATGTGAAGGAATTTGGCCATGGCCTTTTGAAGGAAGCATCCCGGCATTTGCCTGGATTGATTTGGGAAGCCATGGAAAACCCAAATCTGGATGCCCAGACACCATGTAATGAATTAATAAGCACAGTATGTTGTTGTTATTTCGTACAGAGTGTTTGTACAGAATCTGCAATATTTTGAAGGTGCTGCATGAGTCAAACTAAAAGTGCTGCATGAATTAACAAAGCGAGTCCATATTTACATATCTGGGCAACGACCAAACATTTTACCTAACTTATGACTGCAATGGATTTATTGCCAATCATAAATAGTTAAGGTTCGCTTTCCATTTAGGCACGTTTCAGAATCGACTCGACAGACACTGTTAGCAAAGCGTGGGCGACCAAAAAAAGTGCTTGGTGCGAATTCCTAGTGTACTGACATGCTTAAAAAATGGTGGAGAGGATCCATCCACTGGAGGCACTCACCGGCATTATTATTAACTTTTGGGTGTTTTGTTCATCTCCTGAGCCTACCAGGTGCAAGTATTTTCCAGGACAGAGCTCTGATTTGTCAAGTGACATACCCCACATTGCAATGTGAAGAGAACAGAGTTTTCTTGAAATAAGAATAAAGGATGGAGGAACATTCTCATTTGGTGCAGTGACAAGTAAACTCCAATCAGCCCTAACCACTCTGTCTCCACAGTGTGAGGCTGGAGTGAAAAGGCGGCCTGGGGAGAATGCTGCTCAGAGATAATAAGCAGACAAGTTTAAGTCTCTTACCCAAAGTTAATTGATAAAATAATAGAAATCATTCATTAGAGGGCTGACTTCAAATATACTTACTTCCTTCCTTCCCCGTCAGGACCTCAATGACAGAACGATGATAACAGCTATTACTTCACTGAATTTCAGAAGAGAAGGAATACACAATGGTCACCAAAATATAAAATCCACACAATTTGTACACAATTTATCCAAAAGATAAGTAATTATACAGTTACTAGGCTGTTTTGACACTTAATTCCATATGAAGATTGCAGCATTGCTATAATTTAAAACTTTTAATGTCTTTCGCAGAATTAGATTTATTTATCGCTTCCTGCATTAAGTGTTGAGATGCATCAGGTTTATTTCTGGCGAAATGTCGCTACAGATAAACTTGACACAATGCGCAAACAATTATTAGGATTTACTTATTTGTCTTCCAGACAAACGTTCAGATTTCCACAAGTTAGCACACTGCTGCCACAAAAGTTTCCTAACATTTGGCTTCCAACCAGCAATAACTACGTTTCATGAAAAGTTCTTGGTCCCACCTATTTGTCATTTCATAATTTATAAACTATCTGCAATGATAGTTAAATTCACAGAAAGTCGTAGGAAACTTATATTCATTTCTACATGCAAAGTTTGAGGCACTTCTGCAGTTGGTCAATTACTTTAATAACCACCCCAATTCTACCGGTTTGGGATAACCGTTGACTACTGCACTTCCCAAATGATATTTAATACAAAAGAAATGAACATACCTGATCCAGACCCACTTGTAGTCATCTCAATCATATCTCGAAGGGATACACCACCAAGTATAGGATGATCAGGAGCTTCAATTGAATCATCTGGATGATAACGAAGTTGGTGCTTTCGTCGTCTCTTATGATACCATATATACAAAGCTGCAACTGTGAGGAAACAAACTACGCAGATTGCAGCTGCTATCATAACAGCTGTTCCCCATTTTCCAAAAATTGGGCTTGGAAGAGTTCGAGGACCTGCTAACAGAGTGATAATGTCAACTTGTTTGTACAGGAAATAATAGCTATGTCGTTTATGCTTACGCAATATACACACTTAATGATTCATAAGTGTATGACAAATTTAGTGACAAACAAATCTGAATGTAACAAGGGGACATCCATGAAGTACGTGAGGTGTTTTTCCGGATTTACGGACCCCCCTCCCCCCTCTGGTAAGATTTCATGAGATCAGATGTGGTCCTTGAGAACCCCTCCCTCGCCCTCGAAACTTTTGGAGACCTTTTTTTTAGGTCTCACCCTTCAAAATCTGGTCACAAACCCACTTTTAGCCGAAATACCCCCTAAAATCGACATTCGCGCAAAACCTCACGTGAGAGTTCCGTAGACCCCCCCCCCTTGGTGACATTTCGTCGGACCCCCCCCCCTATTTCACCTCACGTAATTAATGGATGCCCCCCAACCAGATGAATTTCTCCATATTGTGATAAAATCAAAATTTTCGTTAAAACAACAGTTAGTTGAAAATAAAAACTCTTAAAGTAAATGGATAGGTACAAGTACCTGTAGATATATCATTCAATCTGCAATTTTTTTATACACTTATGTAAAAAAAAGATACCTAGAAGTGTTTTATTTGTATTTGTAAATATTAAACAAATTGTAATTTCCAACTGTCGAGCTATAGTAAAAGTTTTTGCCAAAACTAAAATGTGCCATTTTTATGTTTATAAACAAAGAAAATAGAGAAGGATAGATAAAGTAAATCCATCACTACAGATGGAAGGAGAGCCATGATTAAAACAAAAACATTGAAATATTTCACAATAATTTGGTATAAACCTTAATCCTGAATAGGAAGGGCATATGGCAAGAGGTTCAGGTGTATAGATACAGGGACGGATCCAGGATTTTGGTTTGGGGGGGGGGGGCTTGGCTTGAGTGAAATTTTGGTTCGGTGGGTTTTTGGTTTGGGGGGGGGGGGGTGCTTGAGCTTGAGTCGGCCATGGGGTAGTCTTTATAGCCTCCTCGGGCCTCGAATCCGTAGAATTAAAAAAAAAAAAGTCTCCAAAATTACAATGTTGTTGGACCTAGATACTTTTGGGGGGGGGGGGGGGTTGAGCCCCTTAGTCCCTCCCCCTGGATCCGCCCCTGTATAGATACTATACTTTCCGGTAATTATTGTTGGTCAACCTTATGACTCCTTCCATTTCAAAACAAGTAATCTGCCTTTACTCGCCGCGATCTACTGTACCGCTACCACTGGTGATACGCAATGCCACCTTAACCTGACCCATCTCATATACTAGCTCACCTACCTCAACTGTTAGTTTTGACATTGGCCACATGACGAACAGAATGAATGATCACTCTTAAAATCTAGACCATCTTATTTCTGCCAATACCATCACCCACAATTGTTATGATCTTGATCACTGTTCTACAATGAAACCACATCCCCATTTTAAGTTGTAATATAATTTACATTTTGTTTATACATCACCAAAATTCGGTAACGAGTATCGAGTTAACTTCAGTTCTATGGCAAAACATGTTTAAAGTCATTTTCTAACAAGTTTCAAGGAATGCGTAAAAGTACAGTGTGATATTAGATCGTAACGTTTGTAAATATTAGCCACATAATGGAAAACATCTTAATCTTGAATAGAAAACGCTACATTCATTTTCAGAGGTACAGTAGGACACAAGAAGTATAATGAAGTATGCCACTTGGCAAGTATAAAATTGTACTGAAAAGATATTGGGTTTTGAAAGTTGAATCAAGCATGTTTGCAATAAACAGTTAAATAATTCATGAGGTCCCAGTTTTAAAAACAGGAAAATGATTTATTGCTCAAAAGATCCATTAAATTTTTTAGTACATTCTGTGAAAATTTGAGATTGATGGGTAAAAGTTAAAGGTTGTTTTTGGAAAAATTTATGAAAAATTATTAGACATGTGCAAAAAGCATAGATTTTAGGTAATAAATTTCAATTAAAGTCGGGGGGGGGGGGGAGTGTAATTAAATGAAAGTAGAATTTTTACATAGGAAATTGCACCAATTTTTATGAAAGTCCATGCAATACTTTGGCTAGAATAATAATAATAAAAAAATTATAAACTCTAAGTAATGGCAAACTTTTGGTTGCTAAATCAAGAAAATCTGAATCAAAAGACAAATCACCAAAAATGGAAACTATGTGAAGGAAATTAGTTAACAATCATACGAGTTCATATTATATAGGTTTGGATGTGGAAACATTTAAAACACACTTCAACTTTGTAGCTTTAATACTTCCTGAGATATCGAATTTTTAATTTTTCGTTATGCATTGTACTAAGTTAAATAATTGCAAATAAGCCTGGTTATACATCAAAAGAAAGAGAATAACTAACAGATTATTTTAAAACAAGTTTCAATGCCATAACACTAATACTTTGAAGGGGAGAGTAAATCTAAGATTCACCACTTAAATAATTTTTTTGTGGCTAAACCATTAAAGATAGGAATTTTTTTATTAAGGTCAATTTTGACATTTAAGCTTCAGATTGCATCTCACCAAAATTTCGAGTCAATTGGAAGTAAAAATAATTCGAAAGTTTCAGATCTTTCATAATATTTGGAAACTTGTGCAACACTTGGCGTCCTCTATTTAAGGGACTCCCCGAGGAGGAGTGGGGACAATTGTTGGACAGAGCTTGTGGTGAGCAGTCACGCTCAATGGAGAGACAATTTGGCGCAAGGTGAGGTGGATAGGCAACAAGAAACCGGAAGCTTCATGTAGACTCACATCTAGTCCCTCGGCCATTTTTGGTCCAGTTATCATATATGGTGCCGGAGGAGATTCACTCTCTATGTAGCTGAGTTTTAGGGAGTTGACAGCGGCTTATATCACTGTTTCAAACCTGCAATCAGTTTTAATTTGGAAAAGAAGATTTAATGCTTGAGATTGGCCATCGTGCTTAATGTAAATTTTGAAGAATATAGTGATTTTTTTAAATTTATCTGGAGGTCTGCGGTGAACATTATTTCAACCATACCTTTTCTAGTTGAGGGTATCAGCTAGATGGAGACTGTAAGACTGAATCGACAATCTCTCCTTAGGCCACACAAACGGTCAAAGTTCAGGACTAAACTATTGTGTACTAACCCCGCACTTCAGTTTTGCCGTGACAAACTCTATAGGTGGGAATTGGTCTGCCAACACATTCTGGAAACCAGACTCCTCCCCCCTTCTCCTCCCTCGGGCTTGAACTGCAGATAATCCTCCCCACAATGGCAAACTCATGTTATTTATTTATTTTGTAATATAATTTTATTTATTCATGATTAATATTTTTACATATTTTTGATGATTTTTTGTCTCAAACAGTTTTTCATTATTATTTTCTTATGATTAAGTTCTTTCCTGAGCATATCATTTCCATTGATATTTTTTTTGTCATCCTTGCGACCTGCTCTCTGATGGTAATGGTCGAAACCTACCATTCATCTGACTGGGCTGAGTTGACCATTAGCACACATGTATGCTTAGCCAAATGTTTCTATTTTCAAGAGTATGCACATATATTTTGTAACATTGAAGTAATAGGCATTAAGAAGTGAAAAGGAATTACAAATTAGGATAGGAAAACAAACCAATGCTTACCTTAGATGATGGCTGTGTGGTGTAAACACATTTAACAGACAAGAACATAAGACGTTGAAGTTTTTATGTTTTAGCCCTTCATAAACAAGTAAAACATTATGGAGGGTGGGTGCTGTAGGAGTCTCACATAGTGTTTGTGTGTTAGACAACCCAGCCATCATTTAAGGTAAGTGGTGGTTCATTTCCCCATCTATCTTGGTTATATATACAGGGCGTTCGCCGGAAAACGCTACCCTCCCAGTCTGTTGCCGTCGGCAACTTGCTCGGTCAGTCCCCCCAGCAGTTTCCGCCAACCGGCACCGTGAATCACCGCACTGTTTAACACCTCCGCTGCCCCAACAGTGCATTGCAGTGACCCTTACATTGTTAAGAACGGTTTCTTTGCATTGTAGATAGTTTGTGACTTCAGTCTCTTATTAATCAGTGTTGTGAATAAACGTTTCTTTGCGGTTTGGCTGGTTTGGGGCTTCATACTCTTACTAATCTGTACCGTGTTTGAGTGTGAGTAAAATTATGGTACGTTACAGTTTGCAACAAAGAATATTTCTCTACGATACATATGTGAAGAAGAAGTCGTTTAAAAAGTGTCGCAGTAAATTTCGTCGCGAATTTCCTGGCGCTTTACTGCCAGCTAAATCAACAATTCTGCGTCTGGTTAAAAAAGTAAGAGAAACGGGTTCATTTTTTAACAAAAAGAGACTGTCGGTCAACCGTATTCTCACAGAGGAGAAAATTAACGATATCGCTTTTCGACTAGAACAGTCACCCAAAAAATCATTAAGTCAGTTAGGGCAGCATGTGTCTCGAAATATGTTCAGAAGATGTGAAATGTGCATTACACAAGAGGGTCAACACTTCCAGCATCTTTTATAAGGTAAGCTAATGAATTACGTCACATTTAAATGCTTAGCACACAAGTTTATGAAGTTTATGAAGCGTAATTATTATGAAATAGTCCGCGGCCGACGGTCGAACAATGCCGGAAACTGAGCGCTCGCTCGCCGGGAGCAGTTTCTTCCTTGTAGCGCTAACAGTGGGTTGCGTTTCCCGGCGAACGCCCTGTATAAGTGGGTATCAGTGTGATCATATTGTAATGGAGCTGATTGTTCGCGCGTTTCAATATCCGACTTCATTAAATGTCTTATGTGCTTGCAAGAATAAGGTTCAACACCAATATATTGTGTTATAAGTGTTCATATTTTTCGCATCAGTCTTTCTCAGTCTGCCCTCATCTGTGGAGTGCGTTCCTTAGTTTCATTGCCTTAAAGCATTTTCATGCTCATATATACATTTCTAAGAAAATAAAAGATGCTGGATAGTGAAATAAAAATCAGAATAGGCAAATAAACCATCACTTACCAAAGATGACGGCAGAGTAAGGTCAACACACAAAAAGATACAGACACACATTAAACATTGAAATTTCTGTGTGTTTCCTTCCTCAGAAAAAGGAACAAGGTGGTTGTTGAGCAAATTGGTTCAGTGTATAGCAATTGAGTAGATGGAAGCGATGAGAGGTTTAAAAATATTGGGAATAAAAAGACAGGAATGGAATAACGAGTTGAAAAGAAAATATTCCTCCTTTTCTAAATCAATAACCAATAAAAGGTATCACTTAAAAATATCTGGTAACCAAATATTTACATGAAAATATTTTAACAATAGTACGCAAATAAATATGAAAAAATGAAAACAGTAATTTAGCTGAGTGGTGATCCGCTTTATGTAAAAAGAATGAAATAATAAAGGAGGAAAAATTAAACAAAGCCACTGGGAAAGAGGAAACGTTAAAGGGACCAATACGTATTATCATGAGACTCAGATCAGCAGTATGACTTGGAGCCAAGTCACCACAAATCCTGGCCACAATCTCTAGTTAACACACCACCCCTATCCCACATCCGTCCTCTTCAAATGTTTCAGGATTTAAAAATCAATAATCTAGGCTTACCATATTTCCCTAAATCCTTATTCAACACAAGTAATCCTATACTTGCTGTAACTTGTAATGTGAAAGAACTTTTAACAGCTCCAACCCAATTGCCCTTCCATAACATGAAGGCTAAAAATCTGTAGTTATGAACTAGAATGGCTATGTGGCTGAATCCCTTTGTCAACTATTAGACGCAGGTGCTCACCATCCCATCATTCATGATCCCAAACCCGCTCTCTGTCAACAAAAAGATCCAAGAATTCATAGGAATCAATGTGCTACTCTAAGGTACTAGCAGCTCAGTCCTCATTACTAATTCCTAAAAATTTATGCATGCCTACCCTAAACCTCAAAAGTCTGGTAATCCATGACACCCCATAGTCACAGTTCCCCTACAGAATGCATTTCCATCTCGATGGACTACTGACTTCTCCGCAGTAGCTCCCTCCCAAAGGATATCCAACACTTCTTTCCCCGTCTTGCAACACCTTCCATACTACCTCCTGATGACTTCATCCTGGTGACCACTGATACTACATCTTTATACACCAACACTCCTCACTTCAATGGGCTCAGTGAAATGCAACATTTCTTAAATCAGCTCCCTCTTAACAGCCCCCCAAAAACCTCTTTCTCCACTGTTCTAACCCACATGACACTTAGTAACAACAGATTTTCCTTCAGTGAGAAAATCTATTGTCAAATCTGTAGCAAAGCTATTGGTACCTGGATGGCACCCTCTTATGTTACCCACTTTCTTGTCTGTGAACAACAGTTCCGTTTGGATCAAATCCATCTGAAACCCCTTGTGTTGCTCAGGTTCATAAATGATATTTTTATGATATGGACACTTGGGTAAAACAGTCTACTTAGTTCCTTAACAAGCTCAATTCCAATCATACTCTGAACTTCACATGGTCTTATTCTCACAAACAGGTTACTTTCTTGCACGTGATGTCTCCCTCAGCGCATTAGTTCACATCAATCCTACAAACTAGCAACAGTATCTCTATTTCGACAGCTTTCATCCTTATCACACCAAACACTCCTCCCATTCAATATCCCAACATTATGTTCCATACTCACAATTATCAGTTAGATTTAGTACTCAAACAAATATCTCGTGTCACACCATAACTAACCCAATCCAGGAACCACCCTAGACCATGACCAATCACAATCTAGTCCTGGTCACAGTACTCCCCTTGCATTGAATCCCTAAATCATATCCTGCTGCAAGGCTATGTTTCCTTCAAGCTAGACCTGAAATGAGATCCCTTGTCCCTAAAATCTTCTCTGCACCCCCTTCAATAAACCCTCAACCTCCCAGTCCACAAATACTATAATGCGTGTCCCACTATGCAGTCCCATTGTTCCTTCCTATGCAATAGTCACATGTCTAACATGCATCATGCTTCCACCACCTTCACCAGCCCTGTCATCTGTGAAAGCTTTCACCTAATAGGTCATGCAACCTGTGACTCCTCCCAGGTCATTTACCAGTTAATTTGCAACCACTCTCCTAACCATTAATCAACTGTCAATAAGAACAAATAGCTACAGACAAAAATGCATTCACTCATAATTTTGACCTCTTAACAACATGATTCCAATCTTATTCCTGATTCACTGTCCGTGCTATCAGTTTCCCCAATAGCAGCAGCCACTCTGAATGCAGAAGGTGGCCTCCTAGTAAAAAAAGGGCACCAGCCAACCATTTGATATCAATTTACTTAGTGATTACTTCTTCCTCTTTTGCCAATGTCTTTCTTCAACTTCCATTCCCTCCTGCATTCATTCTTTCACTGTCTCTACATAACATGAACCACTGCAGAAGTGATGTTTTATTTATACTTTTCTAAATTACTGTTATTTTTCTTATTATTTTCTTTCTATTATTTAAATATTTGCAAACTGGTTCCTTTTTTCCCCACAGTGTATTTTTTTATTATTCACTGATCTTGAAAAGACTGGATATATTCTCTTCACTTAATTAAGCTCGTTCCCATCCTTTTTCCCCTTTGTTTTGAGCCCTTTCCATCTGCTCAACCTCCTCACATGGCAAATATTGGTCACTGACACCTACCTATTGCATGACACATCCTTTCGTCGAGGAAGGGTACATCTAAAAAAAATTTCAATGTTTCATGTATGCTCATAATTTTTTTGGTAACCAGGAAATAATGGGTGCTAAGTAGCCAACAGGAATAACAAAATAGGATAGCGGAATGAACCACCACTTATCTTATATGATGGTTGCATGGCGTGAACACATAAGACAGACAAGGACAAGAATAACATTGAATATTTCGGGTCTTAGCACTTTGTCAACAGGAGAACATTATGGAGGGTGGATGCTGTAGGAGCTGTCTCACAGAATGACAGTTAGTCAGGAAAATGGTGAGGGTAAATTCAAACAGAGGACAGGGAGAGGGGGATAGTGAATTGGACCTAGTATCGAATCAACGAAAAATATTGCAAAAAGAACAGAATAATACATTAAAATCTTCACAACATAACGCTGAGTAAACAAAAATTAATAAATAAACAAAATAAAATCGTAAAAGAAAAGATCCTATCCTACACTGAAGAGCCAAAGAAACTGGTACACCTGCCTAATATCGTGCTAGGCTCCCACGAGCATGCAGAAGTGCCGCAACATGACGTGGCATAGACTCGACTAATGTCTGAAGTAGTACTGGAGGGAATTGACACCATGCATCCTGCAGGACTGTCCATAAATCCGTAAGAGTACAATGGGGTGGAAATCTCTTCTGAACGGCACGTTGCAAAGCATCCCAGATATGCTCAATAATTTTCATGTCTGGGGAGTTTGGTGGTCAACGAATATGTTTAAACTCGGAAGAGTGTTCCTGGAGCCACTCTGTATCAATTCTAGACATGTGGGGTGTCGCATTGTCCTGCTGGAATTGCCCAAGTCCGTCGGAATGCACAATGGAAATGAATGGATGCAGGTGATCAGACAGTATGCGTACGTACGTGTCACCTGTCAGAGTTGTATCTAGACATGTCAGGGGTCCCATGTCACTCCAACTGCACATGCCTCACACCATTACAGAGCCTCCACCAGCATGAACAGTTCCCTTCTAACATCCAGGGTACATGAATTCTCCATACCCGTACACGTCCATCCAATCAATACAATAGGCTATTTGACAGTATTCAAAATATGTTACAAATTGTAGTCATTCGCTTAGATTAATGCTTAAGCTATTTTTGTTAAATTTGAAAAGAAAGATGGATTGTTTGTAATTAAAAAAGCGAAATAAAATCAAATTTTTCTTGCCTCTTGTCACATGACAGAAAACGCTCTGGGATTGGAGATCGCTTTAGTGACGTCACCTGCCTGTAGGCGCTGCGGATGCATATGAAGTGTTACCCGCTATCCAAGTTTTCGACTATTTGTTGCTGGTTATCTCTTGTTACTAATGAGATTTTGTGTTGAATATAAAATGGGGAAAAATTTGTAGAAGCCTACAGCAGAAAAATACCAAAAATTATTTGTCGGACTAGCTATAGAAACAACCACTGACTAATTCCACGGAGTTTGAGAATGTAATAACTTCAATTCGAGAATCATTTATATTTAAACTGTAAGTTAGAGATATATAGAAATCCTTCGTAAAAATGACTAAACTTTTAAATTAAGTTAGTTGTTTTAGGAGAAATTTACAAGAAAAATGCATGTGTACTATAAGGTAAGCACAACAGTTAAATAACTGGATGTTATGGACAATATTTCTTAACAGCAATAAATAATTATAGATAAATAATATTTTTTCCAACGAAACTGAATTTATTGTTTATTTATTTACCGACCACATTCACTTCACCGCACGTAGAAACTGTGATGTTTAAGTGTTCACTATTAATGAGAAGGAAAGTAATGATGCCATGATGTCCAGGCAGCTGCATGGTTAAACAGTGCTATAGGAATTTGAGGATCCTATATTCAAACCTTGATTAGGATACATTTCTTTTTGTTTGTTTCTGTTTGCCGTTTGTTGTTTTTATTAGCAGAAGTCATAAAACGTCATGCAAACGTTTGAAACATAAATTGCTGTCATACAATAAAACTTTTATAAAAATATAACCTCCTGCTTTTAATTTGAAACATGCCAGAGATACAACATCATTGCAACAAAACCCGAGTACTTGGTGGTGAATAATAGGATTTATTTTAGCAATAAAATTCCACGCTAATCTCACAACAATTCCGGAATGATTTGAATACTTTTTGTTGGAATTTTTATGTGACAATACAAATGTATGTTGCCTTTCTGACATAAATGCATCTATTTAAGCGCTATTTACTTTTAATGTGCAAGTAATTTTCAGTTTTTTAAAGCTTTTTATCAGTGTGCAAGTAATGTCCAGTCTCAGTTTTGAAGTCTTTTTGGTTTTGTCTCAAATGTTTATTTTATAATACTCTAGCTATCCAAAAATTTGTGAAACATTCGGGGAAAAAATAATGTTTTGATGGATTTTAGAAAAAGAATATGCAGCGCTACCAACAGCAACTAGTATCTAAATAAAACGGTCACAAATAACAAAACATATTCTAAAACGAGGATCGAACGTAAGAACCCTAACTTTACTGATACTCGCCTAAAACAGCGTACTACATTATCTCAAAGAAATTATGGTGCAAATTATATTTACAGTAAATGATATGTGACTTAGTCGCAATGTCGTCTGGGTTTCTATGAGCTAGTTGTAGCGACTTTTTTTTCCTATTTCAGCTAATGCGAGAACACATATGTTTATTTGGAAGGTTTTTATTGTTGTGGTTGTAGATTGATGTACTACACACTATTTATAAACAATATTTCCAACAATTTATACACAAATTCATGGAAACAAACCCAACATTACTTATGTAGAGTGAGCACCTGCTGGCATGTGACATCACAAGTGTCGTTGGCCCATGCCAGGCAGTGAAGGAGCATTTTGGCGGGCTTTCAAATACTCTAAATTTTAACATTGAATTTTATGTAAAATAAGCACTTCTGTCAAAAAATAAATAGTACCTGGTAAATAACGTGTATCAATAAACTATTTAAAACCATTTTCAAAAAATAGTCAAATAGCCAATTGGAAACGAGACTCATCAGACCAGGCAACATGTTTAAAATCATCAAAAGACCAATGTTGGTGTTGATGCGCCTAGGCGAGGTATAAAGCTTTGTGTCGTGCACTCAGCAAGAGTACACAAATAGGCCTTCGGCTCTGAAACCCCGTTTCGATGATGGTTCGTTGAATGGTTCACATGCTGACACTTGTTGATGGCCCAGCGTTGAAATCTGCAGCAATTTGTGGAAGAGTTGCACTTCAGTCACATTCAACAATTCTCTTCAGTCGTCGTTGGTCCCGTTCTTGCAGGATCTTTTTCCGACCGCATCACTGTCAGAGATTTGATCGTTTTATCGGATTCCTGATATTCATGGTGCACTCATGAAATGGTCGTACAGGAAATCCCCAACTCATCCCTACCTCGGAGATGCTGTGTCCCATCCCTCGTGCGCTGACTATAACACCACGTTCAAACTCACTTAAATCGTGATAACCTGCCACTGTAGCAGCAGAAACCAATCTAACACCTATGCCAGACACCTGTTGACTTATATAGGCATTGCTGACCGCAGTGCCATACTCAGAGTGCTTACATCGCTCTCTCTGTTTGCATACACATGACTATTCCAGTTTCTTTGGCTCTTCAGTGTATTTTGTAATTCATAATTTTGATATCGTCCTGTCATCATCTGTGGTAAATAACAGCATATTTACCAATAATAATTTACAGGTATATCAAATTACCCACACAACAACAAAAACTGACCTATTTATTACTTTTTTCTCACCCAGACAATATAGACCATCAAGGTTTCGCTTAGAAAATTAAACCCTTTTCCAAAATGCTCTAAGCAAACAGAAATATCTTTTATTTTATTTTGTAGTTCTTTTATTATAATAATGAAACCACAACTAGAATTAGTATAATTACGAAAGCTTCTGCAGTCGTTGTATGTATCATCTCGGTTCTCCAGGTGGAGACGCGTTGATTCATTAAAACCTGACATTTCTGCCATCATGCAGAAGGCCACAGCTTCAGGTTTTAATAAATCAACGTGGCTACACCTGGAGAACCAAGATGATAAATTTAGTATAACAACTTACACAGATATCTCAGGACTGCTGCAGTAATCATGAGCACTTTGTTTGAAACAAACATATTTGATAAATGGTGATTTGTTAACCATTATATCTAAAGAACCATTTCATGTATAATGTGGGTGATTCCTTTTAAGTTTATTATTACTTTAACACATTTAAACTGATATAATACCCAGTGGTCTTTCTTCTTTTCTACCCCATCCCCACACTATCTCTTCCCAATATGAAAAACTGTGCACCACAGGTAATGTTTAAATTAGTGTGTGAAATCTTGGAGTTTGTCTATTTATTTCAAGTTTTAGATATATATATATATAACATTCTTTACAATCATACAAAACATTTTGATGTACAATATTAGCTGCCAAATCCTCCTGTCTGCCCATCATTAGTTTCCAATTTTGTAAAACTAGGGTTATTGTTCTTTAATCCCCCCTCCACTCTCCTTTCCATTTTGAGTTCCCCCCCCCCCTCAAGGTGCTGGCCAGTGGTGGTCTTTGAGCCCTCAGTAGCTGCCAACCTCCACTACATAGTTGTCTCATTCTACTGTTAATGAAGGGCCATAAACCTAAAAATTTCAATGCTCAATGTGTTTAAGTTTCTATCTGTATTTGATGTTGGTTATTTTCCTATCCAAATATTTAATAAATATATATTTGCAGTGTAGAAGCTGCTCAAAAATGTTGAAAAATAGTTTTAAATGCAATTTACACTAAAGAACCCAAAAATGTTATACAGTCTACATTAATGCACAAAGATACAACTAGAAAATAAATAAGGTTGTCTCAACCTACCTGCCGACCTCTCACGTAGAGATGGCTTCAAATCTTTGTTACACAGATCAAAATTTTTACAACATTCAATGACAAAAGTGTCATTACGTTTGTTTGTATAGTGACAAACGATGGGATTTTCAGGAGGAAACATTGTTTCCACGCACCTGTCATAAATACAACACACAAAAGACAACACAGATTAGTTATTTATAAAAACACATGCATTTATCAAAGTAGCCAGCCAAGGTTTAAGGGGAATAGCCAGTTCAAAAAGTGGAAAATTCCATGAAACACATTTCTAAACTCTGTATTAGATATACACACAATGCAATTGGAAGAGTGTTAATTTTAATACCTTAATACGAGAACTATACCTTTCAAAAGCAGTGGAAAGACTTAAAACACATTTTAAGTACTTTAATCACACTTAAAAATGAAAACTAATGCAAATGTTGGAAATTTTTGAATGCCAGTGTTTGTAGACCCAGTCTTCAAAAATGTGAAATAAACTGACATGATTTTTAAAATGCTAACTGGCAAGTTGTTTCCAAATAATTTAAAACACTAATTACAATGTATGAATGATCTGACTGATCACATTTCATTACTAATGATTTGTGCCCCACTCTAAAATTAATGGAAGACTCATTAATTTATTTCCTTAGACTTTATACTTGACGACATAAAGAAATATGGGTATTCTCATCTACTGTTAATACGATAGATACACTGTTTACGTTTTAATTAAAACTGGGGACCTCTTGGCACATTATCTGCGAAGACTGTTGGAAACCATCTGCAAGATTTAACAAGACTATTTGCTATGCCAAAAGCAGAATCTAAACTAATACTGCTCACGTGTCTCCCAAAAAATGGCAGGGTTTGACATCAACAGTCATACACATTAATTTTTAAAATGAAAACTAAATTGCCTTCCATTTCAGTACACAACCTGTAACTCCTCTTGTGGGAATAATGAGTACAGACAGTAAAAAAAAAAAAATAGTGCAACCAGTAAAACTGCTATTAATTTTGGAAGATATAATGTTTTAAAATATTGGTTTTAATGATGTTAATATCACTCACAAACAAAAACACTACTACAAATCACGAGATTGCAATAATTTTTTTAAGAACAAACATTTCCAAATTCTGCAAACAGATGCAGCAGCCAAAAGTAATAATGATATTAAATTTTTAACCATTAATACACTATATTAAATGAGAATATTTACACCTATCTAAAAACCATTTATTGGACCTTATGCTTGTGTGTGCACATCCAAATATGCATGCGCACACAAACCTACACAAATCCTCATTCTTTATCTCTTTATACAATGTGCGGCTTAAAATGGAGCAAACATAACAAAATCAAAGAAAAAACTCAGAACGATAAAATGAACAGAGAATTAAATTAAGTGCAGATATCAAAATTTTATTCCATCTTTAATTTTTATTGAAAAACAAGATGACCTGAAGAATCACTCACATCCCTGAGGCAACACACAAGGGGGCACTATCTGAAAAATTCATTCCATGTGTTTTGATTCCTTACACTGTTTAATATAATGATCAAATTTGTGTTCTCAGTGTATGTATGACACATGATAATTAGTTACTGGTAGGATAATGTAAGAAAAAGGTGCAACAGCTTATTAAAATGAAATGGGAAACATTCTTTAGTGTATCTGTGCATGCATTACAATTTGAAGAGTAACAGAAAAGAAAATTCATCTTTCAAAACATTATGAATCGCCTTGTAAATGTTTGAATTCCTAAAAATGCACATAGTATAGGTTCAAGGAAAATTAGTGCCAAACCACAGCTTAACAGTGTAACACAAAAGCTACACACTAATGAAAAACACACACCAGTAAACTTCCCAACCATCGTATAGCATAGTATTAATTTAGATCAGCCTAATTAACAACAATAACCATATGGAAAGGAAAGATACATTATACCCAACACTCACCAAAGTTGAAGGGAAGGGCAGCAGCAACAAAAAATATGATTTAGAAACACAAAGAAACACAGTATTTCGGGCTATGTCATTTTTCAAGAAAATAATGTGTTTCTTTGTATTTGTGAATTATATTTTTTGTTGCTGCTGGCCTCCTCCCCTTCAACTTTGGCAAGTGTTGTGTATAAGTTACCTTTCCTTTTCACATAAATATCACCTCACAGCATTTCTTCCTATTCCACTGGTGCTAACAATATCCTATTCACTTATCAAGTGGTCCCATTTACAATAAAGGCGTGACTTAACTGCACAAAAATAGACTACAAATTATCCAATCACACTATCTAATATTGCCAGATACATTGCAATCAGATCTTGAGAACTGGCATAGCATTTTTCTGCTATGTGAACATTATCAAAATCCACTTCTGGCAACTGTGTAATTTCTTGTGACAATCTCTTCTTACATCTAACTACAACTTAACTGCGTTCACTTTTTGAACCACAGGTACAAACTTGTCCCAAAATGCCTTATATTTTCACAAGTCTAAAGTTCCTCATCTTTCACAGTGCTGGTCCCCCCCATCTGTACAACTTATAAAAGAATAAGAGTGAATTTATTCCAAAAAGTAAGGTAGTGAGACTGGGACTGACTCCTGCTAATTTTATAAATGTGTGGTTGCCAGACTTTGATCAAGTGATATAATTATACTTGTTGATTCCATATAAAGAATCAAACTGACTTAAAGAGCAGCTATCATATGAAAGATTTTTTCTCCACAAGATCATTAAGGTAAGAAAAGTCTCTCTTTTTGCAGATGAATGGAGACTATTGGGTTTAACTGGAAACTAGATTGAAATTTGTACTTATTTACAAATTTGGTGTTTGAGAATGAATTATTCCCACTTTCTCTTACCAAATCTATGCGATTATAAATCTGTAAGCGAGCTGCGTGTGTCTGAGAGTCTGAAATGATACCACACAAAAACTACTGTAGCAACTTTGATGGTTTTATTAACTTTTGAGAACTGGTGGTCTAGATTAAAATATGAGAAAATAGCTTATGACATAGATGCATGAAGGTACAGAGTAAGAAATTATAATCATTTCAAGATGGGAGAAATATGGGTTACAAATATCTCTGTATTTGAGATGAGCACTCTTTTCAAGAAATCCTAACAAAACATCGCACTATTACTCTTTCGATTGTGTTTTAATTTTTTGACTTCAGTTTTCTGAAATGACGTGTATTAAAATAAATTAAATACACGAATCAAAAGTAAAAATAAATAGTTTCATTGGGAACTGTCATTACCAATTTACATTTTGCTAACACCAAAAACCCTTCTTTGTAACTGGTACTGGCATCTTTAATCTTAAATGTTCAAGGATAACAAATACACTGCTTTTCAGAGATCAATGCAAGAACATTATGACATATTGAATGATTTGTTCCATAGTGCAAAAATTAATGCACTTTATAAACTAATAGTTCCAGAGTAGAAAATATAAAACTGTTCTTAAATTTACATTTAAAAAAAAAAAAAAAAAAAAAAAAAAAAAAAAAAAAGTCATTTCTACTTAGATTCAGTGATTTCTCAAAGAGATGTCTTCAGTTGTAGAGATTGAAACAGTATGACATTCAGGTTTCTCACCATAATTTTGTTCTCAATTTATGAGAAGTTAAAGTTGGAAAGTCATTATATACAATTAGCTTCAAGACTCGTCAGAAATGAAGGGTTGAATGAACATCTCTGCATATTTCTTTGTTTAGCTAAATAGAATTTGTAATTAAATTAATGCTCATAATCCTGATTTTGTAATGTACATTTTTAGTTGTAGTTTATCGCTATGAAGTTGGAACTTTGCATGTGCTATTGAGTTAGTGACAACAGTAATATGGAATCAATAAAACTAAAAATTAACTAGGAATCCTAAAACCCCATGTTATCCTACATAAATTATAAAACCAAATTCATCGTGCCTTATGCTCTAACAAAGCGTGTTGCTAGTGATTGTTGTCCAGGCAGCATTTTGACCTAACTGCAACCTTAGCTAATACTGCCGTTCAAAAATCATAGCTTCTGTCAGATATGTATTAAAACATTCACTGCATCATAATCTAAACTTGACCTGCAGCTGAAATAATGACATTAGTAATATGAGGTCAGCAAAAGCAATGGAAATTAAAAATAATTCTTAATTAACTTATGATAACACTTAAGATAAGTTTTAATATCTAAATTTCTGTTTTAAAGTAGAAATAACTAATAGAATCGTCATATCATCAAAGAGAAAATAATTTTACTATTTTAGGGTTTTTTTTTTTTTTTTTTTTTTTTTTAATGTAAATAAATTTTTCTTATTGGCATTGAATATCTGTTACTGTTATTACTATCAAAGAAAACTTATACTATAACATACTTTGAAGTGGGCAAAATCAACTGCTAGTTATTAATACTTATATAATCTCAGCAATAATATATACGAAGAAATTAATATTAATATGGAAAGAGGGGAAAAAATACATCTGTTACTCACCAACGTTAAAGGGAGGGGGCAGCAGTGAGTTTTTAGTGTTTATGGTGGTTCTTTGGTACTTCTGGCCTACTCCATTTAACTTTGTTGAATGGTGGGTGTATTTTATCTTTCATTTCCATGTTAATATTTACACAAGGAATACAAAATGCAACAACTGCAAAAATTTAAATCAGCTGTAAATTCAGTAAGATATAGCTAATTTATTTCACTCAGTACCTAATTTCACAATGATTATGATATGAAATTAGAAACCTATAAGAAAGTTCCATTAACTTTTCTCTTGGGCGTTCCATAATTTAATATGCCTCAAACCACACTTCATTGTCACCTCATGTCTTTTATTGCATAAGGAATTATTGCTCACTACACTGCAAATGCAAGTTAAAAATCGAAGAGAGATTTTAAAGAAAGAAAAGAAAAGATGCAATTTCTTTTCCTCCCCCTTTCAAGT
This sequence comes from Vandiemenella viatica, assembly GCA_031002005.1. Lineage (NCBI taxonomy): Eukaryota > Metazoa > Arthropoda > Insecta > Orthoptera > Morabidae > Vandiemenella > Vandiemenella viatica. The sequence goes on from JARYHS010011408.1 coordinate 93,618,451, forward strand.
GTATATATTTGAATTTATACTCTCCTGATGTCAATAACAGAAAACAGTTTTGTATCATCTTTTATGACCTCTTATCAGCACCTATATTTTCCAACAATTCTGTGGTTTAATTAAACACATGTTATTATAATAAGCACCCAATCTCAAAAAAATGCTTAAAGAATGTGAAAATGAAACGATATATATATATAATAATGCAAAGATGATTTCAACATTCATAAATCACCGTGCACAGTTACAAGCAAAATTATGTAGATAACCTGAAGAATTGTCCATGTTGGAGCACTGTGTCCACAATCCTGGCATTCCTCATGAAAGTTGTAACTACACAGATGAAACTAGTCGAACAGAAAGTGTCAGTCAAAGTGTCAAGCTGCTACAGGCAACTTACCTACAATGTTATTTTTATGCCAGAACAGATCTACAATTTTCAACAAGGTCACTACTACATGTTAGTGTACATCACGCAACAATCACACAGTGAACTGGAGCACAAGATGTTAGACAGCAAGCTGAGGACACGTCGTGGCTTTGGGTCAACTTGAGGGAACCACCTTACCTTCCGGCAGGGGACTGGTAGAAGTAGTAGTAGTAGTGGTAGGAGTGGCCAAATGTGGTACCATATCCTTGTTGCACAAATCTGAAGTGTTGCAGCATTCAATTGCATGAGTTGATGTGGGCCTCCGTGTACATTGTACCGGAAACTCCGGAGGGAAATAACTCGTCTTGTGATAACACCTTAACAGTCAGGAATAACATAAACAAAAACCTCTACTTATGGAAGATCAAGCACCATAACTTTAGTCTTATTATTATTATTTATAAAAGTACGAAGTGATTCTCGACATTATTTCATCTATAAAACATTTGAGTCCAGAGCTTTTTACTAAGCATATATAACAAGCAATAGTTTCGATTGGCACCCAGATTTCACATAAATAACCGAAAAGAATTAAAAGGAGAGTAGTCTGTTAGTAAAGTAATGTTTTCCTAAGCTTCTTGAACACATATTTTCCACAGAATAAAAAAGGAGAAAGAAATGAGATTGTCATTTGTGTTGAAGAAAGTGGTTGTAAACAAAAATTTCAAAGTTAGCTGATATTATTGTGTAGATAATTGTATTATTTTGTGTACAGCAGTTATTGACAAAATGAGAAAAAAAACAAAGATTATTATATGTTGTTAAAATATTGTCTGAAAATGCTGCTACATCAATATGAAAATTATGGTGTAAAAAGAAAGCAATAGAAATTTTACAGAACTGTGCTGAAAGCTTTTATTATTATTATTGAAAACTTGAGGCCAGCTTTCCTCTACAAACATGATACAAAACAGCCAACTATAATTCAAACCTAAGTACATTGTTCAATATCTGTTCCGACAGGGAAAGAGAAAGGGAAGCAATATAAAAGTATTTGCAGAACATCTCAGGCCATTCTGGAAGGCATTCAGAAGTCTTCTTACAAATGGATTTCAGTTACCACCTCTTTATCCTGGCTGTCAAGCATTCAACAACTAGAATGTCACTAAGTAATATTTTATATACATATAACATGCAACATTAAAATAATTTTTCTAAAGCCTTTCTGACGTTAAAAGAAGTGAAAGCTATAGTTTCAAATAAAAGTCCAAAAGTTTTCTAACAATATAATACACAGATTCGACTAGCCAAATTGTGTTCAGAGAAAAATATAAAAATTTGTATAAATGAAAGTGGTACCGTAAATAATGAAGAAGGAATTAAGCATGTGTATGCAACAAATTTAAAAAGCTTTACACATAGACAGTGTGACTGAAATGTTAGGTACATAAAATTAGAACATATTTCTAAAAGATTAATCGCTCATACTGGTTTCTCTCTACATTTCCAATACAGTATAAGTATCCCATAATTAAACTCAAAATGTCAATAAGTGAATAAATTCATGGATAATGAAACATCTATTTCTTTCACTTACTGTAACTATGTACAAATGAATGCAACTTTGAACGATTTTTATCATCTAGTCCACAACTTCATGTACAAACGTTTTATATGTATTAATGCAAAAAAAATCTAAGGGCAACTTACAAAATTTATATACCAGATAAGCTGTGAGGTAAGTATTACTTCATGAGACTGGCTACATCCCAATAACCTTGCCTGACCAAAAAAATTATGCAAAGCAAAATTCAACAACTACAAAATGCTAAAATTAAAGATTGAATATTTTACAACAATAATTCATAACTTGTTATGTATGTTACTTACAACAATTTGTTCTCATAAAATTGCAATAGAAACAAAATATCTGTGAACAGATTTCAGCACATCTCAAACCTTAAAATTTGTTCATCTTTAATACTGAGCAAATAAAAGTCTATTATGAGCAACAGAATATTTCAAAAGTGAAGAAACAGCCCATTCTGCAATTATATGTTCAAAGAATTAATCTGATTCTGGAACTTAAAAAAAATTCACAATGTAAGACATTTTTTTAAACGTTTATAACCATCTATGAAACACAGTAACTTTTATGTACTGGTAAAATTAATTGTAATGTAGCACCAATTAAATTTCCCTTACCATGGAACTGAAACACATTATTTTCTGATTTTAACATTTTTCTTAATTTCAGCTTACAAAAACTTAAGAATCAGAGCAACATGTATTATGTATATCCTCTTGAACCTCAAAAATGAATATAACGATTTATTTATATTTTTCTGAAAGTTAAAAATAATGGCAAATGCATCCTCTGTAATCTGGTACAGTTTGCTGACAATAAGGGAAGCTAAATAAATAAAGTGCTCTTGGGCATCCAACTGCATATAAATGCCATTTTCACAGAACGTTTCAAGGGAGTCCATCCCTGCCCTCAGTTTCAACCAACTGTAAACACACTGGTGTAGTAACTGTTTGTTTTGGCAACAGTCTAAAACAAAAGATGACCCTAGTCAATGATGTCATCCAACCTTTTAGCCCTTACCGATGCACTGTTGCATCCATATATTAATTGCCGGGTGTCGGGCCACAATAAGATGGAATCCAGTTTCCCAGTTGACAAAAAAAAAATCAACTGTTCTAATTTCAAAAATTACTGGCACAGGATAAAGTTATTGTTTCTTTGAATTTAAATGCTTGACCCTCTTGGACATTGTGTTCAGCTACTGCTGTTTTTTCTTCTATACCCAGCTCAAACAATTCTTGGATGTTTTACAGACTGCTGCAAAATACACCACTGGGTTGGTCCGAAGCAAGCACAGAAACATTCTCATGGTATAAAGCAAACACCAGGGGTTAATTTTTTTTTAATTTTAGCAAAATGGTCTGAAAATTGTTTTCACTCCATGGTAAACAATCTACTTATTTTAAAACTTAGTGCACACTAATCTGCACATGGTTGTAATCGTTATTCAAGAAAGTACTCCGCAGATAGTGTAATTCCCCTGCAGGGATTATCTATGTCACAAATCATTCGTGCTGGGTGGTTACAATGATATCAAGTTGCACAGGACGGTGACAGCTATTAGCATTCTAATGCAAGTCAGTATGGACAGGCTTACAATAAACTGACTGTCCAAGTGTACCATCAGCGCATATAATATCAAACACGCCAAGAAATGGCAGACAACTGTCCTCTTGCAATTCGCAATTAACTGAATATTTTGATGGACAGAAAAGGAAATTTGTCAAAAATGGATCCAGGATGTTTCCACCATGTGGCCAAATCACAAAAGCATCAACATACATGTAGGAAAGCCATTACTGAAATGTAAAATCATGCCTTTCACATTAATAGGGAATTCAAAAATAGAGTTATCAGTAAAGCTACTGAAAATGTTACTAGCAAACTATGATCTAAAATAGTTGTGAATATTAAAATTTAATCAGACTGAAAACACAAATGGGAACTAATACATACTAAATTTTGTTATATAGTAAATGGGCAAGTTACAATATTTAGTACAGCATATTAGCTGACATTGTGTACAGCAGGGTGTCAGACTTTCCAGTTACCTAGCCTTTATCTAACTCCCCACCAATAGAAACACAAATTTAGCTAAGAATATATCAAATTATTACCACAATATGAGCAGTCTGATGGCTCAGGGGTTAAGGCATCTACTGTGATAGAAAGGTTCCTTACTCTAATAGAAAGGTTCCTTACTCTAATCCAAGTCTTTACCCTTTACCCCCCCCCCCCCTCTCCTTAACCAGTTCTTCACCTTTGAGAACACTTGCTCTGTGTTAAGTACATCAGAATGCTTCTGTGGTTCGGATTCCGTATTAAACTGTAGGTACCTTTTTACTGCAGGATTGTCATGTAGGATAGGTGACTATGATGGGAGGCAATTGCACAGGTGGTTAGAAACTGTCACCAGGTCAAACTAAATGGAATTTCTATTTTACTCAAATATGAAATAATAGGTTCAAATAAAATTACCTGCAAAAAGACCCTTGATTTCAAATTGGAATTAAAATGTAATGAGATTAAAAAGCTAATAACTTTGAATCATTGTGTAAAGTTTTGCTGTGGAAGAAATGATAAGGATGGATATTAAGTTGTTCTTATCGGGCTTAAAAGTGCTCAATAGTGAGATCATTAGCATCCTAGGATATTAAGTCTAATCTTGAAATTAAAATGTTGGATGAAAATTTATGTCCATTGTTATATAAGGAAAAAGTAAAAATGATTAAATATAATTGATTGAATATAATTGTCCCAGGTGTCTCTTAAGCAGAATTCCATGGACTAACGTATGAGAGGTTTTTTGTCTCATCAATTTCTAGGTCATTAGAGGCATGAAAGGACTGTGGGAAAGGAACAAGAAGGAATTCGGGGGACAAGAAGGAATTTGGCCATGACCATCTGAAGAAACCATCCCAGCATTGACCCCAAGTGCTATGGAAAAACCATGAAAAACCAAAATTTGGATGGCTAGACAGGGATTTGAACCCATGTCCTCCCGAATGCAAGCGTTACCACTCACCCACCATGCTCAGTCTGTGGTTTCAATATAATAATTTCATGAAATTAATGCTTAAATTAGATTACTGAAATATTGTGTGATGGAATAACAGCCAAAACAAATATATATGCTATGGACATCCCAAATGAAACAGAGTTAGTGAGGTGGAGATGGAGATGCTGCGGTTGCCATTAGAAATGGAAAGTTGCATGGTTAAATGTAAGACCATGTGAAATTTCCAGTGTAGTAGAAATTCTGGTTTTCGAGGAAACTAGGCAAGCTGTTCTTTGAATGTGTCCGAGAATATGAAAGTATCCCCCACGAATCTGAGCCATTATCTGTTTAAGGTGTGTTCTAGAAACCAAGAAACAGAATAATATGGGATGGAGCCTTACACATTCAGTGCCACAGATTTGATAGTAAATGGGACCCTTACATGGTTAAGAACGGTTTCTTTGCATTGTAGCTAGTTTGTGACTTCAGTCTCTTATTAATCAGTGTTTTGAATAAACGTTTCTTTGCGGTTTGGCTGGTTTAGGGCTTCATACTCTTACTAATCTGTACCGTGTTTGAGTGTGAGTAAAATTATGGTACGTTACAGTTTGCAACAAAGAATATTTCTCTACGATACATATGTGAAGAAGAAGTCGTTTAAAAAGTGTCGCAGTAAATTTCGTCGCGAATATCCTGGCGCTTTACTGCCAGCTAAATCAACATTTCTGCGTCTGGTTAAAAAAGTAAGAGAAACGGGTTCATTTTTTAACAAAAAGAGACTGTCGGTCAACCGTATTCTCACAGAGGAGAAAATTGACGATATCGCTTTTCGACTAGAACAGTCACCCAAAAAATCATTAAGTCAGTTAGGGCAGCAGGCAGGCGTATCTAAGACGTCAGCTTGGAAAGTAACAAAGCTAGTTCACTTAAAGCCGTACAAAACAATTGTGGTGCATAAAATTACAGAAATAGACCAGGGGCCTAGGATTAGATTTTGCAACTGGTACCTGCAGGGTGTCCACGATGGCACTGTTGATCCGCAACTGACGTTTTTCTCTGATGAGGCCTGGTTTCATCTGAGTGGTTATGTTAACGCTCAAAACAGTCGACACTGGAGTTCAGAAAAACCAAATACTCTACTCCAACTGCCATTGCATGACTTAAAAGTGGGTGTTTGGTGTGCGATTAGTGCTTCGAGAATCATAGGTCCAATTTTCTTCCGTGAAACTCTTACTTCCGCAAGATATATCGAAAATATTGTGAAACCGTTTTTCGAGAAACTTACTGAAGAAGAAAAATTGTACGGCTATTTTCAACAGGATGGGGCGACAGCTCACACCGCTAGAAATTCGCTTGCTGCACTTGACGAAGTGTTTTATGATCGTGTAATCAGCCGTGGGTTGTGGCCCGCCAGATCACCGGATTTAAACCCTTGTGACTTCTACCTTTGGGGTAAACTTAAGGGTAAGGTGTACGAAGGAAATCCTCACACATTGGAAGAATTTGAGGAAAAAATCTATCAAGTAATAATGTCCATTGACAAAGGTGAAATCCAGCGTGTGTCTCGAAATATGTTCAGAAGATGTGAAATGTGCATTACACAAGAGGGTCAACACTTCCAGCATCTTTTATAAGGTAAGCTAATGAATTACGACACATTTAAATGCTTAGCACATACAAGTTTATGAAGCGTAATTATTGTGAAATAGTCCGCGGCCGACGGTCGAACAATGCCGGAAGCTGATCGCTCGCTCGCCGGGAGCAGTATCTTCCTTGTAGCGCTAACAGTGGGTTGCGTTTCCTGGCGAACGCCCTGTATTTATGAATCATCTTTCTTGATAAGTGAATTAATGAACACACTTATAGCCATCATCATTACCACTTTAATGGTGATTGAGTGCTCACTCCGACAATAATTCCTGACCCCCTTACTTACAAAAGAAAATCTTTTCACATCCTTGTGCCTGAAACTGAGTGCCAGCTGGTGGGCACGGTCATCTTTTCCTTTCTGTGCACTGTTCCTAATTCTTACACCAACATCTTTCCATGCATCATCACCAATATACACCTTGTACATTTTCTTAACTCTCTTCACCCTCCTCTTGTCTACCTGTGAATCCCACTCCAGCTCCTTTACCATATTAGTCACTGATTATGTTCTGCAGTAATTTCCAGAGAGAGCCCTTCTCTGTACACCTTCCAATCCCAATATTTAATACTAAAAATGTAAGTCCCATACTACACAAACATATTCAAGCAATTTTCTGACCAAAGTATTTCTCTGGAACATAGCCCCCACTTTCTGCAACAAATGAAGAATTTTGAAACATTTTCCTACTACCAATGCATCCTGCCCAGTTGAGTTTTTTTTTTTTTTTTACGAGGGGGGATCAAATATAAATGGGATTTTATTTTTTATTTAAATTCATTTATTGAAAAACACAAGGTAATTACAATTTATTTTTCCACATAGTTTCCTGCTTTAGAAATACATTTTTCCCAGCGTATAGGAAGCTTTTTGATGCCCTCATCATAAAAAGAACAGGGTCGTGTCACCAGCCAGTTGTGCACGAAGTCTTCCACACTCTCGTCATCTTCAAATTGTTGCCCTCCTAGAGATTCTTTAAGAGGTCCGAATAAATGGAAATCGCAGGGCGATAAGTCCGGACTGTAAGGAGGGTGATCAAGTGTAGTCCAGTGCATTTCCTGTAGTTTAGAGACAGAGATGCAGTATGAGGTCGTGCATTGTCGTGGAGGAGAATGACCTTTCGAATCGGTTGGCCTCTTCTTTTGCGGCAATATGCAACTCTCGCCTTGTTCAACAACTCGCAGTAGTAAGCAGCATTGATTATGCGTCGCTCATGTAAAAAATTAATCAGCAAAATGCCTCGCCGATCGAAAAAAATGGTTGAAAGAACCTTGCCAGCTGACAGTCGAGTCTTGGCTTTCACTGGTGCTGCCTCCCCTTTCCTCCGCCACTCCTTACTGGCTTCTTTGGATTCTGGAGTGTAATGGTGAACCCATGTTTCATCACAGGTGACGATCCGACTCAAAAATGCATCACCTTCTTCCGCAAACCTTGCTGTAAGCCTCTGACAGACTTCCAAACGTCTCAACTTCAGATTTTCGGTCAAAAGGTGAGGGACCCATCTGGAACACACTTTACGGAATTGTAGGTGTTTTGTGATGATAGCTTGACAGCTTCCATAACTGATTCCGACTTGTTCTGCAATTTCTGATTCACTCGCCCGTCGATCGACGTCAATAATGTCTTTAACCGCACGAATGTTTTTGTCTGTAACGCTGGTCCGGGGACGGCGACCGTGTTGCTGATTTTCCACACTTTCTCGTCCTTCCTTGAACTTTTTATGCCAGAAAAACACACGCGTCCTTGACAATGTTTGATCACCGAACTGTGCAGTCAATCTCTGAAAAATTTCGGCCGCTGTAGCTCCTTCAAGAGCAAAAATTATATAATAACATGTTGCGCAGTGGAGGGGTGCACCTGTTGCTCCGACATTGTGAGCGTTACTGACTGAATGGCGGGAAATATCTAACAGCACGCTCTCCCCACTCCTAATGGTCCTGCCAAAGCATAGCAGAAGCGCGGGGCCAGTACTGTCAATTGTTGATGTTCAGGAACAACAATCCCGTTTATATTTGATCCCCCCTCGTATCATATATTATGCCAAGTTATTTACATTTCAAATCTTTGACAAGCAATTCTTTTCCCACCTTATAATTATGATTAGCCTTTAGTTTTTTTTATCTGTGTACTTGACTTTTCTTTGCATTTATTTTCATCCCACATTGACCTAGCTGGCTAGATATCTTATCCAGATCACCCTGCAGCTATTCAGTCATCTAACATTTTGACCCTATTATATAACATTATGTCATCTGCAAACAACCTAACTTCTGATAGTAAACCATCAACACAGTTATAATCTATACTAATATTATAAATTTGATAGTAACTCAGTCTATCTGTCTCTCTGTCTGTCTATCTGTTATGTTTCTTGGGCTAAACAGCAAATCCGATCGTGATGAAATTGGCAAGGAGATGCCATTTGGCACTAAGACGGACATAGGATACTTTTTTTCTGTAAAAATAATACATATTGTCATATAATTTTGAAAAATTACTGAACGGTTATAGACAGAAGCATAGGATGTGTAAGTCTCTATAGTACCTTTCTGGTAGCTCAGTCATTAATGCACTTGCTTACTGATGTTTGGAGTGTGGTCTCTGGTTTAAATTCCGGTGGAAGCAAAGATTATTAAGCATTGTTTTTGATCCAATGAGCCACACCTGGACTGTCAGTTGTTCGAATTCCATCTTAAACTGTAGATACCACAAATTTAGGGGTGCAATGCGTGGCAAATAGTAGGCGGTCTAACAATTTTTTGCGCTACATTGATCTCTCAGGCATTGTTTCTCTCGCAGTCAGTGTGAATGTAATCTGCACTAATAATATTATAAATTTGGAAGTAAGTCTCTGTCTTTTTGTTACATTTTGATGACTACACCGATATTGATGGAGTTTGACAAGGAAATACTTTGTATCTTTAGGAAGGACACAGGACAATTTTTTAAGTATGAATAATAGTTTTAGTCACAAAATTTTGAGAACTTATCAAATGGTGACAGGCAGCATGTTAGTCTGCAATGTTATGTCAGTTGCTCAAGCTGTGCTTCTCGTGCAGTCTGTTAGTGTATGATTTGTTAATAAATTTCGTTTACATACAAAACTTATTATATAGTATAGATGTTGACTTGCTCTGCACTGTACTATCAATTTGTGCATGCCTAAAAGTTTCTGACACCAATTTACTTTTGTCTTCTTTTTTGACATGCCTTGCGGGCGTAAATCTTGCCTAAGGTGTATCTCTAACAGAGCACAAGCAGCTAAAATTATTAGAACCCAAGGATCTGATGCTCATGCTGAAGAAAGAAGAAAAGACCAAGCTGAAAAAAAAGCTACCCTCATTTAAACCACACCACATCCCCACACCTTTGTTTGTTTTTCTGTTTTTAAATATGTAAGAAATTGATTCTCTTCATGAGACAGGTTTTGCTATAGTGATGGCTTTCCTGTCATATTATGCCAACTCAGTGTTGTTTGGGACAAATCATACGTTACTAACAGCTTTTTATATTCAATTCTGGCAATGAAATTCTAAGCCATGCGTACGAAGTTGGGGGTAACAGCTAGTAATAGTTCCAATATGCTACCCAGAGGCACACCCATTTTCACAGCAGCTTCTTTTTAACCTGCATTTCTTACCCTAACTTTACGCTTTCTACCTTTTAATAATCCTACAACCCAGCAAATCACTTTTCCATCTAATCAAATTGTTTTTATCCTATTTACTACCATTTTATGGCTTATTCTGTAAAAAGCCTTTGAAAGATCAAGTACTACACTATCAATTTGGCCTCCCTTGTCCATTTCATCTTAAATATCTTGCATGTAACCTACTAACAGAGATTCACATGAATATTCTTGCCTAAAGTTCATTTTGTTGACTTGAAAACCACTTACATTTCTCACATACATTTCTGGTGTGGCTACATATCAAAATTTCCATTAATTTACCTATCACTGATGTCGAACTGATTGGCGTATAATTTTCAACCCTATTTGTCATCCCTTCCTTTATGTACTGGTATTACCATCGCAATCCTCTGGGAAGCAGCAAGTATCCAGGCTCAATTTAAATAATGTTTCAAGATAAGTTACAATGTCACATCCTGCTATCTATAATACATTCATAATAGTATTATTTACACCAGCCCCTTTGTTTTTTCAGTTTTCTGAGTTCCTTCATGATGTCCTCAGGATGAATTTCAAATTTTTTAGCCTGCTCATTTCTAATTGTGTGTATAAGCTTGTTCTCCAATTCACATGCACCATTCCTGAATCATTGTCCCTAAGCGTCTCACTAAACCAGTTACTTAAAATCACTGCCATTTTAAAATCCTCTGTAACAACTTAATTGTCTCAAGACCCTCTTTCTCCTCAGTTTTCAAACATAGCCACAGAAATTTCCAGATGTATCTGTCGGCCTCTCCACCAATAATATCCTTCATTAATACATCGTTACCAATCTTTTTTGCTACCATTAATTATTTGTTCAGTTGTTTCAAGTATTCTGCCTCAGTGTCTCTTAACTCTGTATGTTCTCCTCACCAACCTCTAATACTGCCTCTCCTCCCTGTTATATTATGTAGGATCTGTACTTCTTTTATTTTCTGTTTTTGAATAAATATTTCTTCTCCTTTTTTACTATCTTCTTGAACTCTTCCCACTTGTGCTACCATTCTATTTGCTGACACTTTCCCTGAGATATCTCTTCAATTTTGAAAACTGTGCATTTCATAATGTTACCTATTTTTCCCTTCAATTTTGGCCACTGTTTTGCTTGATCCTCTGATACACATAAGAACTGATTCATGATTACTTATTCATTCAGTTGCTTGACACCCCACAAGCTTATTATCTGGCTTTATTAGGAAGTTATCCAACAAGTTTTCCCCCTTTTGTTCTGCTCTACCACTTGCGTAAAGCCTCCTTCCCTTATTAATGTATTTGAAAATCTCTGCTGTCTTGTGTTATTAATCTTATTTCCTACCCAGTTTACACTTGGTAAATTTAAATCCCCATCAACAATGATCATTCTACTCTCACTTCTGTACTCTTGAGTATGAATTTAGTTTCTGCATCATTTTTATCATTCATTCTTCCACTTGATCACTTATTCACTCTACACCAGTCATCAAGCTTTATCAGGAAGACATCCAAGATGTTTTGCCCTAGTGGTTTTGTTCTATTACCTTTGAAAAACCTTCCATCATAAAAAATTTATGGTTCACCATATTATTGTTCCTATTACATTTCCACTTGACATTTGGTCCCCAACATTCTACACCTTCCCTGATTTCTGAATATGAAATCATTTTCTGCCCAATAAATTCAACTGGCTTATTTCTTTTTCCACTTTGGTCACCATCAAAAATTCCTATAATTCGATCTGCCCCCTACCCTTGAACTATGAATACAACCAAACTATAGCGGGCATTTGTAAACAGTGTGAACACTCCTCCACCAACTACTCCTCTATCCCTTTGCCGTCAAGGAAAACCTCACTGTCTAGCAATCCCTCCTTTAACTGACATTCACTCTCAATAGCTTTCTGTGATTTTTATATCACTCCTCGAGACCACTTATTATTGTCCCCTCACTATCAACTTCAAAAAGGTATCATTTTAACCTCAGCATAATTGGAAGTGGGATCCCTTAAAGCAATAACCAACAACTTGGTAAGAAATTCTTTCCCTCTCCTACTTCAGTGAAGGTCAAGCCTATCATCACTTCACCCATTTCTCCAGTGAAACCATCTCCCATTCCTGCCAACAGTTGCCCTCAATACTTTAAGGTAGCTGGCACACTAACTTATTTAAGAGTAAAAAAATAAAAAGATTATCAAAAATCAAAAAATAGCTTAAAAATGAAAATAAACTAAATTTTAAAAAAATATGATGTAAATGGTAGTATGCAAGTCAGCCAAGAGTTAAAAAATATGTTTAGCCTAAAATTTTCCAGAGACTGGATGCCAGTTAAAATTTAAGACTGAAAATTACTACACAGCTTACTGCACTTAATGCTAATTACTATATAAGTAATAAATCTCCCAAAAGAATGTTATGCTCAGCTGATTACTGTCTACAGCTGTCAAGTATTCTAACCGAAATGTCAAATCAACATCTCTATTCCAATTTATCTTAAATTTTTTCGTTTCATACCTTTTCATTATTATCATAACTGATTTATTTTCTACTTTTGTCTTTGTCAAATGTCATAACCCCTTTGATAGGGTTTTTGACAGTGAAACAACACTTCCAAGCAAGCTCTTGAATTCATTCTAAAACAATTCTCTTGATATTACAATATAACCCTGATATATTCAGTTCCAATAAACAAAATATATTGTTGAAATTTTCAAACTAATTTTCTGAAGCACTGCAAAAACATCAAAATAATTTCAAAAAATATCTAAATTACATTACTGGTAAAGCAATACCCATCAGAAGACTAGCCATTGTTCCAGTTAGACTATAAATTATATATATTTAATTAAAATCTCAGAAATCGTCTTTTGGTACCAAGCTACCTGTTCAATTCTCAATTTGCTAGTTTCAATTCCAGGGGTCAAAGGAAATTTCGGTGACTGTATTTGGTCAGCAGACATGTTTTAAAAATTAAAACACATGAAGCAAAGGCAGACAGCATTTTTGAGTGTGTTTCACCTATTGGCTGAGGAATGAAAAATGAGAACTCCTTAGTGTCTTTTGACTAGAACTGATCTTAATTGCCATCACAAATTTCATCCCCCCAATTCTTCAGCAATAGTAAATATAAAATACACATTACAAGTAGTATGTATTCTAGGACATCTTTATAAATTTAATTTATTTATCTGTGATTAAGCACATGCCTCGGTGGCAATTTTCCCCTTTCTTGTATCCACCTACTTCAACCCTCCTACAATCATATTCAACATTTTTTAAATTATTATTATACCTAATAAACTGTCTCCTCCTTGAATTTATCTTCATCCCATGTTGACCTACCCAGCCAGATATACTGTCCAGATCACCCTGCAATTGTTCTGTATTCTATCATTTTGATCCTATTACATAACATCGTGTCATCTGCAGACAACCTAACTTCTGATAACCATTCATTAGAGTAATTAATACAAATGGTCCCAATACACTACCCTGTGGCACTCCTTTTCTCACTTCCACTTATTTTGATACCCTATTTTTTGCTCTCTAGATTTTAAGAATTCTTCTACCCAGCAAATCACTTTTTCATCTAATCCAAGGATTTTTACTTTATTTAACACCATTTTATGGCTCAGCTCTGTTAAATGTCTTAGAAAGATCTGATGCTACATTATCCATTTGGCCTTCCTTGTCCACTTTATGTGAAATATCTTGCCCATTAACCAAGATGCATATGAATATCCTTGCCCAAAGCCATGCTGTCGATCTGAAAACCAGTTACTTTCCTCACAGACAGTTCTGATGTGGTTGCATATCAATCTCATCATTAATTTACATGCCTCTCATGTTAAACTGACTAGCCTGAAATTTTCAACTCTATTTGTCACCCCTCCCAGTACTACTATCACACTTTTCCAGTCCTCTGGTAAACAGCAAGTATGTAGACTCAGTCTAAACAACCTTCCAAGATATGGTACAATGTCATATCCTGCTATTTTTAAAACATCCATAGTCATACACCAACCCTTTATGCCTTTTCGGCTTTATTAGTTCCTTCATAATATCCTCACAATGAATTTCAAATTTTGTAGTCTGCTCATTTCTAATTATGTGGATAAGCTCATTCTCTGATTTACACCCTTCCATTCCTGAAACAAAATCCCTAATAGTCTCATCAAACCAGTCACTCTGCCTTTTTCAAATCCTTAGTAACTTCTTCACCATCCTTGCCTAAAATCGTCTGAATACCTTTCTTCCCCTCAGTTTTCTAACATAGCCATAGAAATTTCTAGATGCATCCATCAATGGTCCCCCTGCACCAATAATATTCTTAACAAACCAATATTTCACTTCCTTCTTTGCTGCTATTTAAGGTTTTTTTTTAAGTGTTCCCTACTGCCTTGCTGTCTCTTAACTCTGTTGTGTTCTCTCCTTACCAACCACTTTAACCTTCATATCTCCCTATCATGGAATTTCTGTACAACTTTTAATTTTCAATTTTCTTCTTGAACTCTTCTCTCTTTGACTCTTCTCTCTTTGACTCTACTGTACTTGTGCCTTCCTTCCTTTTGTTGAGCTTTCTCTTGAAATATCTCTTCAGTTATGAAATTTGTATCTCTTTATTGCTGTTCCTATTTCTCCCTTCGATTTTGGCCATTCATTTTCTGAATCCTGTAACATCCTTCAGAACTGCATTATGATCACACTATCTATTGGAATAAGGTTACTAACTACCAATAAAACTATTGTATGTGACAATGTATTGTGTAATGTCACTTCGCACCTGGAATAGTAAAATCAGTTTTGATTCTACAGGAAGAACTACTGTATAATCAAAATGCTCATATCAGGTAATGGTACATTTGCGTCTTGTAGAGGCAAGCAGGAGGGGCAGGTCAGAGTAGTGGAGACCAGGATAGCTCTCAGAGTATCTGTCAGCTACAGAATAAGGTTGCAATGAATATAGGGTGGAAGAGTGAGCCAGATAGGTCAGAATGCAGCAAAATGCAAATAGAACGGACAGTTAGCTATTAGTTGTGAGCCAGACCATTTCAAGAACTTGGGAGATTAAAATAGATTGGGTTTAGATGGATATCTCTCCAATGAACTATATATTTATACTAGTTAAAGAGCTTGGAGATACAGAATGGAGAATAGAAAATGAAAGGAACATATCAACTAAAATATTTGCTTATAGTTATACGATGTAGTAGAAAAGAGATTTTTACAAGTGTACGCAAGATACAGCAGTTTTGATATTCCAAAAATTCTTCATAGATATAATTATTTATAACTTTATAACAAAAAAAACTCTTGATAAGAATGAAATATTTCTTTATTTACAAAAATATCGTCATGTGTATTTTATAGGCGTTTTAAGAAATCATTTTACTCATATATACCAGAAAACAATCTACTGATTATCAAATATAAAAGAACAGAGAAATGCGGTTGTGGGTAGAGAGGAAGGCCAACACATTACAGCAGCAGGTAGAAAAACAATAAAACACACGTACACATACAAATATATAAAATTTTGGTGGTAAACCTTCTTTCAGCAGGAGAGTTAGTTATAGGTCTATCTCACTACAGTGACTGAAGTGATGTAGGCCTCTAACCATCTTTACTTTCAAAGAGGGGCTTTTTCCGAAAATTTTAAATATTTGCACACGTATGTTTTTGATTTCTGTGCCATTGTGCCCTTTTCCATTTGAAATGATGGTCTTCTCTACACTTAACTGCATTACACTACAAAGCTCCCTCTTCTTCCTATGTAACAAGAAAAGAGAAACATACTATTCCTTTCCGCAGTGATTTTGTAACTTATATATATGTAGTACGACGTTCAATAATTTTGTCATTTGCTCTCGTAGGTTCGTCAGTTTATTTTTCTAGAGTTGGTACTACTTTTTTATGGACATGTGTGAAGTTTCATGTAGATCTGATAAATTAT
Organism: Vandiemenella viatica; assembly: GCA_031002005.1. Lineage (NCBI taxonomy): Eukaryota > Metazoa > Arthropoda > Insecta > Orthoptera > Morabidae > Vandiemenella > Vandiemenella viatica. Next base: position 93,634,644 of record JARYHS010011408.1, read on the forward strand.
TCATATATTTACAGCTGTTCAAAGTTGACATGTCATAGTATATTGGTGAAATGAAAAAAAACTGAATATTGTGCAGTAATAAAATTCTTATTTTTGGAAGGTGTAGCACCAAAACAAATTCATGAATGACTGATAAAAGTGAAGGACTCTTCATCTTCAATTAGAACAGTATAAAGATGGATTGCTGAATTTAAACGTGGTCATATGAATCTTGGAGATGATCCACATGAAGGACGTCCGAAAAGTGTATCTACACCAAAAATCATAGCAAAAATACAGGATATGGTTTCCGAAGTTCATCGATTAACAGAGAGAGATTTAATAGAAACTCTAGGCATATTATTAGGCAGTGTGAGTAATATTTTGGGCGAAACTGTGGGTTTCAAAAAGCTGTGTGCAAAATGGGTGCCACATTCACTAACAATGGAACAAAGATACATTCGAATGTGACTTTCTCAGCAACATTTGGAGCGTTTGTGCATAGTTTCATCACTATGGATGAGATTCAGGTCTGCCTCCATGATCCTGAATCAAAACAAGAGGCTAAGGAGTGGTGTGAACCTGGCACTTCTGCTCCAAAGCAAGTTAGGATCCAGAAATTAGCCAAGAAGGTGTTAGCATCAGTTATTTTGGGATGCAAAAGGAATTTTGTTTATGGATTACCTCCCAACTAGTCACACAATAAACTCAGATTATTACTGTAAACTTTTGGACCAATTGGATGTAAAAAGTGTGAAAATACCTGGTTTACAGAAGAAAAAAATAATTTTTAATCAAAACGATGTACCCTCTCCTGCAGCTAAAAAAAAAAAAAAATCGCAAAAATCAGTGAATTAAAGTACAAATTGTCGCCACATCCACCCTATTTGCCAGATTTGGCTCCCTGTGACGTCTGGCTGTTTCCACATCTAAAAAAATTCATGCATGGAAAACAATTTTCATTGTTCGAAGAGGTAATAGCAGCTGCGGAAGCCTACTTCCACAGTCTTCCGGATTCTCACTTCAGAAATTGAGTCCATAAATTAGAAGATAACTGGTACAAGTGTATTGAAGTTCAGGGAAATTATATTGAATAATAAAAGTAATTCAAACAATAAAATCATGATTTTCCTATCGAATGACAAAACTTATTGAACAGCCTCCATAATACCATCTTACTGAATATATTTAGCAACAATATTGTGATTACATTAATTGTTTTCTTCCATATTTGCTCCTATCCAGTTCACTTGTTAGTTATGAGATTCACTTATGGGCTGTAGTTGAATGTTTTATAATTTTTTTCATTTAAAAAAATTGTTTGTATTAAACATTGTAAACTACCAAGCACATCACTGTACTACATTGTACTATGTAACAAATTTGTAGTGTATTTAAATTACATGTTCTGTTTGAGGAACAGAAGGACATATGTTATATATTTTTAGATTCAGCTGTTTAATTCGAACTTTTAACAATACCTGATGTGTAGACATGCCTGAAACATTAAACTCCTTCTGTAATCCATGTAGAAACAAAAAAGTACTGCAATTATTTTTATTTTTTGGATAATTCTTCAAACAAAATAAGGCTATAATTTATTTCTCACCTTTCAGTTTGCTCCAAAACATGTTGTGGAATTAATTTTCACATAAAACCATCTTCACAGCCACATCTAACATGGTTTCAGTCTGCTTTCAGGGACAACAAACAGGAAAACCAGCTATAGTCTGTCATTAATGAAGATTTTCCTGTCTGAGAAAATTTATGCAAATGCTCGCAAAGTTTTCAAAATTTTCTAATATCTCTTGGTGTATTCAAAATTTTAGAGCAGACAATAACATTACAACTAAGATAATTTTGATATTCAGAGTTCCACATGGCTTGACACCTTGGAGTTGAAAATTCTGCTAACATTAGTATTGTTACTATTAATATCGCAGCCCTATCAAAGAATGTACTAACATTAAGAACTGAAATTAGGGAGTGTCCATAAACTATATGGCTTGGTATGAGCCAGCCACATAGCTTTTCATTAATATTATTTGGCAAAGTTAAAATAAGGCACAGAACACACAACAGAATGTGAATATTTATTTTCATCATTTGATTATTTCCGTAAGTAATTAGATATCCTATACAGTGACAGTGGTGCACATTCATGTAACTTGAAGTCATAGCATTGGATTGCAAGCGGCTGGCGTATTTGAACTAACTGACATTACATTTCAAAAATCTTTAGACATGCCATACTTAGACTCGAAACCACTTAAAGGTGTCAAGTGAATTACAGTGCAACTTAAATTATAGTTCAAAATGTAGTGTGAAGAGGCACTGTAAAATAAATGTTTTTTCAACAAGTTTTCATAATCCAATGAGTTATAGAAACCTTTTAAGCGGATCAAAGAATCATTTTCTGGTAATATAGAATGAAAGGTGACAGAACTAAAAAAACAGGCCTTTTTTTTTACTTTGTTCTATTTTGTCAATTAATGACCAACAATGAAGGAGATAAGAAGAATGTTTCCAGTAACACCTCAAGAATAAAAGCATCCTTGATCATACCTGAGAGAGTCATTTCCAATAATTGAAGATTTGCAGGAGGAGTGGCTAGAGTCAACATTTAATTCAGAATATTAACGCTCCTAGAAAATTTCATAATGCAAATATCAGTTGTGTTCATTACATAGACGATAATTGTAATAATAATCTATTAAGCAAAAACAACACAAAATAAAAGTTTTATGAAATTAACAGAAAAAAAGCTACACGTCTCACAAAGGGAAGGGGTGGGAGAGGGGCTTTCGAAGCAAAAACCACATCCGGCTACACGGGGATGGGAGAGGGGGAAGGGGTTCAAGGGAGGCAAAAATGGAGCCATATAGTTTATGAAAGCTCTCTTAGTGGAACGTTCTAGATAAAAAAAAATTGGAGGCAATGAATGCTACCTATGCCAGGATAAAAAGTAGCATAACACTCATTGTAATTGATTAGTTAGTTCTTCAAATTAAATAAGGCAAAAGCTAGCTCATAAAAAAGGTATGGTGCTTAACTGAAAGCAGGATATATTTGTACAATTCCTAGAGCAATAATTCAAAACTGTTTATGCAGCCAACTTAAACCAAACTTTAAAAAAAAAAAAAGAGCCTTTCCAAATTTCCAATTTTATTAGAGACAAGTGTAAGCCCGTCACTGTTTTTTGCATATTGTCACGGGACTAGAATAGTTCCATTTTTTACGATGAAAGACTATGACAGGTTGATCTGATCTGGCCAAATATAAGCTTGACCTGTGTTTCACCCTTAGGATGAATAAAATCTCTTGAGCTTGAAGAACTCAGAAGCATTAATAGAGTTAGCGTGATCGTTCCTGTCCGTGTTTAATACCTATCATGTAACTGTTTCAAATGTCATACATTCGATTTGCTTAAATACGAACTTGACTTGTAATTAACCCTTGAAGTTCACTCTGCAAATTTTTTTAAAAAATATCCTGTTTGCTTTGAAAGCATCACGTTTTTTTTATTATTGAGACTGGGCAAACACTCATAATGTAAACATTGGTCATAATATCTGTGACAGCCAGAGAACTTAATACACATTCCATATTATGAAGCAGTTGAGCAACTCTAAATGATTTGCCAGAATAGTCGATTCGGTGACACATTTGGTCTGATGTCCACTTAAAATAACCTGATAACTTACATACAGTGAACATGAATAAAGACCAATAACGAAAGTGGTCAGTAAAATGTCTAAAAAGCAAATAAACCATAATGCATAAACTTTGCTCAAGCAACAACATTAGTGAAAGTTGTAATTAAACTGAAATTTATCCTAAGCCAAAATGACAATTGGCATTTGTGGTTACAGCAGAGACCATGAGTAAGTTATTTTTTTAAGCTTTTTAAGTTGCTTTAATTAGTAACATGTTACTGAAAAGCAAATCCACGTTTTTTTCAGCCGCAAAATTTATCAAAAATGTTTTAACTATGAAACGCTATGAAAAGCAAACTTAAAGAATTTATTATGGCAATTAATTTGGTAGCAGTTGCTAATCTGTTAAATTGTAGACATAACCACGAATTTCTTCTAATGGTATCTCTGGTCGCTGTTTTGTGAGTGCAAGCTGAAATGTGACAGGCTTCTCCAGCCAATAGCTATCGAGGTGAGTGAATGAGCTTACGAAATTATATAGTAGATGGAAGGCTGGGCGCAAGAGATGGAACCTTCATAATATTTGTCTGGAACAGTTTCAGGAAATAATACAAAACCAAAATCTGGATGGCCAGATTGAAAATCAAACCCACATTATCCTTAACACCATGCTTGAATGTTATGAACCACCTACCAGGCTTGGAAAATTCTAGCAAACCTGTATAAAGACATTTTTTTTTTCATTAAGCCTTGTGGACATTGATGTTGGTACATGTGGGAAGGGACTGGAGGCAATGAACGGGAAAAAATTCGAACAATGGTATTAGAAGAAAAAATCCCGGATTATTATTATTGTTATTTTTTTTTTTTGCTGTCATCAGATTTTTGATTGGTTTGATGCAATCCTCCATCATTTCCTATCTTGTGCTAACCTCTTCATCTCTACATATCCCTTACAACCCACCTCCTCAATTATCTGCTTCATATATTCTAATCTCTGTCTTCCTCTACAGTTCTTACCTTCGACTGTTCCCTCCTAAGGATAAAACGATACGAGTAAATACAAGTACTTACTCAATACATTCCTTCCGATACCAAGTACCTTTTGTATCGATACTTTAAAAATAAGTATCAAGTAGGTATCGGTCAAAAGTACTCGTATCGGTGTGTATACCAATATCATGATTTCATTTAAGACGTTAATTGATACATTAAATGCTTATCTACACTGTAAAGAATATTTTCTTGGTTGTCAATATTGCATTTTTTCAATACATTCTTTTTCTAAGTTTGTGTTGTTGGCAATCTTGTTTGTCTATGCCCGGCCAAAAGGAAAAAAAAAAAACCTCTCTGCTGTCCCTTTAGTCGCCATTTTATGTCATGGTCGTCATGAATTGGTGACTGGACAAGAAACTGAAATATTGAAACAGGTAGTCCCCTTGTTACAACTATTCGAATTTGTCACAAGAGAATCTTCAGACAAGAATTATGTTACCTTATCCAAAATCATACTCATGATTAATTGTCTGACGTCGCAACTAACAAAATTTTCCTCATCAGTTGCAAACAAAACTACTGGCTCAATGTAAAAAAAACATTTGGTGTCATTGAATTTAACACCCTTGCCGCTCTGGGAACAATTTTAGACCCACGTTTCAAAAACCTTCATTTTCAAGATGCAAGTGCATATGGAAGGGCGATACAAAAATTAAATAATATTATTAAAGAAGATCCGACAATGTCAACCAGTGAATCTGAAGAAGAAGCAACTCACGAAGATTTTTGGTTACACCACAAACAACTTGGAGTTGGCCAAAAGCGGCGCCGTGCTAACTCAAAAGCCGATGAAGTTTCAATTTATTTGGCTAATCCAGTCTGCGCTTTAAAAGCCAACCCATTAGAGGAATTAAAACCCGTATTTCCATGCTTATACAAACAAGCGTGACTTTATTTAAACATTGTCGGTACCTCTATAGTCTGTGAAAAAGACTTTTCTCCAAAGCTGACGCAGCAGTGACGACATCCAGAAATCGTCTAACAGGCAAACACTTAGAAAAACAAATACATATATATTTTCATAAAACTAGTTTTATTTTGTCCCCCATCCTGGCATCCAGATTTGGGTTTTCCATGGTTTCCCAAATCACTCTAGGCAAATGCCGGGATGCTTATTTCAAAAGGCCATGGCCGAATTCCTTCCCATTTCTTGCCCCCCATCCTTTCCCGTCTCTAAAGACATTAGAGAGAAGTTAACCAGATTAAAAAAAAATTATTTTGTCCTAGTTGCTACCAGTTCTGCAACGATCAATAAGGTGAAAATGTAATAAATACCTTTGTCAAAAAATATTTATTTTATATCAATGAAGACTATCAATAATTATTACAATTTTTTTATTTATTCCAAATTTCACTACGATAAATCATTCGATACGAGTAAGTATCGATACTTTTCAATGGATACCGAATAAGTATCGATGCTTTACGACCGATACTCTATCGAGTAAAAGTATCGATACCTCAGTGGTATCGTTTTATCCCTATTCCCTCCACCAGCAAATTAACCAATCCAGCATGTCTCAAAATATGACCTACCATCCTGTCTCTCCTTTCTGTAAGCCTCTTCCACAAACTTCTTTTTCTCACCCACCATTTCCATAACTTGTTCTTTTTGTACTTTGTCTGTCCACTTAATTTTCGGCACTCTTCTGTAGCACAACATTACAAATGCATCAATTTTCTTTCTTTCTGGTATTCCTGAAATCCATGCTTTGCTACCATAAAGTGCTGTGCTCCACAGAGTTTCCTAGATCAGCATTTGAAACTACAAGATTTCTCTTTTTTATTAAGGCTCTTTTTGCTAGTGTTATTTTGCTTATAACATCATTCCTGCTTCGCCCATTGGTTATAATTTTGCTTCCCAAGTAGGAGAATTCATTTACTTCTCTTATTGAATCTGATCCTATTTTTATGTTTAATCTACTGTGATACGTATCAATTCTGCTACATTTAATCACTTTTGTCTTACTTTGATTTATATTCAGGCCAAAATCTTCCTTCAGTATTTTGTTCATGCCATTCAGTAACTTCTCAATATCCTCCGCATTCTCTGCTAACAAGACAATGTCATCAGCAAATTGTAGCATACTGGTTTTTTCTCCTTGAACACTTATGCCATACTTCCTTTATTGCTTCCTCTACATACAAGTTGAATATTAATAGGAATAGACTACAACCTTCTCTCACACCCATTTTAACTGATGCATGTCTCTCATGATTCTCTACTTTTATTATAGCCACTTGATTCTTATATAGTTTACAAAGTATTCTTCTATCTCGATATTTTAGACCTGGCTTCTTTAAAATTTTGAACATCTTGTCCCACCTAACATTATCAAAAGCTTTTTCTAAATCAACAAATGCCATGACAGTACTTTTTTTTTTTTTTTTTTTTTTTTTTTATCCGCCCTTCAAGTATTAATCTTAATGCCAGAATTGCTTCCCTTGTACCGCAGTTTTTGCTAAAACCAAACTGATCTTCACCTACTATCTCTTCTAGTACCCATTCCATTCTTCTGTATATTATTCTGGTCAGTAATTTTCTATCATGTGATGTTAGACTAATTGTGCGATAATTCTTATGTTTGTCAGCTTGTGCTTTCTTCAGAATTGTGAATATGATATTTTTATTAAAATCAGTTGGAATTTCTCCTGTTTCATAACTTTTTGTTATTAGTTTGAATAATATTTTGATTCCTCCCTCTCCTAGGGATTTAAGAAGTTCTGCAGGGATCTATTCAGTTCCAACTGCCTTCTGACTGAGACCTAAGTACGTTAACGCGCACATTGCCATTTGTAAATGACGGAAATTGCTGGCCTGTGTATAAATTTATGCGGAAACTACAGTCTCTCTGACAGAATACCAGCCCAACGGTCGTATCAATTCTGAAGCGTAAGATCTGTGACACGTTTACAAAAATAAGGGGGTTATTTTTTTTCTATAATCTCATAATTTTTATTCAGTCCTTGCAATATTCCGTACAGCACAACACTTCTTAACATCTAATTTCATTGCGATGGAGCGCACGCTGCGGTGGCTATTCCCGTACACAACCATTCCCCCCCCCCCCCATTTCATTACCACAATATTGCCTTTAACAAATTTTAAATTCTTTCAGCGTTTTTTGTAAATTGTTCATGATTTCCCTCGGTAATTTATTCAAATATCAGAGTCCCTTATCGATAACAGAAATTTTTTCCACTATATTACTGTGGTTACAGTTATAATTTCCCCTCCATGCCTTACTACTCTTATTTCTTCCACCAAAATATTTTCTAGCTTTATTACCAACATATACCTAGTACACTCCCAGTACTCGCCTCACACTACCCCTACCTTCCAATGTTTCTCATTCCAGCTCCTTTATCTTATCAGTTACTGATTGTGTCTTGCAGAAATTTCAACTGGCAAATCTTGTTGGCCTTTTTTGCACCCCATCAACTTCTATATCTGGTACCCAGAATGTGGCACCACAATACACCACCATATTCAAGTAATCTTCCTCTTCTATGAACATCTTGTCCTTGTGCAACTGTAGGTGATTTAACATATGGGATGTTTATTTCTCCTTGGGAAGGATTGGGAAAATGAACTGGGGTGGTTTCTCATTGCCTTCCCCAGTGTGACAGTGTTCGTAAGTGTGGATGACTGTGATAGTGTATGTGTTGTTAATGGAAGATGAAAAAAGGGAAAGGGTGAAATCCGGTGGTGGTCCATTCAGGCATACTCTCATGAAAGACAGCAATAGGGCCCCCGAGCTTAATATCCCCATCCGACGAGCTAATAACCATCAACAGAGTTGTATGCCCTCACTCCATATGCACTGCACAGAAATATGTGCACAATCTGGTGATTAGGAATTGTGCACCATGAACTCTCATACACTGCCCGCTAAGTCCCATGTCAGCACCAGACAAAACCATGCTGCCGCAACCAACTGAGCAAATGGCTTGGACTTTCAAACAACGATCTGACCTAAGTTTTGTAACCCAAATGCCTCACATCTCCTCATCAATATCTCCAATAAATGAAGGATTCTGAAACATTCTCTCCTGCCAAATGTGTCCTGCTCAGTTTAAAATGTTATGGCAAAATATTTATTCTTCTGGTTTTCAACAAGCATTCCTTCCCCACCCTATAATATATTTTTTTTAAATCTTTTATTTTTTATCTGTGTACCTAATTAACTGACTATTCTTTGCATTTATCTTCATCCCATGTTGACCTATCAACTAGATATCCAGGTCAGCCAGCAGTTGTTAACCCTTCTCCCATTTTGAGCTACTGAAATGCAAAACTCAAGGGATAGCAAGGCGCAAGTATACAGACAGTGAGTGTCGGAGCTTTCATTTGTACTCTTGTGAGCCTTATGTAAGGTTTTCCCGCATCATTAACACGAGTTAAGTCTTTGGATGCGGCATGGTAGTTGGCACTAGACACATCATGCATTCCATTTTGAAACTTGTTCGTGAAATCAACATTCCTTTGATCCACAGTGTAAAGGGTGCTGTGAAACTGTAATTTCCGGCATTGTCTCCCTCCATGCATACTTAATGACCGAGTTCAGTAACGTCTGCGTCAGTGTCGACTGACATGGCCACACAGAGTGTATTCAATGTTGAAACTATGAACAATGTGTCCATATGGAGAGTACGGCACAACTGGTGTTGTGGCAGCATAAGTTTTTTCAATTTTATCTCCAAACAAAAAGTTTTGTACACTGCTTCAGTAACCTTTGGCAAATCAATATGTAAATATTCAGCAGATATTAGCTCCAATTTTCCTATAATACGTAGTTTTATTACATGACTCAAAACTGAACAGTGGTTAACTCCTATGCTCAGTTTATACCAAAACATTGTTAACTGTGTTTGTGTTTATAAAACTGATTATGCGATTTGATAGAATATTTAGACTGAACTATTAACAAGAATTCATCGTATGTATTAAGAAGACAAAGAAAAGAATTTAAGCATAGAAGAAATTTTATTCTAGTGTGGCTAGTGTAGTATGGGACCCACATTTTGAGTATCAAATACAGAAGTTGGAGAAGGTGCAAAGAAGGGCTGCTAGATTTGTTTCTGGAAATTATCACAGAATGCAATCAGTGACAGATATGATAAAGGAGCTGGAATGGGATTGCAAGACAGGAGGAGGATGAGGAGGGTCATGGGAGTGTACAGGGCGTAGACTAGCGATGAGGCATGTAAAGATATTGCAGTAGGTATGAAAATTAGTTCATGGAAGGGAAAAGATAACCATGACCACAAGCTGGCACTCGATTTCAGGCACAAGGGTGTGGGCAGATTTTTTTTTTTTTTAGGTAATTGTGTCAGGGATTGGAATGAGTTACTGAGGGAAATGATGAATAACTTACCGAAAACATTAAAAGAATTTAAAGTTAAAATTTGTAGAGGGCAAATGTAGGTGGGTGCAGGATAGTGGGAAGTTGGGTGTGTAGAGAAATTGCCACCGGAGCATGTGCTCCATTGCAATTAAATTAAATTAAATTAAATTCTTTGCTTTCAACTCGTTCAGAGCTCTATCAGATTCTGTCCTCAAAACAGGATCTCCTAAGTCATCAATGTTGACATCGCCTTCCTTTTCCATTACACTATTGTTCAAGTCGTCCCCAATATACAGCTTCTCAGTGTATTCCTTCTGTTGGTTAGCTCTATCATCTAAGCTTAAAAGAGGTTTCCCATTGCCAGCTTTAATGTTTACACCTCTTTTCTTCATTTCTCCAAAATTTTGTTTGCTCTTCCTATATGCAACATCTAGTTTACCTATGACCATTTCCTTTTCTACTTTTTCACACTTTTCTTGTAGCCTTTTTGTTGTTGCATTTCCTGTTTATTTGATTTCTAAAGTGACTGTATTGTTCTCTTCCTGCTTCATCCTGAGCATTTTTGTGCCTTCTCCTCTGATCCATCAGCTCCAAAATTTCTTCTGTGATCCTAGGTTTTCAGTTGTTCCCTAAAGCCCAATGTTTCTTTACCAGCTTTCATTATTTCTCTCTTCAATGTATTCAATTCATCCTCTGTTGAGTTCCTTTCAGAGTTACTTCTTAGACCCAAGTCTACCATTTCTGAAGATTTTTCTCTTGTGTTAGATTGTTTTAGTTTATTCACTTCCAGTCTGTTCTGTTTATATTGTTTCCTTATTCGAAAGAAATTCAGCTTGCATTTCATTACTATCAAATTATGGTCAGAGTCTATGTCTGCTCACAGGTATGCTTTACAGTCTAGAACTTGACTCCTGAATTTCTGTTAACCGTGATACAATCTAGCTGATATCTGCCTGTATTCCCTGGACATTTCCACATGTATATCCTTCTTGCATGGTTCTCAAACAGTGTGTTTGCCACAACTAACCTATATATTTCACAAAATTCTAACAACTTGCTTCCTCGCTTATTTTTTTCTCCTAGACCAAAACTTCCTACAGTATTCCTTCTCGCACTATCACATTCCAATCACCCATTATTATTATATTTTCCTCCCCCTTAATATATTAGATTAACTTTTGAGTTTTGTCGTATATTTTTCCATCTTCCTTTTTGGTGGCTTGCAAAAAACTTAAAAAGTTAAATCATTCTACGATCGCCTGATTTGTGAATGAGGGTTTTGAAAAAGTATTTCCTGAATCATCTGCAGATGAAAGTTTATATTTCTCTCAGATCATGCTCTCTATGTGGTCAAGTCAGCCAATGCCCTTCAAGTATTTTATTCCAGTTTTACTCATGTGGCGTGCTTTTCTCATGGAGTACGACTATTCGCTGAAGACATATGATCTACATTTGGGAACAGTGGTGGATCCAGGATTTTGGATTTGGTGAGGGGGGGGGGGCTTGATTTGGAGAGGCTCTCTTTAGATAATGTAAGCGAAAATAGGAGGAAGGGAGATCGACAATATATCTCATGTCAACATTTTATTTCAGATTGCCATCCTTAAAAGAACAGTAGAGCTGGAAATAAAAGTCTCAAAAATTACAATGGTCGGGGGGGAGGGGTAATGTTTGAGTGCCTTAGCCCCCCCCCTCACTGGAACCACCACTGTTTGGGAATGTAAATAAACCGATTTCATCAACAAAGAAGCGATTCTTCAGGCACGTTCTCATAATAATGCCTATAAAAAAAAATGCCAAATGTGCCTTTACCTACAGAACCAGTAGTAGATAACTCGATGGGCAATGTGGGTTGGACCTGTACTGTTTTACAATGAACCTTTCAAGGCCATTAAAGGTGTAGTAAGTGACTTTTATAGTACAAAGGCTATGATAGTTTGTCATTGCAAGGAAGCATTAAATAATTCTAGTGTCAAAACCATAGCTGTGATTAGCATTCATTTTTCCCACATACTTGCAAGCATTAATAATCATGAAATTCAAGGTTTGGCGTTGACTGAATGTATTCAGTTAAATAATTAAACCTGCCAAATCTACTCCGCATTGTATTCCTGTGTAAACATAAAGTGAAGTTTGAAAATATTTTGAGCAATAACCCAAGTTTTGAACCTTTGTGCCAAATTGATAGTTTTGTTAATAAGACAGGAGAACTTTTTCAGAAACAATGACTGCGAACACAGCACACATATACTGCCTAGTTACATCAGTGAATGTGGAAAGGTCCATTTCCAGTTATAAAAATAAAGAGATCGAAGAAACAATCTTCCTATTGAATATTTGGAACAGTACCCACTTATTTACGTTCACAAAATTAAAAAAAGAAGTTAACTAATTGTTAATTATAGAAATTATAAATATGTTATTCAACTACTTACTAATCGTAAGCTGAAAATAAAAAATATAAAAATTACTATTTTTTTATTATGAATTAGATAGGAGGGAAAAAATAGCCATCACTTACCACAGATGAAGGCAGGTGGGCGAGAAGAACACGTGTAAAAAAAAAACAAATTGCACAATATTTCAACATGAGCCTTAATCATGTTAGAAGCGAGGCTTATGGCAGGGGGAAAGATGTGGTCACATCCCAACCCACCACATGAATGAAACAAAAGCGAAAACATGGGGTGGGGGTGGAATTGCAGGGGGTGGGAGATAACGTTGACCAGCAATAAAAGTGGAACAAAATAATCTTTGTGTAGCATAATTCAAAAATTGATTATTATAATTTTATTTAGATCAGTTATAGGCGAAAATAAATGGAGGTAGAAATATATATATATAAATGAAATATACATATATATGTAACTGCCAGTAAAATTAAATGAATGATAGTAAGTGACAGGTTTAGCATAGGTTTAGGCCAGGGATGTGTCTGGTGTCAAGGATATGTTGGTAGGCTAGTTCCCATCTGCGGAGTTCTGAAGGGGTTGTGGTGTTCGGAAAAACTCTTAAAAGCTCTAACTGTGAAATATGTGTTGAGGTTGTTCGAATAATGTGAATTGGCATAAATTGCCACTGGGTGGTCTGGGTTGGAAGTATAAACGTTTTGCATGTGGCCATTCATTCTGTAGGATAGTTGTTGAGTGGTGAGACCAATGTAGGAGGCAGGTGAGTTGGTAAATAAGGTGAGTTGTAGAATATGTTGCATGTCCAATTATGGGAAAGGATTCACCTGTGACAGGATTAGAGTAAGTGGTGGTGCAGAGGTGCATGTTGCATGTTTTACAGCGGGGTCTGTTATACGGGAAAGATCCCTGTGGAGGTCTATGAGAGTCGGAGGGTTAATACTTGATGACCATGATGTTTTTCAGATTGGCTGGTCTGCTGAAGCAAGTGTGGGGAGCAGTGGGTAGGATTTTAGGAAGAACGAGATGCATTTCAGAGAAGGACCATAGGAAGTCATGTCCACGGCGGAGAATCTGGTTGACAGATTCCAAGCCAGAAAAGAACTGGATGACGAGTGTTGGTCCATGGTCAGTTTTAGGAGGTGCAGAACGAGGGTTGTGGGAGATGGCTTGGGAGTTTTGTTTTTCCTCAAGATCGTGGGGGTATCGGCAGGAAACGAGGGCTTGGGATAGTTTTTGGGAATAACTGTAAATTGATTCCTGATTGGAAAAGATGTGTCTGCCACGGATTGCAACGCTGTATGGGAGAGAACGTTTGGTGTCGAAAGGGTGACAACTGTCAAAATGTAGGTACTGTTGTAAGTTAGTAGGTTTGATGTGTACAGAGGTGTGGAGGGCAACCTGTCATAGGGTGATATCCACGTCAAGGAAGGTGACAGCAGTGTGGGAGTATGACCAGGTGAAATTGATGGAATGACTGTTGTTGAGTGAGTTAAGGAAATCCAGTAGGTGGCCCAGATCATGAATTTATCATCTACGTATATATCTGAACTAGAGCATCCTGGTAGCTCAGTGGTTAAGGCACTTGCTTTCAAAACATTGGCTGATCCGGTCCCGGGTTTGAATCCCGGCAGGAGCAGGACTTTGAGAGTTGTGTTTAATCATATGAGCTATGCCAGGACGCTCCTTGGTTCGGATTCCACGTTTAACTGTAGGTCCCAGAGGAAAGGAACTGGCCGTCCTACCTCTGACACAATGGCTTAGTATGCCTCCTTCGGGAGGATCCAACCAACCCTCGGGTTGTGTACTAAGTTAAGTTTTTATTTCTGAACTATATGAAGGGACTGAGGGGGCAACTCATCAGAAAATTTTCCTTCAGACAGCCCAGGAAGAGGTTGGCATGGGACGGGGCCGCCATGCGGTTACTCGTCGCGTATGTGGTGATAAATCTGGAAGTTGAAAGAGAAGTAGAATTTTTGGAGAGGATAAAGTTGGCAAGGGATATGAGAAAGGATGTTCTGGGAAGAGAGTTCGGAGTGTGCATACCCAGGAAGTGTTGAAGGGAACTGAGGCCTTCAAGGAGAGGGATACTGGTATACAAGGAAATGAAGTCAATGGAGACAAGGATGGAGTCTGGGGGTAAGGGACTGGGGACTTGGCAGACGCTCCAAAAAATGTGGGGTATCTTTGATGTAGGAAGGAAGGTTCTGCACAAAAGGTTGGAGCTGTTGACCCACCAAAGCTGAATTTCCGTTCAGTGTGGGAACCATTTGCCGCAACTATAGGTCGTCCAAGATTGCCAGCCTTGTGTATCTTGAGGAGAAGGTATAAGGTGGGTGTGCGAGGATTCTGAGTGGTGAGAAGGGTTAAGGATTCTGAAGAGAGGCCTTGTAAGAGGTCCAGGAGGTCCACGAAGGAGCGAATTTCAAGGCAAATGGAAGAAGTGAGATCTGAGGCATGTGGTCAGTAAGTATTGGTATCTGAAAGCTGTTTTCGCATCATAGTCACTGCGGTCCATGACCACAGTGGTGGAGCCCTTATCTGCTGGAAGGATTATGATGTTATTGTTCCTGGAGAGTTCTTTCATGGCCCAGATTTCAGTAGGGCTGAGGTCATTGGAGTTGGGAATAGAGTTGAGGAAAGATTTTGAGGATAGGGTGGATGTGAGGAAGTCTTGAAAAAGGAGGAGGGGATGGTTTTGTGGAAGTGGAGGAGGATCTAGTTGAGATGGTGGTTTGAACGGCACTAAGCTAGACTCAGGTAGCAAAGTAATAATGCCAGCGGAGTGTGCGGCAGAACGCAAGAGTTCCGGACCAGAGCAGCATGGTTGAACTTAGGTATAGGTGAGAAGGAAAGTCCCTTGTGGTTCAGATATAGAAGTCGATGAGAGGTTGACCACTGACTGTTGTGGTGTATCCACATATGCGGCAGTGGCGTGAGGAGTAGGTGGTAATTGGGATGGGTGTGGTATATTAAAAATGTGGGATACAACCCTACAACAGGGTGCCCTCCACACCTCTGTACACATCAAACCTACTAAATTACAACAGTACCTACACTTTGACAGTTGTCACCCTTTCCACACCAAACGTTCCCTACCATACAGCCTTGCAATCTGTGGCAGTCGCATCTGTTCCAATCAAGATTCAATTTCCAGTTATTCCCAAAAACTATCCCAAGCCCTCGTTTCCTGCCGATACCCCCACGTTCTTGAGGAAAAACATATCTCCCAAGCCATCTCCCACAACCCTCGTTCTGCACCTCCTAAAACTGACCGTGGACCAACACTCGCCATCCAGTTCTTTCCTGGCTTGGAATCCGTCAACCAGATTCTCCGCCATGGGCACAACTTCCTACGGTCCTTCCCTGAAATGCGTCTCCTACTTCCTAAATCCTACCCGCTGCTTCCCACACTTGCTTCAGCAGACCACCCAATCTGAAAAACATCCTGGTTTCACAAATATTTACCCTCTGACTCTCCTAGACCTCCACAGGTATCTTTTCCTTGTAACAGACCCCGCTGTAAAACATGCAACATGCACCCTGCCACCACCACTTACTCTAATCCTGTCAAAGGAGAATCCTTTCCCATAACTGGACATGCAACATGTGCTACAGCTCACCTTATTTACCAAATCACCTGCCTCCTACATTGGTCTCACCACTCAACAACTATCCTACAGAATGAATGGCCACATGCAAAACGTTTATACTTCCAACCCAGACCACCCAGTGGCAATTTATGCCAATTCACATTATTCGAACAACCTCAACACATATTTCACAGTTAGAGCTTTTAAGAGTTTTTCCGAACACCACAACCCCTTCAGAACTCCGCAGATGGGAACTAGCCTACCAACATATCCTTGACACCAGACACATCCCTGGCCTAAACCTATGCTAAACCTGTCACTTACTATCATTCATTTAATTTTACTGGCAGTTACATATATATGTCTATTTCATTTATATATATATATATATATTTCTACCTCCATTTATTTTCGCCTATAACTGATCTAAATAAAATTATAATAATAAATTTTTGAATTATGCTACACAAAGATTATTTTGTTCCACTTTTATTGCTGGTCAACGTTATCCCCCACCCCCTGCAATTCCACCCCCACCCCATCTTTTCGCCTTTGTTTCATTCATGTGGTGGGTTGGGATGTGACCACATCTTTCCCCCTGCCATAAGCCTCGCTTCTAACATGATTAAGGCTCATGTTGAAATATTGTGCAATTTGTTTTTTTTTTACACGTGTTCTTCTCGCCCACCTGCCTTCATCTGTGGTAAGTGATGGGTATTTTTTTCCCTATCCTATTTAATTCTATGTGCCCAATGGCGGTTTCTTTGTTTCCATTATCTATATTTTTATATTAAATGATGTTGCATAATTTTACACTTTTCGTGCATATTTTAAGCATTTTTTGTGCTTATTTCTAGCTTTTTATGTTGCATATAATCTGGTCTCTAGTAATAACACTTGGAGAAGAAGGGCTTATTATTTTGATATTGGTCAAATTCGAAAGTAAAAAATAAGAATATGGAAGTTAGTTTTTTTCCGCAAAAAAAAAAAAAAAAAAAAAAAAAAAAAAAAAAAAAAAAAAAAAAAAAGATAAAACAACAGAGTAAACAATTGAATATTATTTGAAAAGTCCTAAGGAGTCTTCGTGTCTTTTAAAGAATGTATGGATTCTTGACTTATTAGTAACCATGTAAAAGGAATATCTCATTCTTTTCAGTACAACCTCAGTTTTAAAATTGTAGAAATTTACCCACATTTAAAAAGAAAATTACATGGACCAATATTTTGATACAATGAGGTTTCAGTGAGAAGTAGCATGCGATTTCAGGTACGGTAAGAATCGGTGTAAATATAGTTGATAAAGCTGTTGAAGGTAGTGATTTTTGTGATAAATTACACCATTATTACTTGGATAAATATATATTTTTTAAAAAAATTAGCTACCTCAGAAACCCACAGTTTGATTCAGATATATAGATGATATTTTGACAATCTGAACCTATGGTGAAAACCACCTCAATAACTTACTAAACTCATGTAACAATATCCACTCCCTAAATTGCACTCATCCACTCACCACAAGCTACTGAATCCATGCCACTTGTACCAAGGCTCTCCTCCTATACCAGCTCACCCACCTCCATAGCCCAAGTTCTTACATCAGCCTAACATGAAATGGTATACATGCAGAACAGGTGTGATTAGAAGACTGTAGTTTCACAGGGTATAGTTCCTACCTGCCGCCTTAAGGCAGCGCCACCAGCGCACAGAGGAGATGTAAGTGGTACGAGCCCGCATTTGAAATACAGAATCAAATAACACTTGTTCATGTAGTATCTCAATAAGAAAGAACAGCCAGATATACCGTCTGTAATTTTTGCATGTCTTCTGCAGGCATGCCTTGCAAATGGCTCTAGCATACATTCAATAAAATCATTACTTTATAATTCTCACGGTCAATAACATCACCACATTCCCAATTCCCAAGTGGAACCATGTTTTATTCGTATCACAAGTGTACATTAATGATACACAATGTATTTCAGTAAATCTAAACAGCCAAATATACGGGCCTTCCAGCGGAAGGTATAAAGGAGGTTCGATGGGTGGCCAAGCCAGTCGAGGCACTGACAGCCAACTTGCGACAGCTACAAGATACCTGATGAAGACAGCAGAGCCAGCTGTGGAAACGTCGTGTTTTTACAACACCATCTGGCTGGATACCCGAGAGGATTTTGTTTCACAGCCTTCTAATCTCACCTATTCTGCATGTACACCGTGGCCCATGCCAGCTCCCATAACTCTAAGGACCCCAATAAATGTTTCAGTCTGAGCTAACAGGATACTCCCTGGAATCATGTCATCATCTTAATTCCAGAGATGTGAACTGGCCTACCAACACATTCTGAATACCAGACACCCCCCCCCCCCCCCCTGGCCACCAAACTCACAGTCCACCCTGGTAAACCCATCATTTGCAAGTTTAGCATATTTATATAATTTTCTTTTTATCATGATTCATCATTATCTTTCGAACATTTCCACTTTTGCAGGTTGTTGGGCAAATCCAATTTCAGAGAATGTGTTTATTTTCAAAGCTCCATCTACTACCAGCTTACTGGGCCTGTCGTAGTTTTGATAGGGAGAAATGGGCATCTGTCTGATAAAATTTAACTTGCATTCCATTTGATAAGTGTATTTTTGAATGTGTAGTTTATGAGGTGGAGATTGTGTAGTATCCCAGCATTGACCTATATTATTGTAAGAAACCACCAAAAAATTGCAATCAGTATGGCAGGTATACTGGGTCCAAGACTCAAACCTGGTCCTGTTGTAACTCCCCAATGCAATTTGGTTGCACTTTAATGCACAAAGTCACATAGGCAGGTTTTTCTTTTAAAACTGCTCATTTTTAATTCATCTTTTACATAATTTTTTATCACTTATGTATCTCCATTTTTATTTTCATTTCCACAAGTAACATTTCCACTGATTTTGTTTTTGTCACCCTCACCACCTCTGTTCTAAATGTAATGATCAAAATCACTATTCATGTGATTTTGCTCACGGTAGGTGCCTGCATAAGCTCAGCCATGTGTTTCTACCTCCATTAGTAAGTGCATGACCAAAAATATTGTATTTTTTGTGTTTGTGTTTTTATTTTGTCACTGCAGCCCTCATCTATTAAATTTTTAGTGATTGATGGATTTATTTTATCTTTTTTATTAACATGAAAAAAATTAGATAAGAGATTTAGCAGCTAAGAAACTATTTTTGCCAGCTACATACAACTGAGACAGTAACTCAGACTTTCGTATCTGGAGAACAATCGCAGACATCAGCACACAACTTTACTGTTTGAAAGATAGTTCAGTTTGATCACCACCCACTCATATATGAATGTTACTGTTGGACATCTAACACCATCAAGACTCAGAAGCAGCCAAAGCAGACTTAAAAATTATATTTTAATTAAAAATACTGTTGCCTTCAAAAAAGAAAATCATACCTGTGTTGATACTTGGTGAGCCCGGTATGTTTGTCCAATGAGGTAGATGCAAAACAGTAGCCATCTGTTACACATTTGTAGTCAGTGTCTGCACAAATATCGCAGAAACACACAAGGCCTTGAAGAAACATTAAACAATGTGATTACTGTTGTTAAACATACAGTTCAATAAAAAATATTAAGAATTAAATCTAGGCAAAAGGGGAACAGGTATAACATCATCATCATTTGGGCACTGGTTATTAGAAGTAGCATCATTTGTTTTTGTTTATTCAATTAGAAAGTAATTCAAACACATCTTAACCTTTTTTCTTTTAACATTGGTGGTAATAATGCCAGTTCAAACTAAAGATCTATAATGACCTACTGGTCAGTATTACATATTTGCTTTAAGAGTCAAGAGATAGTTAAAAATATTTGTTATACTTCTTGAGTTTAATAATGAACAATAACTGCTTGTAAATAATGTACTAATAAATAATATTATCTGCTTGGAAATAATGTGATTATCTTTCTTACAGACTCTTTTACACTTTTGTAGGTCAACTCAGTCTCTTCCTCTTTCCAGAGGCTTGTGCTCATCTTGAAAGCATATTTATTAGTCAGACTTTCAGCTTGCTAGATGTCATAGTCTTAAGGGGAAGCAGATGTGTTGCCATTTGTCATGTAACTATGGTCTGTGGTTGTTGAGAGTACTTTTTGTTTATGTAACATGTAATTTATGAGACAGAGATTGGGGATCATCAAAGCATTCACCTTGATGATTGCAGAAAACTGCCAAAAATCGCACTCAGCTGAGCCAGAACTCGAACCTGGCCCCGTTATAACTCCCCAATCCAGTGCGGTGGCATCTTCACATGCACAACCACACTGGCAGGTTAAATATATGTGTTTAATAGTTCCAAATATTTCTATCAATGACTAGCTTTGAGTGTAATTTATTATCAAAGAATTTTATTTAA
Organism: Vandiemenella viatica; assembly: GCA_031002005.1. Lineage (NCBI taxonomy): Eukaryota > Metazoa > Arthropoda > Insecta > Orthoptera > Morabidae > Vandiemenella > Vandiemenella viatica. The sequence continues at coordinate 93,655,094 of JARYHS010011408.1, forward strand.
TTCTATCACATATAAAAAAGGCTTTTGAAGCTGCTTATTTACTTAAATTTATCTGAAGAGCACATGTATTCTATCAACAGTGACAATAGCAGTGGAGCTCCATTTAAATTTTATTAATACTATTAAAGAAGAGGATCCACATTTAAGTTTTCAATATAATAAGTACATCATAATCAATTCCACAGATTTATTTAAGCGAGGTTGCACTAGAGACAATGTGAAATGTAAACAGGTGGCCGTGTTTTTGAGGTCTGTTCAGACAGAAGAATGTAATTAGTAGCAGACTTCTTCAACGGATATCCAGGCTTTTCTATGACGTCCATGGCACCAAAATTTGATGATGGATTCTTGTGTAACTCGATGAGACTAAAAGTGAAGACAAAAACTTTTTGATATCTCACTTAGTTCTTGACACATCAAGTGTTGAAAATTAGTTGTAGATATAGTTCCTAGTGCCTTTGGCGATGATTTTCTTCTGTGACAGGCTGCATTTCAACTTAACCACAACCATTGGAAAGAAAATGAAGTACCCAGGATACCAAGCCTGCAGTTCCTTGTGACTTGATCGATTTTTTTTTTTTTTTTCTGGCACAACCCACCTTTAATCGCAGCCAACTCAATTTCAATCACTATTGATTTGTCTTGTCTAGTAACATGAAAACCCATCATCAAATTGTGGCACCAAGGTTATCATAGAATCTCCTACATCCATGGTGTAAACTAGCATTCTGGCCAATTATAAATGATGGAAAAGTTTCCATTTTCATAGTGTGTAATGTCTACTTAAAACAGAATTTAAGTGCAACCATTGAATATTAAATTTCCAGAAGTCATCTTGTACAAAGTATTCCATTTATTTGCATAGCAGTGGTTTGCATTTCACTCCTATGCCATTAATGTGCCCATGAGATGTTCCAGTTATTTGTTTCAATTTTGCATTTTTAATATCACTGAATTTTCCTATTACAAGAGAATACTATACAACAATATTTAGATATTTTCATGTTAGCTATTTCTTGATTCGATTAACTCCACTGTCAACTACTCTATTACCAAACAATCCAGTTAACATGCTAATACATATAACCTAATATAAGAAATAAACTTAATTTAATGTCATTCAATCATTGTGATACTGTGAAATATTTGTAAAATAGTGTTTTTGTGCTTTTGGGAGTAAATGGTTAAATGTTCTACACTATTGAGCAACTAATGGATATTATATTACTTTCAATCTTGTTGTCCACTACCATTCATCAGAACATTGTGTTTAAAAAATAACATATGGTCCTCCATGCAAAGACGGTTAAAGTACAATACCGATAACATAATTTAGCAGTTTTATTGAGTATATTTGCTGTTACAACAACACTTAAGTCAGTAAAAGATAATAATTATTTGTTTATATGCAATAATGGTCCCAACACTGCAGGCATAACAAATAAACTCGGATTTTTTAAAACAAATGTATCCATATTAAGTTCTACTAGTACTCAATTCCATATATAAGGTTTTAATTTTTTGATAAGGAAGTCATGGACTGGAATACATTATCCATGGAGGTACTGAACCAAATGCAATGCCATTCAAATACCTCCAACAATGAACAATTTTATGTAAAAATTGGCATAAATCATAAGAAAACATGAATAGAAAGGGCCACCAGGGCATTTGCTTCATTGCAATTAATAAAGATGATAATACAATACAGTGTATTTAGAACATTAATATAGACTGATTGTTGCTAGTGGATTCACTAAATCCGTTGAAATCAGTAATTTTTATCAGTACACATCAAAATGCAAGCAGCCAACATCATACAAAATGTTAACAGGACAAGGGAAAAACATAGTCTTGTATTTTCCACCTAAGAAACTATTTTTACGACGTCCTCTATAACTTTCAAATTACAGAAAAACGATTTGATGTGTAAGGAGTGTAATAATTATTATATCAATTCATCAAACAACTGTGTTGTTGTGATCTTATCAGATACATTGACAGCTGAGTGACGTATGTGATGTCATTTTGTTGTTGCTAGCACTCGTGATTTTGTGATGTTTGAGGCAAGTTTGATAGTGCATTTATGTAACTTATGTAATTGCATCTTTAACTTGTGTACAAGTATGTTTTAAAAACTTATGTCACAGGAAGGGTAATGCTGACAACGTTTTAAGGTAAATAAGGACAAGCATGCTAGTTATTTTATTTAGTAACATACAAGAAAAACCTCGTATCTTTTATACAATACTGACCATCTGCAACAGCAATATGCAGGTAAACAAGGACTACAGCTTGTATCATATTATAAATATAGGAAGACGACATGTCTTAACACACAGCGCTTCACGTGACAGTAGCCACTGTTTTCTTACTAAATTGAAATAGCATTTTTGTAATATTTTCCATTGGAAAACCTAAAAATACTTTCTACCATCATCCTGAACCGAAAAGAACCTTCACAACTACCATGCAGCCAATCACGCAATCCATTAACAACATATTGGAAAGAACGTAGTATTCTTCCGCGCGTAAAGTATGTCATTAATAAAAGATATATATTTACAATCAGCTATTGTTTCCTCGGGTTACATGGGGATTACTGATTAATACTGTAGTTTTTGCTTCGTAAACTAGATGTTTTGTCGCAATTACAACAAAGCTACATCTTAGAAGCATCTTTATATAATTTTTTGCAGCTTTTGCAACGCACACCTGCGTAGGCGCGGGAAAGTTGGAAGTACCTTCCGTAAATTTGTTGTAAGATACACACTGAATCTTAAACTATGCAAACGTTTATGTTCAGTGCATACGAAAATTCATTTTTACTTAGTGCTTATGAATTAATAATGAACACTTTCAAGTCCAAAATTTCTATGTGTCTTCTACGTTGTGCGGTCTTTTTCAGTGACGAGGAAACAACTTTGGCAATTTTGAGTTGATTTATTACGATTAATTTTTACGCTTACGGTAAAGTGTAGTATTGATATCTCCGAAATATGATTATTTTGTAACTGTGAGGACATTGTTGTCGATGTTATTAGAGGTAACTCATCTTGTCAATTTCTCCACTTTTTAATAGCGTTCTTCCATTTTGATATGGTTATTTAATAATACTAATATGTAAATAGTCTTAAGGAACTTAATTCTATAAAGCGTTGTGTCCATTACGTTAGTTCCATAAAATCTTTGATTTGGTATCGGTGTTTTGTAAACGTTTCCTAGAACCTTCTCCTGAGAAAATATTCAACATTTTAGACTCAAGATCATATATTTCTGCGTGTAGGTTGTATGAAGACTTCTGAATCCGTAACTACTTGTGTTTTGTAGACCATACATTTCGAGGTAGTATTTCAAGTATATCGGCCGACGAATTATTATTTAATTGATTCTTCACATGGTTAAATTCCAGAAGGCAAACTGTTGAAGGCTGTTACTGGCCCGCTTAACACAAAATAATTACGTGAAGCATAAAACATATCTTATTTAAGGGGCTCCGGAAGGGTGTATCTTTCCCATGTATTTCTTGCGAACTTCATTGTACCTTTTCTCAACAACTAATTGTGATATATATCTGAAACAAAATGGGGTGGATCTATAATGGTTTCCCAATACTTTAACCCAGGGATTTCCTTAAGTTCCGATTGGTTTGACAGAATTATTTAAAAAATATATATATTAATTTTTTGCTCCTTTGGAGGTACTGTCCAATCAATAATTTACAACCTATAAGGTATAATACAATATCCCTGTGTTAAAATACTCACAGAAACATACTTTCAAGGCTGTAAAAGTTTCAGGTAGTTCATGCAGGTAGTTTCCAAGAAAAGGTACACTAAAACTATCAAAAAGTAAACTTACGGGAAAATGCTCTCAAAGTTTCAGTGCTTTCCAGAACCATAACTGGGGTGCTCTGGATCGTCCTGATAGCTTTCTTCCAGCCTTCTCTTTAGTCTTCTTCTCTTCTCTCGTGCCTTTTCTTCCTCCTCACTCAATGCTTTCTCTAACACCCTAATCCTGTCCTGGTCAAGCCTGTACATAGCTCGTATGGTGTGATTCCCAACGCATTATAATACTCAGTTTCTTCAATGCCTCACACCTTGACAAGTTGCCATTGTTAAAAGTCATTACAGCATCATAAACACCAAAATGAAGAGCATTAATTGATACAAAAACAGTTTTTGGAATTCTTGACCAAATAACACTGTTGATGCACTGATTTGGATTTTGGGTACGACCATGTAAACACTTTTTCAGCAGCTGTACATCAGATAGATCCCTGAATATAGGCTTAAGTTCCTCAATGACAGCATATGATAAACCATCTTTGTGCACAAATGTTTGGCCTGGCGTTTGTGCTTTGTTGTACTTGCATCATGTATCAGTTCCTTTGGGGCAGAGTCCGTGGTTGGGAGCAGAATCAGTTGAAGCAATATGAAATAAGACAGCCCAAGCAGATCATTTCATTTCTTCGACACTGTTGTTGCTATGTCTTTTTTAAATCATTTCTAGGTCAGAAATATGCATGTATTATACACCAAATTAAAGAGGACATTCCAAAGATCAATAATCGGCAAAAAAATGAAAATGACAAAATTCATCATTTTCCATCCTTCCGGAACCCCTTAAAAGTTACATTATAGAATTCAAAATTGAGTTGTAGATTTGGATCTCCAGGCTACTGATAATAGGCGATGGATTGAAAAATAAGAAACTTTGATTCGGAGATGTGACAGAAAATGGCATCAGATCTTCGTAGATGACCATTCTTATACATCCCTACACAAAATTAGTCATCCAAATGGCTCAAATCATCTCCACAGTGTTGTAAAATTAGCAATAATCTCAGTTTTAAATCCGAAAAATAATCTTGAAAATATCACCTAACTTGTAGAACAAGTTTACATACACGAAACTATTGTAAAATAAAAACAAGCGTCCATGAAACCCAAAAAAGAATTTACTTTTTTTACTTCAACAAACAGAAATAATCTGGAAAAAAATATGGAGTTTCCTGAAAGTGAACAGACTGATGTATATTTTATTCACGAAGTGGAAAAGAGTGTTAGTTTTAACAATATGTTGGGGAATGAATCTCATAGTTGTTACTGTTGAGTAATGTAAAATTTTTCCGATGACTATTAACATGAACTGAATAGACTAAACTAGAGAAATAAGCCGAGCACACACGAAGCTATGTATGGACAACCGCAGCGCCCACCCTAGGGACGGGCAACCCGGACACTTGTCCACGGTGCCAAAATTTAAGTGCGCCATTTTGACTGAGTGTGAGAAAAATATTGATGGTTTAAATATCCAATTACTAGAAAAAATCGCATATCGAGTTTTTCGTTAATTTAAAATTTACAGCGTGTAGCGTATTTATAGACCTATTGTTTACGTCTAAAAGCTAAACATATTTACCCTATTACTCAAAAATTAACGCTGGTACCGGATATAAAGTATTTCCACACAATTTATGGTTAGAGTAAAGAATACCGACCAAAAAGTAAAGCATGATACTTTAACTTTATCATAAAATATGGTTAGCATCATTAGGGTTGCAACGATATATCGATCAACCGATAATATCGGAACCGGTAAATAAGATAATATCGACACGATTCAGTGAAGTATCGAAAGCTACAAACCCCTTAGCACTAAAAACATCCTACAAATAAATGCATGAGTGACGGGGATCAAACCTGTCCATGTTAAACACTGGTTTAGCTCGATAAAAACGCCCTTTCCTACTCTGTGGTTCAATTCGGTTTCATACGCGTTATTCGTTCTTCATTCATTTGCATTCACGTGTATTGCGTTACGCTCGTGTTCATTGGTTCTTTTTTCTCTCTAGGGAGCCTCCATAAACTACGTGATTCGGTCTGAGGTAGGGTTACCAGACGTCCCCGTTAGCCGGGGACAGTCCCCGTATTTATCTCTCTGTCCCCGGACAGATTTCGTCCCCGCGAAGTCCCCGGATTTTTACTGTTGTCCTTAGAATTTTTTTAATCAAGCGAGAGTTCTTTAAAAGCCTAATGCATTCGTTTAGAGCATATATGGGCAACCTCCGGCCCCCGGGCCGGATCCGGCCCTCCACCAACTTCAGTCCGGCCCGCGAGAGATTCAGAAATTTCAAATAACGCTACAAACTCAAGTCTCCCATTAATTTTCATTTGATTTTTCAATCTGTTTTTGTTAATTTGCTTTTTGTAAGTTTGATTATCCTATTGTAATTCTAGTAAATAAAAAATGTGTGCATTTTTATCTCCTTTTTCTTCACTACTATCTACTTCTTTTTTACCTCCGGCCCGCGACCTGATTAAGTACCGAAATTATGCCCACAGCTAAGCAAAGGTTGCCCATACCTGGTTTAGAGCAAGAGATATGAAGCGCACTTCTTTCCTTGTACGTGCCTAGGATTAAAAGAAAATTAAAAGGATACTGCGTCTTGGACACAACAGCTTTGGAAAATCAATCTCCTTGCTGTGTGCAGCATAGCTGTATGTGATCCTCATTTAAAATATAAACAATATGTGGCTTTTAAGTTAACCCAACTTTTAATCATATAACTTATAAAAGTACAACACGTAATTAGAACAAATGCCGAAAGCGTCCCCGGATTTTGTTGGAAAAGTTGTGAAAAGCTGGTAACTTAGTCTAAGGGGGGGGGGGGGGGGAGCGGCTCAAAACCTACTCTGGGCTACGAGTGTGTGTGTGTGTGGGGGGGGGGGGGGTTTCTAAGCCAGGCCACGTAGCTTTCCATTCATATTATTTGGCATAGTTAAAATTAGGTACAGAATACACAACAGCGTGGATATTTATTTCCGTCATTCAGTTATCTCCATGTGTAATTTACGATAGTCTGACAAGAGAAAACAGTCAATAGAGGAAAAAAGCAACGTGCTACGCGGGCGTGGTAGGGGGTGAGCGGGTAGAAGCAAAATCCACGTTGGGCTACGTGGGGGGAAGGAAGGTTCTCAGGACGCTATATGGAGCTACGTATTACAATAATCTTAAGGGGGATACAAAACATGACCACATAATTGATGCAATTGTTTATTTTATGTGTTGATAATAAACCTTTCAATGCAGCCTAAGGCAATGGTTTTAGGTATATAATGAAGCACTTAGCACCAATATACAAAGCAACTATCAAAGCAAAAATTGATTAAAAATATTTATATGAAAAAAATTCAAAAGTTGTGAAGGAGAATTTGCAAAGTGTGAAGCAGTTTTCTGGTACTATGGATATCTGGACTGAAACGACGATTAACACTGACTATCTGGGGATTACAATACATTTTTTTGCTGCAAAATTAATTAAAATCAACCACGTTGGTATATTTGTATTAAATGACAGTCGTACTAGTGAGTATATTGGCCAACAGTTGTCAGTTATGTTAACGAATTGGAGTACTGGCTTCCATAACAGATTCTGGTTTCAACATGATTAAACATATCATGGAGACATTAGGTGCAGGTAAGGATTGCAATCCCGCAGTGTTTTCAATCCCGCTGGATTTGCGCCAATCCCGCGGGATCCATGCGGGATTGGTACAAACAGTATTTTAACGCATATATTTAAAACATAGTTACTTAAAACGTTAATAAATTAAATAAAAATTAAAAAATAATTTAAAGTTAAATGATAAAAATTAACAGTTAATAATATTTTAATTGGCAAAATGACATTAAAACTTTTTAGCGTGTCTTAAGTGTATTTCGAGGTTTTACATTTTTGTTTTTTGATCTAAACCAATTTTTAAATAAATAATAAAAATGGAAAATATTGAGTCTTAGGTCATATTATGTGCCTTACAATAAATACATCACATAAGTTCAAAAATATGGTTTGCTTAATGGCCAAGTTACCAGAGTTTTTTAAAAAAAAAAATCTAAATAAACGTTCCATAACCCCGAGAAAAGCATTCCACTTCACAAAGTGAAGTGAATATACTCTGTAAAGTGTAGACTTGACTCAGAACAAGATCTCATAACTTTTTGTCACTTCACAAGCATGAGACTTGGCCCTTTTTTTGCGTGATTCATTATTATATCTCCTGATTCCTTGATTGATATTACAGTTGATTCAATGTTATTAAAAGAAACTACTCACCAACACGTAAACTGTCAAGTATTTCAGATTTACTTATGTGGCGTAACGACGTTTTTAGAATGGAAATTATTTTTTTTTTGTAAGAAAGGAGACTTTCTCGGCGAATGATTGCAGTGAAGTCCTCATAGGTTGTATCTCCGGATTTCATTGCAAACACACGAAATTACACACGTGAGGAAGACGGCTGAGGCAGCCGTCGAAGTATGGTGTTCCTACAAGACATTCGTCGATACACCCGTGAAAATTTCATAATAACTTTTTTTTACCTTTAGTCGAAATAATAACAAGGAGAAGAGGGATTAATCGAAAGCCTGAGCGGCACATGTAAGCAGGTGGCTTTCGTCAAAGAAACGCATTGAGGTAGCGGCCAAAAAAACAATAAATCAAAGGATATACAATTTCCTTTTGATAGCTGTTAAATAAATAGGTATGTGATCGTTAAAATTACGATAACATTAGTTTCATATCAACGAATAATCAAATTTTCAGCCGCAAATTAGGAAATTGTCACAATTACTTTATCTGCAAATACATAAAATGGGAATAATGAAACTGTGAATAAAAAGCTGTAACGGTGTAGTTCAGATAACGTGTGCGACACTTAAAAAATAATTATATAGTTAGAAAATCGTACTAAATACGCACCATAACTCAAATTACAGAAATGTGTACTCGAAACAAACGTAAGTTTTGATGAATACATAAAATTGTATTTATTTACTTATGAATGACGAAGGTTGACAAAAACAAACGCTTGTTCACACGAGTCAAATGCCAACTGGAAGGGTACAGGCAAACAGTGCAATACATCCGATAGAGACCGAGTGGGGCAGCGAGTCACGCAGACTGACACACGTTTCCGCCGGATTTTGCGGATTGCGGATCCGCTTAATTTTAAGCGGGATCCCGCTTTGCTGGATTGCAATCCCTAGGTGCAGGCAAACATGTACCATGTTTTGCTCATATGATTAATTTTGTTGCTGAGGATGCTATCAGTAAAACTTCCGATCTAAATAATGTTATCATACTTATCAAACATGTCAGGAATATCGTAAAATATATACAGAAAAGACAAGAAGTTTAAAAAGAAACAAATATAAAATAAAACAACTAGGTGTAAAGACAGGTTGGAACTGGATGAATTACATGGTTTAATTGCGCCCTACAAAAGTGAAGTTTTAAAAAAATGTACCAACGATGCTGACAGAGTTGAGCTTGCGGCCACTTGAAGCTATGGCGAAAGAATCATCTGCTGAACAATACATAAATACTGTATTTCAAAAGTAGTTTCTACGATGGGCTGTGCAACAGGTCGATACACAGGAACGAAAATTAGTATTGCAGGCGAATTGATGAAAAATGTTTCATTACAAACATAAACGACTAGCTTCGAGCCCGTCAAAAATGACTGTTTAAACGCAATATTCTGGCAGTTCATTTTTTCGAAATTGGTTAATTATACGGAATTGTTATTACATAATACTAATGGCCTTGGTTTTGTAATGTTCTACATATTTCATTTGCAGTTCACATAGCAATACAGTAGTAACTTCTACTGAATTAATGACGACAGAAGTATAGACCCAATAAAATTAAAAAAAAATTAAGAATCCCGAAAACTTTTGCTCTTCATGTAATATCAGTTTAATTTCTGGTCCAGGCACAATTTAGCACGATATGTATGGAACTACTTTCACCCGCATTGGTTATGAAACCAATTTAAATGGTTTGTAAAACTGATTTCAGAGCGAATTATGCTGTAACAAAATGTGTCAGTTTCGATTCTGGTCAACTTAGCCACAAGCTCCACTAATATTGCATTCGAAAATCAAAGCTTCTATTACCCTCATATGAATAACGATGGACATCAGCTATGGTGGTAGTCGGGAATTTATTCTGGAAAAGCGAATAACGATCATTTTTAATGATATTTTCGTGATACGAATACCATACTGTGGTCTATGATTTGTTTAAATAAATGCATTTTACTTTAAATGCCGGAATGTATAATATCTGAGTGATACAATCGCAATTCGCACATTTCGTGTAAAATTTCTCTGAGTTTTTAATAAACTTCATTGTTCATCTTCTGCCAAAAACATTCCTAGGTTAGGTTTTAACCTAATTTTTATAACTGATACAGATAATATAACGCAAACATGGAATACTCTTCTCCTTGCTTGAATTTCTGCATCTAGTTGTCGTAAATAAATAAAAAGCAACATGTAAATTTAAACGAACCTACCAATTGTAACTTTGTAACGTATGATTGCCTCGCATTAATTTCTTTTATCGTTGCTCATTGTATGTTTACGGAGTTACTTTCTAAACAGAATGTTACACTTTATCTGGCAACGCAGTTACGTTATAACAGAAACCATGAGAAATTAAAGTTTACTTTCATTAGCGACATGGTACTGAAAAATACTCGTAGTTCCACATTTTTTCAGCCGAAATATTTTTCCACATTTTTCTAAGAATAAAATGTTACGAAAATGAGACTTAATGCCTGTATTATGGCAATTAATTTCATAGCGGTTGCGTATTTATTAAACTGTGTAAATAATTTTTAATATCTCTGCTCGCCACTATTTGGCTGCAAGAATATTGTTGTTGAATTGCGATTTCTAAGTTGAGTTGATAGAAAGGTAAACTTAAATCTCATTTAGTAGATAACACGTTTATCAAATACTAAGGGTTTCATCTATGATGGTAGTAGGAATTTATTCTGTAAAAGCTTGTAAGGAAAAACGAATAAGAATCATTTTTAACTATACCTTACATAATATGAGTACCTTACTCTGGTAAGATTATCAGAGTATTCAGTTAGGAGTTTACTTAAATAAATTCATTTTACTTTAGATCACGGAGACTATAATTTCGAAAACGTATAACTGTTATTTATTTGACTGATACATTTCGCGATTACCTAGGTTTCTCTGAGTTTTTAATAAACTTCATTGTTTCTTATCGCCTGCCAAAAAAATTCTTAGGATGTGGTTTAACCTAGTACTTATAACTGATACAGATAAAATAGCGTAAATATTGAATACCCTCCTCCTTACATGAATTTCTGCATCTAGTTGTCGTAAATTAACAAAAAGTAACATGAAGGAACGAATGTAATATGGTGGCTATTGATTGGTGAGTGAAGGCTGGCACGTGATCGTTCTCTAGCCAATAGCTATAGACGACTTGCGCAGTATCCAGATTAGCATTTTGTATAAGGGGATTTGACCAGCTAGAATGTGCGTTAATTTATTAGATCTCCGATTTAAAAACTTATATTTTAAAAAGCCAAATGAGTGTGCTAAAGCTATGACACAAAAGCGAAGAATGTTATCTGAAAATAAGCAAGCAGCTTCTGCTTTATCCACATTGTCTTAAGATAAGGATACAAAAGACACAGGCTAAAAGAAATAAGACTGAAAGCGACAACAAATCGACGTTGAATCTCGTGGCTCCTTTGAATAACTTAAAAACTAACGTGCTTGAGGTATATTAAAAATTTCAATCAGTCATTTACCCATAGTAGCCTCTTTTTCAAAGGCAAAACCCACTGTCACTCAAACTACGAAAAGACTTCACTGGAAAAGGTGAAGCAAACTACTGTTTTCAGGATCTGTTGACGCTGAATATTTTGCAGACTTAATTTTTTTCAGTAAACTGCCTCAAATTTATAACTTGATTTTTATTTACATACTTATTTATAACTAGCTGATACCCGCCACTTCGTACGTGTTGATTAAAAATTTCGTTGCCAGAAATGAATGTATAAAGCTGTTGGTAACGTAGGATTGGTCCCAAGCAATACCGAGTCGGCATGATAAGACAGGAAATCAATCACTATATCGTTCTACCGTCGAACCTGTCTTATGAAGAGAATCAATTTCCAACATATTTAAAAACAGAAAAACAAACAAAGGTGCGGGGATGTGGAGGGCGGGGGGTTAACTAAGGACAGCTTTATTTCAACTTGGTCTTGAGCATGAGCATCCGAATCCGATTACTGGGTTCTAATAACTTAAGCTGCTTGTGCTCTGATAGAGCTGTACCTTAGGCCAGTTTACGCCCGCAAGACATGTCAAAAAATAAGGGAAAATAAACTGGTACCTGAAACATTTAAGCAGACACAAAGTAAAAGTATAGAGAAAATTGAAATCTATTCTAAATAATACGTTTTGTCCCTAAACGAAATTTATTAATAAATCATGCACTAACATAATGCGCGAGAAGCACAGTTTGAGCAACCGACATAACATTAGAGACTAACACACACATCCCTCTCTCTGTCACCATTCGATAAGTTCTCAAAATTTCGTGACTTCAACTGTTATTCATACCGAAATAAATGTCCTGTGCCCTTCCTATAGATACAAAGTATTTCCTTGTCAAATTCCATCAATATTGGTATAGCCTTTTAGTCGTCAAAACAAAACAAAAGAGAGAGTCTTACTTCTGCATTTATAGTATTACTAGCAGTTACCCGCGACTTCGTCCGCGTTGAAAAGTGTTGTAATATAATACTTTCTTGAGAGGTCTGGTTGCTCAGTGGTTAGGGCATCCAACTGGAGATGGAAAAGTCCCCAGCTTGAATTCCAGTCTTGGTGAGGATTTTCAAAGGTCCCTAGCTCGACCTTCACCTCTGGCATAGGTTGATGTGTGATGTGAATTACGCCAGAATGCTCACTTTGTTCTGATTCCGTGTTGAACTGTGGGTCCTCTATGTCCGGTAGGATTACTGGGTTACGTTAAGAGGCTACGAAAGGGACTGATTCCGGAGACGTAAAGAAGTCTTGTCAGCAGGTCAATACGACCATACAGTTTATTTAAGAGCTATTTTTATTAGTAATAGTAGTAATAAATGATGCAATAAAATAACAAAAATCTATTTATGCTCCACAACTACTTCACTGAATTGATAAAGCAGTAAAAATATTCAGTTTGTAAGGAGTATTTTCAGTTTAATATACAATATTGAGGATTTGTCTCCTAGGTTTTGGCTATTTTCATAGCCCTAGTTTTCTTACATTTCTTTGAAAGATTTGAATTTCGTTTACCCAACATCTCTTAAAATTACTAATTTCATCACGCGAATAAAAATGAATATAGTTTTAATTAATGGAAGCTCAAAACGTCAAAATATTAGCAATACATTGATGGAATCGACTAAATATCAACAACAAAAAAATACTAACATCCAAACAGCAAATAAATACTTAAGTGGCCCAAGGACGTTCATTTCCATTAGTAAAATTACGATACTAAAAATGAATATTTTGATTTGCATTGAGTACCTGAAAAAAATCTTTAAAAAAGAAGAACTTAATTTGCTCTTTGAATAATGATTTTTTTTTTTAGGATATATTGGTTCCATCAACAGAAATTTACATATTATAGTAGTAAGTATAGTAGTAATTGATTCTTTTATCCATAATAATCAGAGGTATTGCGGTAATGGTTTCTCTATCTCTGGAAACAACTGAATTGCCTATAGACCAGTTTACTATAGTTCATTCGTTTCGATCCATTAATTCTGCGCTAAAATATAAATTTCAATATTAAAGTAGTAATAGATTGTTTCTTCATATTCGGTTTCTTATTCTGCATACAGAATTGAATGACTACCGGCGAATTACCACTCCGCTTTTCCGCCACTCCACTATCTGAATAAAACATTGATAAATTTAAAAAATTTACTTCGGGCAACGCCGCATGGTTCTGCTAAATCGTCCAAGCTTAATATAGATCTTTTGATACAATATCGGTACAAAGCGATACATGATGTCACTAAAATGGCGCTCATGAAAGAAGCTTAATAACTAATAATGTTTCATTTCTCATTCTGGCCCAGGCTGCGTTTTAAAATTACCGCTAGAAAATCAAAGCTTCTATCACTCGCACATTAATACATTCACTATATTGTATGTTAGTGACGTCATGAATAGCGAAATAAACTTTACTTATTATTAACGCAGTAAATTAAATACTGAATACGTCTAAAACTACATTCAGCCGCATGAACTATGTCGTCAGCTTCATGACAGTTATTGAGGTAACGTAATTAAAAAAATTATGCTAAAATGCTTTTAACTTACAGTGTACAACGGAAAGTCCACAATTCTCTACGATCGTTAATATTGCAGGTCAAATGTACATCGCGATAAAGTGACTTTTATTGCTCGTGATTTAGTAATGAAATTAATTGTGATAGTAATTTATGATATACTAATTAGGAATTTTGATATAGAAAATTCTGTTACCACTCGAAATATAGGTCCAGAGCATTTAATGTGTTGAGATGTGTTCGTATCGTTTGATTTTGTAGCGGCAGTATTAGCAGAAATGTGGTTTGGTTGAAATGCTGCCTGGACCAGAATGTTTTTTGTTACAGAAGAAGGCAGAAGGAATTTAGTTGTTATGCTCCGTGCAAATGAGGTGTATTGTGTTGTAAACGACTTTCAGTGTTACTTCATGAAACAATAAGTTTCTACATTAGCCCATTGAATACATTCGTTTTAAGTGTAGCATTCGATAGATATTTGCAGAATATTGAACAGTAAATAAAAAGCAGTACTATTCGTACAAAAATTCTGAACAAAAAATAAAGAGGGTTAGTTAAGTTTTAAATTTCGGCAAAAATAATTTGTAATACACAGACTGTATAGTAACAAAAAAGAAACACGAAATAACTTAAACCGAGATAGAATGGAATCCTTTACATTTTTATAAACATGACATTTGGGGCACGACCATTTTGCACTTTCAGTGAACCGATTTTCGTGCTGGTATACTCATAGCATTTTACTTTTTTTCCAAGCTTTGATTTTTTATATTTATTATAACGCATATATTACGAACGAAATTATGGTGTAATATTTGATATGTCATACTATTTTATGTACGCAAATGAAAACATCTCTTTGCGAACTTGACAACAGTACCTACCTTTCTTTTTTTAATTTAAGGTTAAGAACAGATTTATATTTCCTGCTTCAAAACTATTATTTGTCAAGTGCGTCAGTTTTATGGCTTTTAAACTAAACACAAACTTGCATATGTAAGTAGGTTTTTGCTTATATTTGAGAAGTAGTGTTTACGATTTACTTAAAAAGCAAAGAGTAAACGTGGCACGGCTATCTACGAAGTAGGAAACTCTTTGTTGCTTCCGAATTGATATTAATGGCAATTTCTAATAGAACTATGCGTTTTTGCGGGATAAAATCTATCCTATTGCACTTCGCACGCAATTAACTGACTTCATGCCAAATTTCATTTAAATATGTTGAGTTATTAAGGCGTGATTGATTGCCGACGTACATCCAAACACACATCCGAACTTTCTCATTTTCTCATTTATAGATATATAGATATTAGTGCAGATCACACACAAACTGACTGCGAGAGTAACAACCCCTGAGGGATCAATATAACGTAAAAATGTGTACACCTACAGCACTGATAGACTACCTACGATTTTCCTCGTATTGCACCGCTAAATTTGTGGTATATCTATATATTAATACGCTAAGCGAAAACTTTGGAAACATTTTTCAGAATATTGCGCGCACGGAGAAGTGTGAGATTTGGCATAGTTAAAGTTTATATGGGGAAGAAGTGCATAAAGCCAAAATGTACATGTAATATGTGTTAAAAATACATTAAATTAAATAAAATAAATCCTTCGTTGTATACATTCAATTGGTTTTAAGTGGCAACGACACTTAGCGATTCTGCCAATATCTGTGATCTTTGACAACAGTAAAAAAAAAAAATATAAGCATAGTTAAAACATGTTACAAATATATTATTAAAGGCAATACTACGATATCCGAGGCACTGAAATATTAAGGATTTGATGGCTGATTCTGATAGATCTCGACGAGACAAATCGAAAATGAAGAATACATTTTTTTGGTATCTCGCTTAGTTTCCTAGATATCACATCTTAATGAAAGGAAGATATACACTTCACTACTACTTATTATGTAAGAAATATGTAATGTTACCTGTTAAAAATTAACGCAGATATATACCAGAGATCATTGTTTAATAAAAAAAAAAGGATTTCGTGTAGATCTTCCGTGTACAAACCCAGAAATGACACAAAAAACATTCAGTAGTAAATTACGCTCAGCATTGCCTTATTGTACCATAGATTACTGTAACACATACGATGCTAATAATATACGTCATTGCGCATGTCTGCCAACGTATTGGAAATTGAAAAAAAAAAACGAGTTTTTAGTTTGATGTATTTTTACCATAATGAGCAAAGAATCAAACTTAAGGTCGCCGTTAATAACATTAAGACACTTATCTATAAATACAAATTTATATTGCCTTTATCTAGAAGTAACTACTTCAGTTATCGACTGTCACCGTAACAACATTCTTGTTAATATAGTAAAACTCATAGCGTTTGTTTGCGGTGTTTCTAATCCCGGATTGTGTGAAAAACATCCTCTGCTACATCCACAATTAGACAATTTCAATATATACACCTCATTTAACAAATTAATTGCAAGCGAGGTACATGGCCTACCAACGGTAGTTGAAAATTCCTCTAAAAAAAAGTGGGTATGGAGATGCGCAACAAAAAGGACAAAAAAGTGATGCAACAGTACCATAAATCCATGCCAATGTACTTTCTTCGATGGATGTTGTTGTAGAATTTCTTTTAGGGAGACTGTTGCAATAATTATTAGTTTCACCATAGACATGAAAATTAATGATGTATTTAATAACCTAAAATATAGGCGTTATTCAAATAATGGAAAAGAAATCAGTTGGGGTACAAGAAAATACAATCGTGCCCGTCTTACGGAACACATGATAATAACTGTGTTAGGATTATATTGCAAAGAAACCAGTCTGGCCTTTTCTTCAAAGTTAATTCGAAAAGTCAAAAGGAGTGTACCGGTACATTCACCATGATACACAGTGCAAAACAATACATTGGTATTGAGAAAATATTCTCTACCAAAACTGTAGCTAAATTTGCAAACAAACCATAGTATAGGAGAATTTGTTAACCAAACAGACAAAACGAACACCATAAACGATTTAGAAATTCTGAATAAATTACTAAAAAAAGTATCAAATGTCCACGATCTGCTAAACTTCTGCACCAATACATGACACTGTACTGGTATCGACAAAATGTACTGAATAAGTATAACAACAAAGATTCTAAAATCATTTAAATTTCTCCTAAATATTAAAAGAGTGTTCCCAGGCTTCACGGATGGCGATATGAAAGAAGGCTTATCATTAAAAGAAATTGACTCACCTACATTGATCCCGGAAATTGAATTCCTTCTTCAGCCGCCAAAAAGATCACGTTTGGATGAAGGTTTGGAACAAAATTACAGTGAAGTCATAGACACATTAATATCAGCAGTTCTATGTGACAACGATGAACTTCCAAATGACTTCTTTTAAAATTTTACAATGTTATTTCTGCAAACGTAAATAATGATTAAAATCTATAATTTATTTTTTCAAACATTAATTAATTTATCTAAGAAAAATAAATATTATACATTTACGTGTAAGTGATACCTCCTCGTGGTGCGTTTAGGGTGTAGAAAATGTTTACATTTTCTGCAGCGAAATCATCTTCTTAGTTATGAACTAAAAATTACTTTTTGTGGATTTTCTGATATATGCAATGTGCTTACAATGAAATTATGAAGTTGCAGTTATCGTAGCATACCCCAGAGCAATATCTCGGAAATTAGTTGTGTCCTTGGTGACATTTTCCTTCTGGTCCAGGTTGCACTTCAACCTAACAGCAACCGCCTAACGCACGGACCTCACACAAGTGAATAGGTGATATTTTCCTTCTGGTCCAAGCCACATTCCAACTTAACCTCAACCACCATACGCACGAACCTCAAAGATGTGAAAAAACAAAATTTTCCTTCTGGTCCAGGCCACATTCCAACCTAACGTCAACCGTCTTATGCACGAACCTCAAACATGTGAATAAACGACATTTTCATCCTGGTCCAGGTTGCATTCCAACCTACCCTCAATTGCCATATGCACGAACCTCACAGATGTGAATAAACGACATTTTTCTTCTGGTCCAGGCTGCATTCCAACCTAACCTCAACAGCGTTATGCACGAACCTCACAGATGTGAATAGACATTTTCTTTCTGGTCCAGGCCACATTCCAACCTAACCTCAACCGCCTTACGCACGAACTTCACAGATGTGAATAGACGCATTTTCCTTCTGGTCCAGGCCGCCTTACGTACGGTCCTCATAGATATGAATAGGTGACATTTTCCTTCTGGTCCACGTCGCATTCCAGCCTTTTCTCCACCGCCTCATGGACCGACATCACAGATATTAACAGAAGACATTTTCTTTCTGATCCTTGCTGCATTCCAACCTAACCTCAACCGCCTTACGCACGGGCCTCACAGATGTAACAGTCGAATTTGTCAGTGCTTGAGGCGACCTTTTCGTCCGCGTCCATTTTGTATGTAATAACTAGAAGATGGATAATCATGATATATTTCCTTGAGAAATAGTAAATATATCATTTTTTTATTTTGTATGTTAATGTTTCACTCCGTCCTAACAACTCAGAGCCATTTATTACAATATTAATTATTTTCGTTCTAACAAGTTTTCAGCCATGCCAGATGTGTAAAATTAATAATATCCTAGCTAGCACAGCTATATCTGTGCTACAAAATAGTTGAAAGCTTACAGCAAAGCAACGTCTTTGGTACATAATGGCAGCGTTGAGCGTAACTAATTACTGACAATTTTCTGTTTCGTTTCTGGGTTTGTACACGGAAGATATACACGAAATCCTTTTGTTATGGAACAATGATCGATAGTATATATCTGCGTTAATTTTAAACAGGTAACAATACATATTTCTTAGATAATAATCAGTAGTGAGATGTATATTTTCGTTTTTTAAACATCTGATATCTCAGAAACTAAGCGAGATACCAAAAAAACTTATTCTTCCTTTTCCATTTGTCTCGTTGAGATCTATCAGAATCAACCATCAAATCCGTAAAATTTTAGTGCCTCGGATATCGTAGAATCCCCTTATTAAATGAAAAATAAATTCGCGAACGTGTGTGTGAGTGAAATCGGATCGAAGTCAACTATGTGACGTGTATTTCCCATGGAGGAAGGAATTATATGGAGAAGAAGTGAGCTTAAATCGGTGAAGCAAGCACTAAACTCTCCCGCATGGTGGCAGCACCGGCAGCGACCATATGGCGCTTCCCAACAATTAAGGTGTTCACATTGTGGTAGAGGCAGTGATTATTTCATTTAGTATTGTGTATAAGTGTTTAAAAATGCCAGCTTGTGTTGCGTACGGTTGCACAAATAGGCCAGACAGGAATGAACCTGGAATATCATTTCATAAGTAAGTTGAATTGTAATTATCGTTGTTGAAGTGAGCGGTAGACACAGCAAACTTTGCAGCACGTCTATAAATATTTAGTCATAGCTCTCAATGGGATGACTTTGTTCGCAAATTAAGGTGACTGAATAAATTTTCACAGATTATCAATTGAACAACTTGTGTTTCAGTTTGCAAAATGTTTAACTTCTTTTTAAAAAAATAAACCAAAATTTGAATGCACATTTCTGCTAAATACTTTTTAAAACGTTTCACAAATGTTACTTATATCAAGTGAACGATGAATAAGACCATCTCTACTTTTGTACGTTTTGAGAGATCCCCAAAATAATAGAAATGGAGATCACAATATACTAACACACTCTTCACTTTTTAATATTTTTAGATGTTTGTGTACCACAAATCCTGAAATGTAGTGTACAATATGATCTATTAAAACAGTTAGTGCACCTGCATCAAACATACATTCGTGGTCGGACTTGGGAGGAAACTGTAATTCTTTTTCCTCTTCAATAATTCGATGATGTCTTGATGTAAAATTTATAATATGTTCTGGAGCATGATTAACAATTTTTCCAGGAGTATACAATTACCAGTGTTTGCATATTTCACTTCACATTTCAAGAGTAGGTTTTTTTTTTATAAGCTGCTTTAAATTGTATGGGCAGTGGGATTGTTTGAATTCCTCCCCCCCCCCTCCACCCCCCAAAGATCTGATACATTGTAAAAATATTTCAAAGTGATCCTGACTAAATTTATATGCTAATATATATTTTAAGATTTTTTGATCAATAACTAAGGAATTAAAGAAATACTTCAAACATGAATCAGAAAACCTAAGAATCCAGTGCTCCTACTGCTGTCAAGTATTATCTTGCCATATGGTGACACTTTCAAATTACATATATAACTTTCTGTTTCAATCAATCTTGTATCACTGTTTCCTAATTACACTTGGATATTATGGAGCGTGTGCTCCATTGAAATTAAATAAAATAATAATACCCTTAGTCTTTTTTTGTGGCTGTAGATGTTTTGGCAAATAAAATTATATTAAAATAATTTTTAACAGACTTTTTTTCCTTAATTTCTAATGTTTATAGATAGCATCAATTGAGATACATACATAAGAGAGCGTGCATAAACCACATAGCTCCAATTTGGCCTCCTGTGAACCACTATCCCTCCCCATGTAGACCAACTTGGCTTTTGCCTCCCCCCCCCCTTCCCCCCCCCCCCTCACCTAGCAAGTAGGTTTTTTTCCCCCTTTTGATTCCAGAAGACATTTTGCACTGTTTTCTCTTGTCAGACTATTATAAATTACATAAGGAGATAATTAGCTGAGGGAAATAAATAGGTTTAATTCTAGATCATGATACTGCTACAACTACTTTAGGCCTACTACCAGTACAGGGATCTAGCTTTTTTTAAAATTATTCCTAGCAGTTGAGGTTAGGTTGAAATACAGCCTGGACCAGAAGAAAAATGTCATAAAAGTGGTACGGATAATTCTTTGATAGCTGCGTGTGGCAGAAAGGTGCTATAGCGGTATCGCCATCTAGAATTAAACCAATAAATATTCACATGCTGTTGTGAATTCCATTCCTCATTTTAACTGTGACAAATTTTATGAAAGGATAGCTACGTGGCCTGGCTTGGAATCCCCCCCCCTCTCCCTACATAGCTCAACGTAGCCTTCCAGCACCCCCCCCCCCCCCCCGGACCAGGCCGTGTAGTTTGTGCACGGTCCCTACCTTTAACCACATGTTAATTCATTATTAATAATGTGAAGTAAAGGAAAATAATGAATCAAATTCTGTGTCATAAAGTTACTTGTACATTCCTGTAATAGCAACAATTGTAAAACGGCTCTTTTATTTTTAAAGGTAATAATAAAGCCTCTGCCCTTTTAAACAGAAGTTGAAGTAGAGTTCTTCTAGCGTGATGAGTTATTTTGTTGAAAAAAGTATAGGCTTGTTCAGACAGTGACTCATCATCGCATTTATGATTGGAGCACACTTGCTTGAAGTTACTTAAAAGAACACCGCATGATGCCAACCATACATTATAGTAAAGTATCACTCTTTACTTTTTGTTGATACACTTTATATTAACTATAAATTATGCGGAAACATTTTATTTCTGGTACCAGCCTACAAAATGTCTGGGTTGCTCATCCCTAGAGTGGGTCCTCTTACTTTTTTCTGGTCTAGGACACATTTCAGACTAACCACAAGTGGTAGTAATAAAACTGAAATATCCATTCTGCATGTCAACAATGTAATCATTGTGGCTTTGACAGAATTAATTTTTGGTCCAGCCTGCATCCAAACCTAAACCCCTCAATTTGGTTGTTGTATATCCCCCAAACTAAGCAAGATATCGAAAACATTTATTCCTTATTATCGAGTTTTTTCGTCGTGTTACATAAGAATCCATCATTAAATTTGACTTTTGCGAAATTTTTCTTCTGCATTTCAACTCAAGACACCTCACTTTTGAGACAGTATATCTCGAGAACTAGGTGAAATATCGAAAAATTTTACTCTTTATTTTTTATTTGTCTCGTCTTTTTAAATAAAAATTCATCATAAAATTTGACTTTGAATAATTTTTTCTTCTGAATTTCAACCAAAACCATTTCACATTTGAGACAGAATATCTCGAAAACTAAGCAGGATATCAAAAAATTTTATTCTTCATTTTTTATTTGTCTCATCGAGTTACATAATAATCCATCACCAGATTGCGGCGTCACGTTTATCCTAGAGTCCCCTTGAGGTGTTTAACCATACTCCCCGTGTTTGTTGGGAAGCGGTCAAGTCCCCACCACTCCGGCCATGCCCCCCCACTCCTCCGCCGGCCTGCTTCACTTCCATGCGTGGCAAAGGTCTCTTGCGTCGTCTCCATATTATTCCTTCCTCCATGGTATTTCCAGCATTGAGATACTCTGTGGTCTTTGGTGAAACCAAAGAGTTGAGCTTAATCTCTGAATTTACATAGAAGCAACATTTCGAAACGGAGTATATTCGGAATTCATTAAATCGTGATTTAGATATACGATGTTACAATGATACAGTTCAAATTGATGTATCTGTAATATGATGGAGAGCCACCATTTGAACGAAATCTGGTAGTTATAAAAATAGTGAGTACATGAATGGCAGAAAAGTCTTTATATACTGAGTTTAGCATTACGTCGGAACCTACAAATATTGTCCTGTCGGTCTGAAATTTGGTACACACATTCCTTAGGCGATAATATTTGATTTAAAGTGTATATCGTAAGCTTCGAATATGTTGAAATGAGGAAAAATCACTCGAAATGTGGGTAGATGCATACATGTTATTACGCAAGAAATACACGTTCATAGATGTTAACATTTATTCCACGTGTTTTTAAGTCTTCATTATTGAATAAAAACTGCTTTCCACATGCAAATTGCAGATACATTAAAAGTAGAAAATCATGTAACATTTACGATTTCTCTGTGCGGGCTGACATATTATTTTTCAGTGCTAAGATATATTGCATGGCGTCTACCGTAACTAATAGCAGTTGTGGTTAGGTTGAAATGCAGCCTGGACCAAGAATTGAGAGTAAGAGAAACAGAAATAATATCGACATGGGCAGTTCTATCATTACCGTGGCGCCAAAATCTGATGATGAATTCTTGCAGAACTCGACGAAATAAAACGAAAATAAAGAATAAAATTGTTTGATATCTCGCTTGGTTTTCGAGATATAGCATGTTAAAAATCAGCCATAGGTATAGTTCCTTCTGCTTTTGATGTTTTTTCTTCTGGTCCAGGCCGTATTTCAACCTAACAACAATCACTAGGATGAAAATAAAACACCTGTAGTGCATTTCCACCATGTTGATATGGTGGTTTTGGTGGAAAACAATTTTTGGTCCAGGCCGGATCTCACCCTAACCTCATCACCTTTGAGATACAATATCTCGAGAACTAAGCGAGATATCAAAAAACTTTTTTCTCTATTTTCCATTTGTCTCATCGAGTTACGTAAGAATTCATCATCAGATTTGGCTATAGCGAATTTTTTCTTCTGGTCCAGGCCGTATTTCAACCTAACTACGTCAATTTTGAGATACGATATCTCGAGAACCAAGCGAGATATCAAAAACATTTATTCTTTATTTTCGATTTGTTTTGTCGAGTTCTATAAGAATCAATCATCATATTGTGGCGCCACGGTAATGATAGAATCCCCTCGACACATGTAGTAACGTGTATTTCTTGCTTAATAACATGTGTGCATATACCCACATTTGAAGTGATTTTTCCTCATTTTCACGCATTCGAAGCTTACGTTGGAATGTATGTACTAAACTTGATACAGATAGGACAATTTTGGTAAAGTTGCAATTTACTCACCATACGGTTTTATCGCGACTGAGTGTACTTTCAGCGATGTGCTTTGTAAGCTACCAGAGACATTAGTCTTTTGTTATAATGTAAACAGTAGTAGTTGTAGTAATTAACTTAATGAATTATGGTCGAATTTCGACCACTGGGCGATCTCTAGTACAGATTAATATGCCATCTGAACAACTGACGGTCCAGGTCTGACTCATACAATCATAATTTTTTTTAAAAAAATCTTTGTTTCCAGGGGAATTAAACCGGAGACCACGCTCCAAACATCATTAAACAAGCGCTTTAACCACTGAGCTACCAGACAGATATATGGAAACATAGCACAGAGTCCTACATGTCCTACGCGTCTGTCTATCGCCGTTCAGTAATTTTTCAAAATTATATGACAACATGTATTAATTATACAGAAAAAAGAATGCTATGTTCATCCTAATGCCAAATAGCATCTCGTAGTCAAATTTCACTGCGATCGGATTATCCGTTTAGCCCAAAAAACGTAACAAACAGACTGACAGAGTTACTTTCCCATTTATAATAGTTTCTGGGTGACCGATCTTCGCTCGGCACCTATTGATTTCTGTTCAGTATGCAAGATTTCATCAAAATCCTTAGAGAAGTTTGTGAGAAATTAATTAGGTAGGACGGCCAGTTCCTTTCGTCTGGGACCTACAATCTAACGTAGATTCCAAACCACAGAACGCCCAACTGTAGTTCATAAGATCAAATACAAATCTAAAAAATTCTTGTCCCCACCAGAATTTGAACACAGGATCGTAGCCAGAATTTTTTTGAGAGCTAGCGCAGAAACCACTTTTTTCCCCACTAATTACATTTGAGATGTCAGACCACTCAATGTTTGTTATTCATTCATTACATTTCATTTCTACTTACATAAAATGTTTTATAATTAAATTGTTAGTATTTAATGATAACCGGTTACTGTGCAATGAACGGCTAGTAGAGAAAACTTTTAAATCTGGTTGAAAATACGGCTAGCTGCTTCCTTGGCACGGAAAAGTGTAGCTGAAAGCCGTGAAAATATGTAACAAAGCTGTAATTAGCGTCAAAACATACGATTACGCACATTACTGCATTCGCATTAATAGAAATCTTGAGCCGTCTGTGATGTTTTTATAGTCAGAATTTGGTGTGGCAGCTGCTTTCTTTACTCAGAATCCACTAAACATCATGGAATATTAGTAGTCATTCTGGTCTAGGTTGCCATTCAACCTGGATACAACAAGATTAGGCACATTGCTGACTTGGCTACAATAGACGTATCGAGCCACCTGTGACGTTATTATAGTTAGAATTCGGTAATGCAGCCACCTTATTAACTCACAAACCATGATACACCATGGAATATTACTCTTCATGTAGGTCCAGGCTGCATTTAAACCTAACCACACCCTCCGCTAATACAGCTCCTTGAAAATCAACACATTCACGGTAAATATGGCTGCCACATATTGGCTAATACCGCAAATAACCCGACGATTTTCATTGTATTACTCTTGTCTTACCTGTTTTGTTGACTTCGTGTACACTTTTTCTTGAATACTAGTGCCTAAGAAGTACGTTAATCACATTTTAAATCCGAAATAACAATTTTTTTTCTACTGGCCATACTTTGCACAGCACCCTGATAACCATACTTTTTACAATTCAGTAATATTGATGTTTGTGTTAAATACACAAGTGGTCAAAAAGTAAACGACGATTACATTATAACTGCTAATATTAATTTCAAAGAAGTTTTGTAGAGTAAAGAATCACTTTTGACAAAGCCAATTTTTAAATATATTCTTTTTAAATGTGTTAGACCGGTCAGCTAGTATACAAGGCTTCCTATGCATTTCGAAGCTAACAGTTGATTACAACAACCAAAGACACAACGTGGCGTTAATTTTTTTATTAAATTTGAAAAAGAAATATCATTTGACATAGGCAGTATCTATTTTTTAAATATCTACTTTTTAAATGTTTTACAATTAAACTGGTAGTGTTTAATGATAACAACTTTTTACAATTAAGTAATATTGATGTTTGACATACGGTCAATATTATTTCCAAAGAAGTTTGGTAAAGTATCACTTCTAACAAAGCCAATTTTTAAAAATCTCCTTTTTTAAATATTTTACAATTAAACATGTAGTTCTAGTATTCCTCCTAAGAAATGCATGCAATAAATGTTCGTTTAAATATATGAGTTCCTTGAAACCAACGAGAAAATATTAGTAGGCTTTCTGGTACCTGAATCGTGTACGAGATGGCGTTAGAGCCTTTTTTCGAGATACCAAGAGCAAAAATTGTTTGTATTTTGTAAAATTGGGTTTTTGCAAGGAAGATAACTATTTATATAAACTTAAAAAGCAAAATATTATCTAAATATGAAATTTCATCCTAATCGTTAGAGCCGTTTCCGAGGTCCAATAAATATATATATATATATATATATATATATACAAGAATTGCTCGTTTAAAGATATGAGATTAGTATGGATAAATTTGTAATATATCTAATAAAAAATATTAAAATCATCGTTTTGAGGCAGTCAATATTATTGATATGTAGCTGGCATCAATATAAATATCGACATTGAAATCAACCTGCTTCTCTGGGCATCATGTAGTATCCTTTGAACTAACTACAATTGAGTGAGTGCCAACAATAGATGCAATGATGTGTCACTGCTTGGACGTGTATAAATTTCTCTGAACAGACTAGTATTCACACGCGAACAGAGCGCTGCATCAACTTGTGTTTGAACATGGATAGACTTGCTTATTACCTTTAATTATAAAAGAGCGTTTTCATTAAATTACAGCATTAATCTTGTTACTGCGTCGGTAATGTCAAGTGGAAGCTCATAAACTTTACTTCAACGTGAATTCTTAATTTCTAAAGGTAAGAACATCTGTAACTAAACTGTTATTTAGTTATTGATAAATAAATAACGCCAAAGCAACTGAATGTCTGTGGATTCATTGGTCAATTGAGGAAAATGATGCACAACGTCCAGATGTTGTTTAGTTAGTTTGTTAAACACATTGCTTCGATAAAAAGAGTTTTAAGATACTATATATGAATATTTGAAATGCATAACATCCTAAAATCAATGATTTTCTGAATTATTTGTTATTTTAAAAATAAATAAAGGATAGGGAAAATAACTCATCAGATACTAAAGTTGAGGGGTGCGACGAGAGAATAACACCACCCTCAACTTAGGTATGTGATGAGTTATTTTCCCTAACCGTTATTATTTACAATCTAATATTATAATAAGTAAGTCTCTCATGAGTGACGTCACCTGTCACGTCATGACGTCACTCTATTACGTCGCTCAATGACATCGCGCTTTACGCCATTCTTCTTGGTTATGCACGTTATTTAATAACATATTTATGCATCCGCGAATAAATTAACTGGCAGTTTAAATCGTCATATCAATCACCGAGCGTGGTGGTGTAACGGATAGCGTTCTGGCCTCGCATTCGGGAGGACGGCGGTTCGAATCCCCGTCCGGGCATCCAGATTTGGGTTTTCCATGGTTTCCCCAAATCACTCCAGGTGAATGCCGGGATGCTTCCTTCAAAAGGCCATGGCCGAATTCCTTCCCATTCCTTGCCCCCATCCTTTCCCGTCTCTAAAGACCACGTTGCTAAAAAGGGACGTTAAACTGTTACAAAAAAAAAAAAAACGTCATATCAATCATTAGATGCTTATACACAGACGGAAAAAAAAATCCCAACACCAAGAAAAAATTATTGTAGAGTAATGAAATTTGGACAATGCATTTGTCAAGTTAACATGTTTAATTGATTAAATTTTCAAGATCACAGGTTAATTTAAGCTCAAGAAAATGCATTCAAATGTGAAATACTGTTAAATTAATAGCCGGTGTAACCTCCAGAATTTTGAATGCAAGCCTGCAAACGTGAATGCATTGTGTCATACAGGTTTCGAATGTCACTTTGTGGTATGGAGTTCCATGCTTGTTGTACTTGTGCTGTCAATACTGGGACGGTCAGTGCTGGATGTGGATGATGCTGGAGTTGTCGTCCAATGATATCCATACGTGTTCAATTGGAGACAGATCTGGTGATCTCGCAGGCCAAGGTAACATGTCGACACTCTGTAGAGCACGTTGCGAGACAACAGCGGTATGAGGGCGAGCGTTATCCTGTTGAAAAACTCCCCCTTGAATGCTGTTCATGAATGGCAGCACTACAGGTTGAATTACCAGACTGACGTACAAATTTGCAGTCAGTGTGTTTGGTATAACCACAAGAGTGCTCCTGCTGTCATAGGAAATTGCTCCCCAGACCATGACTCCAGGTGTAGTCCAGTGTGTCTAGGCCGCAGACCAGTTTGGTTGCAGGCGTTCCCCTTGCCTCCTTCTGACCAACACTCGGCCATCACTGGCACCAAGGCAGAACCTGCTTTCATCAGAAACACAACAGATCTCCACTCCGTCCTCCAAGGAGCTCTGGCTTGACACCACTGGAGTCGCAAACGGCGATGGCTTGTAGTCAGTGGAATGCACGCTACAGGGCGCCTGGCTCGGAGCTGTCCTTGAAGTAACCGATTTCTAACAGTTCGGTGTGTCACTGGTGGTACCAACTGCAGCTCGAATTTCTGCCGCAGACGCAGTACGATGCGCCACAGCTGTACGCCGAATACGGCGGTCTTCCCTCTCAGTAGTGCCACGTGGGCCTTCCCGGAACCCGGTCTTCTTGAGGCAGTACCATCCCTTGACCACTGCACCCAACAATACATGCACAGTGGATACATTCCGGCCAAGTCTTTTTGCAATATCGCGAAAGAAAATCCACCTTCTCGTAGCCCTATTACACGACCTCGTTCAATCTCGGTGAGCTGTTGATAATGGCTTCTTCGTCTTCTTAAAGGCATTCTTGGCTAACATCCAACTCACTAGTCAAATCTCAGCGGTATAATAACGTTCACAAACTTACATGCGCGTATTTAAAGCCAAACCTGATTTGCAAGCTCTGAGTAGCGCTACTAGCGCCACACTTATGCGCGAAGCGCGAAATTTGAATCGATGTCATCTTTCAGATGTATAAACACGCCTACCAAATTTCGTTTATCTAACACAAGTCTTTCTTGGTGTTGGGATTTTTTTTTTTCCGTCTGTGTATTACATATTATTCTTTTGATAAATCGAAGTATTCCTTAAATACTTTGTCCATAGATATGTAACATAAAAGTTTTAATTTTCCAACATCAATGTTAGCGAAGTTTTCATTAGATTGTTACTTAGCATGGGTCAGAATTACAACTGGCAATTTGACGCTACAGCAGAGGGCATGAAATATTTAGTGTTTTTTTAAAATAATTTAAACTGTTGCCCTATTATTGAAATTATTAAATGGAAATAGTTGCACACTAATCGCGAACTATGCAGCCTAGACTACAATTAAAACAAATATTACGTGGAATAATGTAAGTTTATAAGATTTATTCTAATATTCTTTCCTTTCACTGAGTAATATTACTGAGACTATTGTATCCGCAACATGTAACTACGTCAGCTATTCAAACGTTCTAATATCGGTCTGACTCACGGATAACAAAAAGAAAGGTATAAAAACCCTTGAAGATTTTTTATCAAATATATTTAGTAATATATTTCCAATACACCCATCAAGATAGTATATAATGCACAAACTACAAGCAAAAAAAAATCTGCCGTAACACTAAGCGATTAGAGGACGCCATTTGTTATCAAATGCATCAATGACCAAAAATGATGAAAATCAAACCAACGTTATAATTAAAACAAAGTCAATTAAGCTACAAAAGGAACCATATTTGTCCATTCTGGTCCAAGCTACATTCCAACCTATCTACAGGCGCTGCTAATAATTCTGCTCGAAAATCAAGATAATTAAGATGTTTAATAAATTCAAATTTCTTGCGAATTATGCTTTAACAACAAGAACCAAACGCCATTTTGGTACAGGTTGCATTTCAACTATAAAAATTAAATTCCTTCGTTTGCTAACTTCGTTGCAATTTTTTTGTGTGTAATTTGTTCCATATTTATATTTTTGATGGCTGTGATAGTAACATATTCCTGAACAATTTCTTTCAAAGAACTTGTGGTAGATCTGGCTTCGCATTCGAGAGGACGCGGGTTCGAATCCCGTCCGGGAATCCAGATTTGAGTTTTCCATGGTTTTCCAAAATCACTCCAGGCGAATGCCGGGATGCTTCCTTCAAAAAGGTCATGGCCGAATTCCTTCCCATTCCTTGTCCCCAGTCCAATTCGCCCTCTAATGACCTTAGCCTTCGACAAGGCGTCAAGCCATAAGTAAAAAAAATATATATTAATATGCGTGAGATTGAAGTATTGTTTTTCTGGCGGCAAGTTTAGAGTAGTATGTGGTTAGGTTGAAATTCAAACTGTACCCGGATGGAAACGTAAACCCTTCGTTGCAGCGCAAGGCGCGAGGAATTACATTGAATTTTATTTTATAACAATACTATTTGGTTAAGTATTGCTAAGAAACTAATTGTCATAACGTTTAAAGAAAATTATGTATTTCGTTTAAATTGGCATATTAATTATCAGGTTTTTTACTGAAGTCATTACAGGTTTGAATGAAAGAAGTTCCAAATTGATCGAGATCTATGTCGCCGAAGCCACAATTAAATATTACATGGCATAGCGTAAGATGTTGTTTATTTTTAGCATCCTTCGTTTTTACTGGGATCATTATTTCAGCCGATGTAAGCTGTGCCAGCCGTTAAAACATCGATCTTCATCACAGGTAATAAGAAAGAAAGATGTAAAAACCTGTGAAGATTTGGGATCAAGTTTATATCGCGATGCATGGTGACACTGACATGCGATACAGAGAATGTATTAATTCGCGTGCGATTGAAGCTTTGCTTTTCTAGCGGCAGTATTAGCGGAGTTGGTGTTAGGCTGAAATGAATCCTGGACCAAGTTGACAACTGAAAGGGTTTTTTTTTTTTTTTTTTTTTTTTTTTTTTTTTTTTTATAGCACAAGGGACGATAAATAACAATGAGCTTTATTGTATAACAATTCTATTTAGTTAAGCAACTGCAGAGAAATAAATTACCATAATACTCCGTTAAACATGTCAATTTTACGGGCTTTTGACTAGTACATATATAATAACAATAGACTTTCTTTATCTTCACAGAAAAATATTTTTTGTAGTTCATAAATATTTTGTATATCGATTGAGCGAACATAATTTTTTAACTTCTGTTACTTGCGGTTTTAGCTTATTTAGAACAAGGTTAATCATTAAGTATTTTTTTTTTATTATTTCATAGTTTACATTGTTTGAGTAATGTGTGTGCCTCTTCCAAAATGTCTAGCCGTAAAAGAAAAGTCTGGTTACAAGTATAAAAAAATAAGGCTGGAAAAAGGAAGCAGAAAGCAAAACAATCAGGTGCGTTAACAAATTATATCCAGAGTTGTACCAAAACAAATGTCCGGTTAAAAAAAAAAATGTGGAATCGTTAGGAGATAATGATGATAAACAAGTGGATGAAGTTTCTAAACCACTTTGAACTGACGACACCCTGACTCTATCATCACCAGATGAAAGCATTGAAAAAAAAAATCACACCAGCGTGATATTCATAGAAACCGTTCTACAAAATTTTGAGTACAGATGCAACATTGTGGAAAAGAATTTTAGAAGAAGCCGAAAAGGTTTTTAGTAAGACAAGGTCCACCTAAACCATTGCATAGTTACAAACTATTTTTCCAATGATACATGTCGATATTTTAGCGCAAATGTTTATACACAAATTTTAAGCGTTGCAGAGTAAATGTTACTAGATAGGCTAATATACACTCTTTAACAAAACTGAGTTTACTGCTTCTGTTGCAAAATTTTCGGCCTTTTGTTATTGCTTTTTTCAAAGGAGCACCTCGGCGAGAATTTAAAAAAGTATGAAATTTCCAAAAACTGTATTCAGGCACAAAAATCATGGCTATAAATGAAACAAAGGATGAAGTGTAAAATTATAGATGTGTCCACTCAAAGAAGGAGTAGTGTCGAAACAAATCATTGGAACGAGGCGCTTCTAAGAACCATAGCAATTACTAAAATCTATGGTAAAATTTGTCTGGTTTTTGAAGGTACAAACGAAAAGTTGAGTATAATAACGCTAATTTATTAAAACAGTTGAGTTGCTATCTGAATTTGATCTCATTACGGAAGAGCACTTCCTTTAAGTTTTCAGAGAAGAAGAGACTTAAGTTCACTACCCCGGAAAAAAATATACAAAACGAGATAATAGCTCTAATGCATCAAAGTGTAAAATCTCAGATCATTGGTGAAATTAAAAAAATCCAAATATTTTTCCATAATTTGAGACTGTTCTGCTAACATTAGTAAGTAGAGAAAATCACTTTAATAATCAGATATGTTCTCATCAATAAATTTGACTGTGATGTTGAAATTAAAATTAATCGAAGCTTTTTAGGCTTCTTACCAGTTGAAAGATCCACAGGAAAACAATATCTGATATTATAATTGGAGAACTTGATGACGTCGATTTAAATTTGCAGTATATCAGAGAACAGCAATCCGACAATAGATTTCATGTGATAATGAGGGGCGATAAAACAGTAGTGCAATCAGGAATTAAACAACATAATTCCCGATCATTCTATTTCCTATGTAGTAACCTCTCTTTCAAACTTGTTAATGATACGGCAAAAGCATCCTTGGAAGTCGATAATATCTTCGCTATGGGCCAAAAAATATAATTATATTTTTTGGCTACTTTTGATTGGAAAACATGTCAAGTTTTAAAATCATTGATACTAGATTGTATAGTAGCAATCGAGGTCTTAAGCCCTTTGACATTCCATTTGGAAAATGTATACCACGCCTTTCCAAGGACAACCAAAAAAATTGATAATTTAATAAGAGACGAGACATTGGATTTATTAAATTGTATTAAACAATTTAAGTTTTTATATTCATAAGATATTTTCTTATATATAAAAATGAATATTGGTATATCTGATAATAATAGACGTTGCCACCGTTTGACTGATCACCATGAAAGTTGGCACATATATGTATTTTTTTATGGAGAAGGTTACTGACTAAAAAAAAATTAAAAAACCTGCTCTCCTCTTTTATAACCTTTAAATTTTTTTTATAAAAACTCACATTTCTATCCGATTTCGACGGAAATTTGCGGAGGTATACTTTAAGATAAAGAAAAAAAATACTGTCAATATTTTATTTGCAAAAATTCAAACCCTCTCTTCCTTTCCACTGCCTGAATTTTTGTTAATGTTTATACAAAACTAATGTTTCTTTACAATTTTGAAGACACCATGCTTACGTATGCTTTTAAAACAAACAGAAAAATGCATCCCACATTTGGTTTGTAAAAACCCAACACTTTTACTCCCACCCCACTTAATTTCTAAAGTTCTTTGTTGAAATCCACAGTTTTTTATAAAATTTCGATCGGACACTACACATGTATCCTTTAAAGCAAAGAGAATCATATTGTCTACATTCTGTTTATAAAATCCATCATCTCACCCCCTTTATCCAATTTAATTTTTGGAAATGTTCTTCACACAAACCTACATTTTTTATCCGATTTCAATGGAACTTTGCACAGGTATACTTTATATCAAACAGAAAAATACTATCCACGTTAGTTTTACAATTACAGAACTACTTCCCCCTCTTCCCTACACCACCTTAATGTTCTTTACATACTGTATAGCCACAGTTTTATCCAATTTCCATGGAACTTTGCACACGCATACTTTTAATCAAAAGTACTGATTATATTTGGTTTACAAAAGCCCAACACCTCTCCCCCTTTACCACCTTTAAATTTCCAGTGTTCTTTATAGATACCCACAGATCTAAATACAGTCAAAATCGATTCAGTTGATTTTAGTTATGCTAGAATATTCACAAAACAGATGTGTCGCAATGTCTCCACATGTACAACAAAATTTACTTCGACCCCAAGCTTTCAAGTGGTAAAAACAATTAAAAATTTTATATTATCTGCATGATGCCGGAACAAACAAATATATTCCAGATACAGATTTATGTGTGTGGTATTTATTAATGCGTGGATGGTACCTGTTTCAATTGTTGAGTAGCAACATTTTCAACATATGTTGCGATTAGCTTGAAATACAGCCTGGACTAAAATGTAAACTTGTCATTCCAAATCACAGCATCCAATTAACCCCGTTCTGGGAATTATTCGGTTATATCAATGTTTAGTTTTTCGTCTGAAATTGACTGGTGCAAAATTAATGACACTCGGCACACATGATTCACATCGGAAGTATAGAAATAGTGTATGGCAAAATGATTCCCAATTAGAACGGGCAACACCGGGTGCTCTGCTAGTTTGGTATTTTATTTATTTAATTTAATTGCAATGAAGCACGCGCTCCGGTGGCAGTTACCCCAAACACCCATTCTCCCATTTTCTTGCACCCACCTACATTTGCCCTCTACAAATATTAACTTTAAATTCTTTCAACATTTTGGTAAATTATTCATGATTTCCCTAGCTAACTTATTCCAATCCCAGACACCCCTACGTAAAAAATAAAATCATTGCACAATCTTGTACCTGAACTCCAGTGCCAGCTTGTGGTCATGGACATCTTTTCCCTTCCATGGACTACTTCTCATACCTACGCCAATATCTTTCCATGCCTTATCACCAGTATACGCCTTCTACACTCCCAAGACCCTCTTCACCCTCCTCCTGTCTACCAATGAATCCCATTCCAGCTCTTTTATCAAATCTGTTACTGATTGATTTCTGCTATTATTTCCAGAAATAAATCTTGCAGCCCTTTTTGGCACCTTCTCCAACTCCTGTATTTGATACTCAAAATGTGGGTCTCCTACTACACAACCATATTCAAGCAATGGGCTAACCTAAGTTTTGTAACCTAATTCCTTATTTCTTTTGTACATCCTCTCATCACTCTCTCCAACAAGTGCAGAATTTTGAAACCTTTTCCTACCACCGGTCCAATGTCTCCAGCCCAGTTAAGCTTGTTATCAAATGTAATGCCAAGATAATTACATTTCACCCCACGTTATAATTATAATCAACTTTTTGTTTTTTTCTTTGTGTATCTAATAACCTGACTATTCTTTGTATTTATCTTCATCCCACGTCTACCAACCCAACTAGATATCCTGTCCAGATCACCCTGCAACTGTTAACAGTCCTCTACCGTTTTGAACCTAATTTCAGATAATAATCAATAAACACATATATTCATTAAATTAATGCGTAGCAATGTCCCAATACGCTACACTGCGGCAATCCCATTTGTATTTCCACTTCTTTTGATACTGCATTTCCTAATAATGACATGCATCAGTTAAAAAGGGTGTGAGACAAGGTTGTAGTCTATCCCTGTTAATGTTCAACTTGTATGTAGAAGAAGAAATAAAGAAAATCAAAGAAAATTTTCCATGTGACATAAGTGTTCAGGGAGAAAAAAAAATCAGTATTGTTAGCAGAAATGGCTGAGGATATTGAGAAGTTACTGAATGGCATGAACAAAATACTGAAGGAAGATTTTGGACTGAATATAAATCAAAGCAAGACAAAAGTGGTTAAGTGTAGCAGAAATAATACCAATCACAGTGGAAAAAAATCGGATCGGATGCAATAGGGGAGGTAGGTGAATTCTGTTACTTGGGAAGTAAAATTACAACTGATGGCCGAAGCAGGAATAATGTTAAAAGTAGAATAGCACTAGCAAAAAGAGCCTTAATGGAAAAGAGAAACTTTTAGTTTCAAATATTGATCTAGGAATTAGAAAGAACTTTTTAAAACTCTATGTGTGGAGCACAGCCCTTTATGGTAGCGAAACTTGGATTTTAGGAATACCGGAAAGAAAGAAATTTAAGCATTTAAAATGTAGTGCTACAGAAGAATGCTGAAAATTAAATGGACAGACAAAGTAAGAAATGAACGAGTTTTGGAAATGATTGGTGAGGAAATAATTTCATGGAAGAAGCTTACAGAAAGAAGAGACAGGCTCGTAGGTCATATTTTGAGACAAGGTGGATTGGTTACTTTGCTGGTGGATGGTTCAGTCGATGGTAAGAACTGTAGAGGAAGACAGAGATTGGAATATATGAAGCAGATAATTGAGGACGTGAGTTGTAAGGGGTTATAGAGATGAAGAGGTTAGCACAGGCTAGGAAAGGATGGAGGATTGCATCAAACCAGTCAAAAGACTGACGACAGCAAAAAAAAAAAAAAAAAAAATCATTCATGATTTCCTCAGGGTGTATTTATTATTATTATTATTTATCTTCACTTCTAATTGTGTTGTTAAGCTCGTTCTCCGAATTAGATCCTCCCATTTCTAATTATTTGTCCCTAACGCTCTCACTAAACCAGTTACTGAAATTCTCAGCCTTTTTCAAATCCTCAGTAACTTCTTCTCTATCCTTATCTATAAGTGTCTCAATACCCTCTCTTCCCCTCAGTTTTCTAACATAGCCATAGAAATTTCGAGCTGCATCAGTCACTAGTCCTCCTGTAGTGACAATACTCTTCATAAACCCTTCTTTAGCCATTTTCTTTGCTATTATTAAGTCCTTGTTTAGTTATTTTAAATATTCCCTATTCCCCTGCTGTCTCTTAACTCTGTTATGTTCTCTTCTTACCAACCTCTTTAACCTCCTCACTTCCCAATTATAGTACATAGGTTCTCTGCTTCTGTTTATTTTCTGCCTTGGAATAAATTTTTCTTCCCCAATTGTTATTATCTCCTTAAACTCTTCCACCTTGACTCTACTGTAATTGTGCCTTTCTTCCATTTGCTGAATCGTTCTCTGAAATATCTCTTCAAATTTGAAACCTGTGCCTTTTTATAATCGCACCTATTTCCCCCTTCAATTTTGGCTGCTAGTATACTGAATCCTCTAATATCCATCAGAACTGCGTCATGATCACTTATTCCTTCAGTTACCTGACACCCCACAATGTTTTCATCGGGCTTAATTAGAAATATATCCAACATATTTTTCCCCTAGTGTTTTGCTCAACGACTTGTGTAAATCCTCCTTCCCTTATGAAGATATTTGCAAATTTTTGTTCCCTTGTGTTATTTATCTTATTTCCTTCCAGTTTACACCTTGTAAATTTAAATCTCACCAATGATGATCATTCTATTCTCACCTCTGAAATCTGAGTATGAATTTAATTTTTCCCCTGGAGCCTCATCTTCTTCTGTTATTCTTCCACTGCGGTAAACAGCCAACACTCTGATTTTTTCTTTTTTATTACCCCAGAAATCTACCCCAAGTTACTCATGGTCTTGATCTATGAACGCCAGTGAACTGTGGTAGTTTTTGCTAACTACTATGAAAACTCCTCCACCAATTGTTCCTCTATCTCTGCGGTACACTCTGTAACCATCAGGAAAATTATCACTGTCTAGTACGTTTTCTTTTAACCAACTCTCTACCCCAATTATTACTTGTGGTTCGTGTATCTCTATTAAGTTTACAAATTTGATTACTTGGTTCATTATACTTCTACAGTTTACCATTAACATCTTAACTACTGGCTTTACATTTTCAGAATTTATCTCCTCTTTCCCAGTTTTACCCCAGTCAGTTATTGTTTCAGCCACTTCATCTATTTCTGTGACATTTCCCATCGTGCATCTGCAATCAGTATCACTTTGATCATCTATTTTTGTCCCTTCACCACCAGCCCCTAACAAAAAAAAAGGCACAGTCCTGACCCCATCATCACTGGAAATGGGCTCCCTCACTGCTTTAGCTAACAACTCATAAAGTACTACCTGCCCCCTTTTTTTAACAAGGTTTCACAACAGAAAATGTAGAGCACATCCCGATTTTTACCATTCCTACCTACAAAATTAGGAATGATCTTGTTCTTAACATTGAGGGAATAACAAAACTGTTTAGGGATGTAAAAAGTGACAAGGCGCCCAGTTTAGATAGTATTCCTACTTGATTCTATGATTACTACCTCCTTTCATCAAGAAAACCTATCACCTGAATGGAAGATACAATCTTTTCAAATGTCGTGAATTTTTTTAAGTGAAGCTGTTAAACACATTAATCAGCATGGATTCAAAATGCCCTGTCCTGCACTTTGGATTCACGAATTGTGGTACATGTCTCTCAAGTTGATTTAGTTTTGTTAGTTTAAAGGAAAGAGAGAGAAAGGTTACTTATGAAATGACATGGCTTTGTTATATCCAGGCAAATCTGCAACCAAACTAGTTATCAGACTTCTTAAAGGACAGAAAACTGTGTGTAGATCTCAATGATGCATGTTCATCACCGGGCGAAGTGAGGTCCAGGATTTGAGAAGTGTTATAAGACCCCTAGGCTATACATGTGTTGCGCTCCCCTAGGCTTAAATGCGGCCCTGCTGTTCGCTCTCCGCAGCTCGTTGTCAAGGACGGCCTGTTCCGAACTGCACAACGGAATGGTTTGCTGTCAGATCTGTTTTCGGCTTGTACTGCCCAGACAGATATTTCTCTCGTTTGTCACTTTTCTTGGCGGCAATATTTATCCGGCGTCCCATGCCAAAAGCTGCGAGATACTCTGCCCACACCACAGGGCATAGTGCAAATTACCAGTCCCTGCTCAAAACTACCAGGATTCAATTTACCGCGGTCAATTTGGTGTAAATTAAATCGGATTAGATGTGGTACGGAAAGAACTGCTTCAACTCTCCACACCTGGGGTTGGGCAGATACTCCGAACTATGACTGCGGTGAGATTTTACAAACTGTGTCGCACATTGTGCAGGACTGTCTACTGCGTGCCTTTTCTGGTAGTCTGGAAGACCTAAATTTGGCTGCGCCGGAGGCGGTGGCCTGGTTGAGCACCTCGAAGTCACGTTGTAGTGGTTGTGACTGGAGATCCTGTCTCAGTGGCCAGCTGCCGGCATTGACCGCTGAACTATGTGTGTTTAGATTGTTCATTGAATACAGTATAATTGTAACTGAATTGTGTAAATGTCTTATAGCATCATATGCAAAATAAGTAAAAACTCTGCCCACCAGCCAATTTTCATCGCTGTGACTAGAATACTATACTCCTGGAAATTGAAATAAGAACACCGTGAATTCATTGTCCCAGGAATGGGAAACTTTATATACACATTCCTGGGGTCAGATACAACACATGATCACACAGACAGAACCATAGACACAGGCAACAGAGCATGCACAATGTCGGCACTAGTACCTTTCGCAGCAATGCAGGCTGCAATTCTCCCATGGAGACGATCGTAGAGGTGCTGGATGTAGTCCTGTGGAACGGCATGCCAAGCCATTTCGACCTGGCGCCTCAGCTGGACCAGCGTTCGTGCTGGACGTGCAGACCGCGTGAGACGACGTTTCGTCCAGTCCCAAACATGCTCAATGGGGGACAGATCCGGAGATCTCGCTGGCCAGGGTAGTTGACTTACACCTTCTAGAGCACGTTGGGTGTCACGGGATACATGTGGACGTGCATTGTCCTGTTGGAACAGCATGTTCCCTTGCCGGTCTAGGAATAGTAGAACGATGGGTTCGATGACGGTTTGAATGTACCGTGCACTGTTCAGTGTCCCCTCGACGATCACCAGAGGTGTACGGCCAGTGTAGGAGATCGCTCCCCACACCATGATGCCGGGTGTTGGCCCTGTGTGCCTCGGTCGTATGCAGTCCTGATTGTGGCGCTCACCTGCACGGCGCCAAACACGCATACGACCATCATTGGCACCAAGGCAGAAGCGACTCTCATCACTGAAGACGACACGTCTCCATTCGTCCCTCCATACACGCCTGTCGCGACACCACTGGAGGCGGGCTGCACGATGTTGGGGCGTGAGCGGAAGACGACCTAACGGTGCGCGGGACCGTAGCCCAGCTTCATGGAGACGGTTGGGAATGGTCCTCTCTGATACCCCAGGAGCAACAGTGTCCCTAATTTGCCGGGAAGTGGCGGTGCTGTCCACTACAGCACTGCGTAGGATGCGACGGTCTTGGCGTGCGTCCGTGCGCCGCTGCTGTCCGGACCCAGGTCGACGGGCACGTGCACCTTCCGCCGACCACTGGTGACAACATCGATGTACTGTGGAGACCTCGCGCCCCACATGTTGAGCAATTCGGCGGTACGTCCACCCGGCCTCCCGCATGCCCACTATACGCCCTCGCTCAAAGTCCGTCAACTGCACATACGGTTCACGTTCACGCTGTCGCGGCATGCTACCAGTGTTAAAGACTGAGATGGAGCTCCGTATGCCACGGCAAACTGGCTGACACTGACTGCGGCGGTGCCCAACCGCTGCGCAGCTAGCGCCCTTCGACGGCCAACACTGCTGTTCCTGGTGTGTCCGCTGTGCCGTGCGTTTGATCATTGCTTGTACAGCCCTCTCGGAGTGTCTGGAGCAAGTATGGTGGGTCTTACACACCGGCGTCAATGTGTTCTTATTTCAATTTCCAGGGGTGTATATTGATTGGCGTACGTGACTTCGAAGAGTTTTCACATTATTATTCATAATATAACATATTGGTAAAATTTGTTTCAATTGCGAGTTAGCAATTTCCTACGCCGTGGCAAGAAAGAGTGTGTCGTGAATTTAGGAATATGTTCCTCATCCAAGCAATGCTAAATACACTAGCCGTGGTAAAATAAAGTAAAAGAAATGTAATATGTAATGTGCGACAGCATTTTATGCAAATATAATTTGAATATGCTTTCTGTCACCAGTAAAATCCAATTTGAGTAACGCATTGTGTATGTAACCATCTCTTGGGGGCGGCGTCTAACTTTTCGCGCGATAACAGCCTTCAAACGAAACAGAAATTTGCTGAGAGAAACCTATGGGTAAAATACAGGTGACGTTCGTAAATCAGCCTGATCTGTTGAAGGGATCAAGACCTCTGATCGTTTTCTACATGTATATTGCTTTATACACTCGCGTCATTCACCCGGCCGTCGCTAGTGGACTTGCAGTGCCCAGAGATGTTAAAAGAGGTTATGAGGAAATAAATTGCCTGAATACTTTCATTATATTCGCTTTCGTAGCATTTAGTGTTAAATTAAATACGTCAACTTAGTTTTAAGCACGGTATAACTTCGCGACTGAAAAAAAAATGGAATAAAATTGTACTTAAGTCTTTCTCATTGTTAATATTTTTCAATCACTATTGTCACCCGGTTCGGCCGTTTTAAGATTTTTGGGCATCGGACTTTGGTTAAGACTATTAAAACAAAAATCCGTGATTTTTTTTTTAAAAAGATTAAATATGACATTTTTTATTCATATTTGAGCCGGATCATGTCAACTCGTCATGACCTTTGAACTTAAGAAATGTAACTATTCTATACCATAACCAAAATACGATATAATACAACGGAATTACATCGCAAGGGAATAACGTGTGTATCACGGAAAATTAATGTTAATTATTAGTATTAAATGATGCAAAAGGCGAGAAGAATTAGAGAACTGTAATGTGTAGCATTAATGATAAATTAACAACTGTATTTTATAATATTGAGAAAGCGAGCCAACATAGTAATATCAACAAACGGTATAGTTAAATACTTTTAAGAAAGTAGGTACAAGCAGCGGCCATTTATGGACCAGAATGGTGACGCTTTGACGCCCCCAGTCAGACAACCTGGCGCTTACGACCCATGGAGGAAGGAATATTCCTTCCTCCATGTTACGACCTAGCTGTAGTCGGACAACCTTGGAAAACTTAAATCTCTGGTTTTTATGTATAAGCGCCCATAAGAAGAGTGCTATGTCAAGGCCCCACAGATTTTTACTTCCCTAAATTTAATTGCTATGGAGCGTTTGCTCCGGTGGACAGTTTCCCTATACACCAATTTTTTCGCTTTCCTTTTACTATATACTTTTGCCCTCTACCAATTTCAACATTAATTTCTTTTAGTGTTTATGGTATTCATCATTACCCTTGGTAATTTATTCCAATTCCTAACCTCCTTACCTACGAAAGAAAATTTTCCCACACCCTTATGGCTGAAATCCAATGCCAGTTTGTGGTTAAGCTCATGGTCATCTTTTCCCTACCATACATCTCCTTCAATTCTTCCATTAATATCTTTTCACGCCTCGTCAGCAAATACGCCTTCTACATTTCCATGAATCTCTTCACCCTTCTCCTGTCTCCTGTCTTCCGGTGTATCCCGTTTCAGCTACTTTATCTTGTCAGTTACTGATTGTGTTCTGTGGGAATTTAGATAGACAAATCTAGCAGTCCTTCTTTGCAATAGAGCTATAAAAGTAACGAGAAAAAGTATACCCCTATGTTTTAGTTTCTAAACCAGTCAGCAGTTGTTACTATTGTATCGTTTCGTTACTCGTATTTCTGATACAACTGAGCATTAGCATGACGCATCGCATCAAGTCGCGGCCGGTACGGGATGGCTTCGTTTGTACTTTATTAAGTTTAAGTCAATTGTTCATTTAGTAAAGTAAGTACTGTTCATCTGGATAAAACTTAAAGTTATTAGCACATGGATCTTAGGGAAACCTACTGACTGTACATTTGATTTACACTACACTGAATATTACATATATAAGAATAATACCTAATATCAAAATCACACCGCACTTAAATAAACTTATTTCAAAGCACCTGTTCAATCGCTCGGCCAACCGTTGCTACTCCGCATGATTCGTCGTATTCGTTCGTTTATCGAATAAATTTGACATCTACACGACAAATACGACTAACGAATTTAATTTGTGAGTAACGTTTCGGTACTTCGAGTCAGGTAAAGTATTCGTTTCTCAGTAACGAATACAAACATACTATATGGTACAGCTCTACTTTGCAGCCGCTCTAACTCCTGTATTTGGTACCAAAAATGTGGGGCCCATAGTACACTACCATATTCAAGCAATGGTCTGAAATTTCCTTGCTTCTTTGGTACCTCATCCCTTACTCCATTGTTTAATGAAATGTACCTCTTTAATATCGTCTCAAATCTTTATTACACTCATTTAGTAAACATTCTCAGGGTGCAAGTCCCTGGGTGGCGGCCGGAATCAGCAGATACGAAGAAGAGTTTACACGTTGCGAGTTGACTGAAACGAGTGTATACTGTCTTGTTGCTCGTGTAGCACTGGATAGTCCACTCTCCTAATGTCAACAGGTACAAGACAGTCATTCGACTGAGGGTGGTAGACTCTGTTCACTACCAACTTTTGGCGTGCTAGTTCAACAATCAAGATGGCGACAACTAACAAGTCACGTAAGCGGAGTGAAGCAGAGACATTAAAATCTTAAGAACTGCATGAAAGTGAGGAAATTCCGACGAATTTTAAGAATAGAAATTTTAAGAACAAGGATTTTAGAGACTGCTATCAAAAAATTGCTTCATAACGATGTCATTTTTTATGTATCGGCAAAAATATTTCACAACAGCTCTTCAAATTGAGATACAGTTAGTCTTAAATGATATAACTCTACAGTTTCACTTGCAACTTTATTAAGAAAAAAGGCGCTGAGGCATTTAAAGCATTTCTTTATAATATCCATTCTTTTAACCATTTTCTACATTTTCTTTTGTTATTCTTCATATCCTTCAACGTTATAATCAACAAATTAGCTACGATGTTAATTCCTTCATGTAATATGGACATACGATTTTTAACAAGATCACAATGTAGAAGTAGAGAACTGTCCTGACAGTGGACTCTCTAATTATTACTAGCATGGTAGTCCACTCTTACCCCCACCACCGACGGTCCAACCAATTATCGTTCCAGTCAACTCGCATCGTGCAAACGCGACCTTAACAGTAAATCCAGTTCAGTCTTAGCTGGTAGAACGGGTGAGATGATCGGTTCCATTAAGACAGCGATGACTTGTATTATATGCATTAATTAGTGAGCAGAACGCTCACTCCACCACAAAAACTATGCAAAATTTTAGCTCATCCGGACAACTACAAGGCGACTGTCAAGGCGATCTTAAAGTTTTGAAGTTTAGGTGCGCCCAAAAGTCTTAATTGTAGGTAAACAATATTTAATTTTATAATTTTCTCTTAAATTAATAAATTCTTCAGACTTATCCTTGATATCGTACGGATACTTAACGATAAATAAACTGGAGAAAGATTCCTGAAAAGCTAGGGCGAAAAGGTGTAACATCATGGGAATTCTAATGAGAGCGGTGATCCGTCCGAAGGAAATGAATAATAATAATTAATAAAATGATAACGTAAAAGGATGAAACGAAACGGAACTTTCTAGAAAACTGTAAGCTTTAATATTAAGTTTTAATCAAGAGTATATGGGGAGAGAGGAGTAAGAGAGTATAATAAGGTGAAATATTAGCAAAGACACTTTCTTAAAGAGAAGCTTATTCGGCAGTCATCTTGGGTTTTGGCAGTTCTGTCGCTGTGACGTCAGCCACCGGACAGATAGGCGACTGGACGCAGTTGTTGCCAATCAGTCTTTGGAAATGCAAACTGGTCCTGCATAGGGTACAGGTAGGTTTTGTGTGGCGGGGTCCATAAGTCAGAAGCGTTATGCTGAGCCCCTTCAGGTTTATTTATCGAATTGTCGGGGGTAGTGGCTCTGTCTAGACACGAACTAAAATGAAATCCGATCATTGTCTGGCCTTAAGAATACCGTTAGACTTGCGTAATAAAAGGCTTAACGCACGTGTAATTGCTCTCAGAGACCATTGCTGAGAGTGA
The DNA here is from genome assembly GCA_031002005.1 of Vandiemenella viatica. Classification (NCBI taxonomy): domain Eukaryota; kingdom Metazoa; phylum Arthropoda; class Insecta; order Orthoptera; family Morabidae; genus Vandiemenella; species Vandiemenella viatica. Next base: position 93,699,790 of record JARYHS010011408.1, read on the forward strand.
GAGGAGAGCGTACCCTTAACAGCATCTGCATCACGAGGAAGCGCGGCAAAGCTTTGAAGGCAGCGAGATTTTCCAAAAATCTTGAAACCTTCGAGGCCACACCATCGGACAAGATGATATTTCAAGACCAGTAAATGCCCTAGGAATACCACTCCTGCTCGCTAGAAGACTTGCGTCGGGTGGACTACCACAACTACGGGATGTAGTTACTCAGGATAAACCCTGATAATAAGTGCTATGTCCTTCAGACGCACAGCCCATCCGCCAGCCCCCGCCTGGAGGAAGAGGCACAGCCGGAAATCGCTACACCGATACCTGAAGAAGAAGTTCTTCAAGAAGAGATTCCAGACGATATGTCCGTTGACAGTGAGGCCGTTTTCAGCTCTGACGACGACGCCATCGAGGAGGGCCCTGTGCAGCCCATCACAGCACTGTTTGAGGGCAACTGGCTCACATTATGTGAGGAGCTGCGTCTCAAGACAGAGCTTCCTCTCATGAGCTGGCCTGCACGCCGCGTGTACGCATCTGTCTGCTGTGCCCCAGTAACCTTCAGGCGGTAGAGTACCACTTGAAGGAAGCCAACATCGCATTTGAAACTGACGACCTCCGCCGCCAGAACAAAGAGCTGGTTTTAAGAGGTCTCCCAGTGACAACAGCGGAGGCAACAGTCGCGACCGAGCTTCAGAACCAGGGCGTGGACGCTAGCGATGTCCATTAGATGCTAATCACCGGCACTGACGAGAAGATACCACTTTTCACCTTCAAATCGTCGGACGAGCCGGAACGACACAAGGATGACATGATTCTGATGGGGTAACCCATTAGAATCGAGCAGAAGAAGCAGCCACCACCGCAGTACGTGCAGTATTACATTTGCCAGAGATTTTCACATCTAGCCTGGCAATGCACGAACGTAACGAGATGTGTTCGATGCGGCGAGGAACACAGAGTTGCTGACTGTCCGCACCCAAGAGAATTCACAAGTTGCTGCAACTGTCCCCTTGGGCATGCCGCCTGGTCGGGAGGTTGCAAAGCACGGCTGGCAGCTGACGACCACGAGTCCCAAACGACGCCCGCAACGGATGACTGACCACGGCCTGACAGTCGGCCAGGACCTCCGCGCAGGAGCACTGCACCCAATCTCCCACACATGACGCTGACCACCACAACTGGACCGGCAGATATTGCGAGGAGAACAGTGCGCTGGTCCACCGCGCCCGCAGACGCGTCGGCTATTGCGCTGCAACAAATACAACCCTGGCCCGCCAGCCGAGGGAGGGGGAGGGCCGGGAAGAACACGATAACCGGCCGGAGGGACCCCCGGACCCAGAATCCGCCCGGGCAGTAAAAAAAACGTCACACATAATTAATCTTCCATGGGCTCCAACCAGATACGTCACTGCTAAGAACGCCTTTCCGCGGCCCGAGAATCCTAGCGTCGGCCGTGCCTTATACCACAGCCAGAGGTAGGCTGCATACAAAGCAAACTATTACCAAGGAGTAGGCTGCAGTGGGTTAGCCTTATGTAGTCCACATATACATCCCGGTGGCGGATGACTGCGGGTCCCTGCGTCCGTCTTCGGAGATGGCAGCTCAGGCCGTCCATCTCGTAGTAGCAACGGTAGGCTCCCGCCTTTCTGGAAGTCACAGTATTTGACATTGGAGACCCCGGCAAGTAACAACTCAAGCACCTGTCTGGGCCGCATGTATCGCGAACCCTTCACTCATTGGCCATCCATTCAAACACACAAGCACGCGAAGTTCTCGGTGCTTCTGACAGGCTGAGATATATGATGCAGACGGAAGTCTACTTTTCCCACTGCCTCATTTCTCGTCGTCTCAATTTCAATTCTAAGCAAAGAATCACTTCCATAATGCAACGTTTTATCGATGATACATAATATTTATAAATGTGCTTGAGGGCTACTCAGCACACGTTGGACGATCTGTTCAAGGTAGGGATATTCACTAAACATCGATGTATCGCATCCATTCGATGTTTACCATACGATACATCGGATTGATTCGATGTTTTGACAAAGAATTTTTCTATTCGATGCATCGATTTTTTTTATAAAAACATCGAATCATAAAAAATCTAACTCTGGCTAATAATGACAAAAAATAAATGTTAACATTACTAACTTTTTTGAAGATTAAATTAAATGATTTCAATTTAAAGTAACAGTTATTAACAGGTGATGAAACCAAGGAGGAAGGAATATATGGAGACGAGATAACGTTAAATCCGTGAAACCTCGTGAAAAAACTGCGCTTGCGCGGCGGATATCGTAGGAGTACCAAAACATTGGGCTGTTTGCACTGTGTCAGCTGTTGAGAATATTTCATTTTCTAATATTCTAAAGTTTTCTATAATGCCAAGTTGTGCTGCATATGGTTGCACAAACAGACAAGATAGGAAACAACCTGGAATAGCGTTACATAAGTAAGTCACATTGTAATATCGTTCTTGAAGTATCTGACTGGTAACTGCAACATTAGGGCCATTCGCTATAAATTTATTCATTGCGCTCAACAGGATCAAATCGTTCTCAAATTTTTGTTGGTGTAGTGTAGACAATTAGCATATGTTACTATTTTTCACCTGAAAAACTAGCCTTATTGTAGACAAGTGTTGAAAATTTAATTTAAGCGAGTCATGTTTACATCGCGACACAGTGAATACGGTATTCTGCATGTTTTACTCACGTTTAAGTGTGCACTGAAAGTGTACGATGAAATTAATTGTGATAATTTGTGCTGTGCGAACTACTAAACGTGATGAAATAAACTTTGTTGTCCGAAATATAGTTCGCGATGCATTTCTTGTGTTTAGATGTGTCTACATAGTTTGATTTTGTAGCGGCAACATTAATGGAAATGTTGGCAGGTTGAAATGCGGTGTGTACTAGGAGAGAACAAACAATTTATTTATTGTTAGCTTCTGATTTATGAAAGCACTGATTTTTCTAGCAAAATTATATAGGCCACTAACAGTACAATATCTTCTAAATAATCTCAGAAACTATGAAGTTTTTGAAGTGTTAATTTTTTTAAAGTTCTAAACATTGATTTATGCTATTTTCAAAATTTCAGATATGACTTGTTTCTGTTCGTAAATAAGTCTACAACTATTTTTCTAGATTTTGAAATCTTTCCTATCAATTACTGAAATGGAATGTGAAAATATAACCTATTTGAACATGAACTAAAATTTAAGGACTGTAGAAATAAACAGTTTGTTATTCAAGTTAAAAAGAATTACCTGCTGTATAGCCAATACATAGAATATTTTTTCTTTGATACAGGTTTCCAAAGAATGAAGATCAGTGATCCAAATGGATCAAGGCTTGTAGGAGACAAAATTGTACCCCAGCTAATTATAGTTACTTATGCACAGCTCATTTTTCAGAAGATCATGTGGATAGAACATCATTGTCATCAATAAGATTTAGAGAAAATGCAGTACCAAATATATGAGAGACAGTGTAAGTTATTAGTAAACTATTTAAAACAATGATATATGCATTACAACAGGTTCTCTGTGGTGCCATAAATTGACAGCTAACCTATGAGAATAAAATTAATTTTCTTGACTGTAAATGAGGAGCACCAGAGTATTACAAATTTTTTGATAGTATTTTATAACTTTTACACTATTACAATTCTATAAGTGGATAGTACTTAGAATCTCCCTGTATAATATTTAAACATCCTGAAGTTAAAAGGAAAAAAAATTAAATATTATCCACAACAGAGAGAATTAAGAATCCCTGTAACATTGTAACAGAAAATTCCTCACCAGCCTGTACTAAACTATTCTGTTTTAAAAATTTTCAGGTAGAAACTAAGAGAAAACCTCCGAAGGAGCTTGTTTTTGATACTTCGAAGTTAGTCAGTGTAAGAGTACGTAGAGTGTCTGCATATAATAGTGATCCAAATGCTGCAGAAGAACCACCTCTTTGTATCAACGTGTCCACCATGGGACATAGTGATGTACTTCTGGGACCCAGTCTGCTCTCAACTGTTAGTTAGATTTAGATACTGGGGGAAGAATATTGTTAAAAAAGGAGACTTAGTTAGAAACACAGCCACCAAATTGATATTGTTCAAAGGCCAATAAAATCTTTATTTATGAAGTCCATTTTTATTTCTGCATGAACCTATTTCCAAATAAATAGATATAAATGATTAAAAAAGAGATGACAGTGCTCATATTTGATGAGTTATAAATAACAAAGCCTACAGAAATTGAGTATTACTGCTTCTTTTTATAAAATTAATTTTTAGTTTCTTTGGAGAAAGTGCTCCAGTGGTAATTAATTCCCCCTACTCATCAAGTACCTCTACTTATTATTTTTAAAATTTAACATGTATGAATTTACATTTAAATTCCTACAGTGTTTTTGTTCATTTATACACAAAAGAAAATTTTCCAAACTATACTACCATATTCAAGTAAGTATATTTTTTTAACCCAGTTCCTTACCTTACCATACCTTCTCTGTTACATCCTCTCATTATCTCTTCCAAGAAATGAAGCAGTTTGTAACCGTTTCCTAACACCTGCCCAATGTGCTCCAGCCAGTTGAGTTTATTATCAAACATTATGCCAAGGAATTTACACTCAAACTTCAACAAGCAATTGAAGCACAAATGATAAGTTTTCATCATAAATACATGTTGAATCAAATGTCTAGAGCATATAATTTTTTATTCAATCCATGAGGCTACTAGTGATTAATTTGTTGTTTTCAAAATAGTATGATATCCCTTAGATTTTTTTACTACTATTAGTACTAGTATCAAGCACACAAGAGTACTTTTAGGGCAAGTTTACATTGCAATCAATGAATTTTTTGTTGCACGTGTGTTAGTTTCAATTACTGTTTATACTGAAGGTATACGTTGAAATTAGTTGTGATAATTTATGCTACGTGAACTAGGGATCCTGATATTGCCAACGTGTTGTTGTAGAACTGTAGTTTAAATTGAATCATGTGTGTTGAGGTGGACAGTACTATTATGGCCCTGGCGATGCTATTTGATGATTGATTTTCATGTAAATTTGTAAAACTAATCAAGAGTAAAATTTTTTGATATCTCCCTTAGCTCTCTAGATATAAACTATCAAAAATTAGTTACAGGTATAGTTCCTTGTGCCTTTAGTGACATTTTTATTCTGGTCAGACCGCACTTTAAAAAATAAAACTCCCAATTTGCATGTGCAGCAAAATTATCTTTTGGTCCAGTCTGCATCATAACCGGCATTCTATCATTACTGTGGCACCACAATCTGATGATGAATTCTTATAGAACTCAACGAAACAAATCGAAAATAAAGAATAAAAAATTTTGATATCTCGCTTGGTTTTTTAGATCCAGCATGTTAAAAATCAGTTATAGATATAGTTCCTTGTAATTTTGGTGACTTTATTTTTGTTTCAGGCTGTATTTCAACCTAACAACAATCACTAGGAAGAAAATAAACACCTATATTGCATTCCACAGTGTAGATATGGTGGTTTCCGTGAATTTTTTTTCCTGGTCCAGGCCAGATCTCACCGTAACCTCCTCACATTTGAGGTGCAATATCTCGAGTAAGGGAAACATCAAAATAATTTATTCTTTACTTTCGATTTATCTCGTTAAGTTGCGTATGAATTCATCATCAAATTTGGATATGGCGAAAGTTTTCTTATGGTCGAGGCCGCATATCAACCTAACCATGTCAATTTTGAGGTACAATATCTCGAGAACTAAGCGAGATATCAAAACAAATTTATTCTTGTTTTCGATTTGTATCGTCGTGTTACATAAGAATCTATCATCGAATTTGAATTTGGGGACATTTTTCTTTTGAATTTCAACCAGAAACCCCACTCATTTGAGACAGTATATCTCGAGAACTAAGCACGATATCAAAAATTTTATTCTTCATTTTTGATCTGTCTCGTCGAGTAAATTAATAATAAATATCATCAAATTGCGGTGCGCGGTTGTCTTATGATTCCCTTGAGGTTTTTGTGCCTACTCCCCGTGTTTCTCCGGCCAAGCAATATGGCGGCCTCCCCACCCCACTTCTCTCTACCCGGTTTCACTCCAGTACGTGGTGAAGGTCCCTTGCGTCGTCTCCATATATTCCTTCCTCCATGGATGAAACCTGTGAGCAACTAGCGGAACATAACAACGGTGAAAATGAATTTCTTTTGCGGTTGGCTATCCTGTCCATATCAGTGAATGAATAAAATCAATTTCTTAGGTTCACTCCTACTGTTTGCTGCGAATCGAAATAAGATATTATTACTCTAAAACAACTAAGTGTTACCTGATACTACTTAGTATTTCGATAGGGTTGCGCATCCGAACGTTTATTTTCGAAGGCTGCTCAAATAATCAGTCAGCAAGGAACAGAATGAAAGGAAAACTATTAAGTAAACTTCTGTTTATGCAAAGTTTGCCTAAATACCATTGGTGTTCAGTGGTTAAAGACTAATAATTATATTTTAGGCAAATTTAGACGATAGTATTTAATGTCTGGTTTTTTTATTGTAATGGACTGATATCGTAATAAAATATTTCTATTAATTTGAAGTCTCTGTTTTACTCACAAACCTATGCCTCACTCATACAACTACTTAACCAACACACAAGATCATACAATTAATTTTTTAATGTTGGCTGAAAGGTAATGCTCTGGCCTCGTATTCGGGAGGACTCCGGTTCGAATTCCCTTCCGGGCAACTAGATTTGGGTTTTCCAGTGGCGTAGCTAGCGTGGGTGACACCGGGGCGGATATCGATGTTGTCACCCCTTGAAAATTCAAAGTAATGTAAAATATATCATCTTGTAAGTGTAAAATATGAGATTAATAAAACATAATTAAATAAACATTTATTGTTATTCAGAAATAATAGTTTGTTAAAAAATGTAATATTAACAACATTTAAAAGATATACAAATAAACTAAAACAATTGCTTTCGCATTCTCTTCTTTCTAGCTTTAACAGCTGCAAACTCGTAAATCAAATTTTCAAAATTAACAATTTGAGTTACTTCATGTTCAATAGTCAATATGGCAAGATTTTAGTAACGTGTTGCTTAGCGCTGATCGAAAGTGGTTTTAGATTAATTTTAACTTCTCTGAAGATCGGGCCTCACTTGCCCGAAACTGTTCTGCACCGACACGTTTCTTACTGCTGGCGCTCAATAGAACGAAGTTTGTCCAAAGGACACGGCGTGTCATCCGACACTCGGCCTCATTGGATTGTTTTATGTTTTGAAGGTACGGACCAGTGTCGACTTGCTGGATGTGGAGAAGCGCATAGAGAGAGTTCCGAAAATTCCTTTCCCTTACGTCCAAATGTTGTTTTGATGTTATTGTTTTCCTTAAAAAAAAGGTGTCTTTTTTTCATCAACCTCTTTTCCATGTTCATCAGATGTTCGTAAAATGTAGGAAGAGTCCTGGCATCTTCGCAATAAAGAAATCAAAGCTTTGCCAAAGTTAAAGATCAATTTTAAGACCCACAAAAATTGCAGCCGAGGTCCGCATTTGTAACGGGGACCTCCCTCACCCAAATCGCACTCCGTAACCATCTTAAGTCACCAGACTAATCTAAAATACCGAAAAATTTATATTCAAACACATAAAAGTAGATTCGTGTTTTTGGATGGCAAATATAGATGGTATAGAAAAAGAATATGTTCATTTTATCATGTTTGAAAACTTACTTTTCATTACACCTAAATTCGGTCTAGTGACTCAAATGGTTACAGCATACGATTTGGGTACTGAAGGTCCCGGTTCAAATCCGGGTATGAACTGCAAATTTTTCGGGCCTTAAAATTGACTTTTACCTGGCAAAGCTTGTATCTGTTAATGTGAAGATTTTAGGACGCTCCGTGGTTCGAATTCCACGTTAATCTGTAGGTCTCCTTTTCAAATTAGGTGACTACGATATACGTGAACAGAGAGTTTCCCAATAAGAAACCCTGTGACTAGAACTTTGAAACATGAAATTATTATTTTTACTATACAAAATCTTTAAATCTGTATTAAAATATGTTGTAATCTCGTTCTTTACTAACAAAAATATTGAGTGAATGGAAAAGAACCTCAAACAAAACAAACACGTCAAGCGCGAAGTGACTGACATTTCAATGTGACTGTGTTGAAACGCGCTAGAATCTTTCATTCCGGTACAGTGTGGTGATGATGTGTTAATACTGCGTTGGGATACTATTTTTGTTCTTAATAGATCAACCAGTTAGGTGATAACGTGAATCAGATAAAAAGTAATTTAATGTACTTTCACACCAAAATTAAGCAAACTAAAGTACAGTACTCTTTAATTAAGTAGGATTCTATCCTACCTGTCATCCCAACACTGATTCCCTGAAACTATCGCTTGAAAAAGTGAAAGGAGACTTAAGACCGGGTAGGGACATGGGCGAGCTATGGAAAAGTGTGGACGCGAGGGAGGAGGCGTCACTCGGCCGGCTGACGTAGCGGTGACGGTACAGACAAGTATTGGCAAAGTACAGCTCGAGCTTTACACGTAGCAACTGATACACTGGGACAAATTAAAATCCAACCTCCCGACGGTGTTGTGATATATGAATGAAATTTGGTCCGAAGTATCCCCAAACGAAGAGTATTAAATGATTAAAAATTGAAAGTTTTAAATGTAATAGTATGAGAATTACGGGCTATTTATTATGTAAATTGCTATGAGTGGGTTTTTTTTTGGCGTATAGGTGGCGAACAGAGTAGTGTAACATGACACTTCGTTGTCCACAAGTTCTTGTTGGCCAAGTATGCCACGGCGAAGCGTGACAACCGTTTACAACCAAATGTCTAACTGTGAGAGAAGTTGGAGAATTGGCGTGTTTTAAAAGGGTGCTTCAAATCGTGAAATCTCCAGAAGAATTGACCGTAGTGCAATGTCATATACAGACTTGTTACACAGTGATAATCGACTACATGTTCGCAGGCATAGCAGAGAAACGGCTTACCTGATATGATTTCAGAACGTCACACAAGTGCAGCCACTGGTGTCATGTTTTGGTAGCAATCAGTTTCAACGGCATGACTGAGTTGGCTATTGTTGAAGGCACAATGACAGCCCACCACTTGACGTGGTGCTGTATCTTATTGTGATACCCTACATGTTCACCATCCAAATCGCATCTTCCAACAAGCTAATTCCCGTCCTCATACTGTAGCCATCACAACACAAGCCTTGCTAGGGTTTACGATCACAATTTTGACAGCACAGTCCTCAGATTTGTCCCCAAATAGCCTGTCTGGGGGTAAGAGTAAATTCAGCCAGCGGAAATGAGATTTATTAGGAAGATTGTAGGCTGCACTAAGCATGACCACATAAGAAATTTGGGAAGAACAGGGTATAGAGGGCGTTTCAAAATGAATATTAGGATTTCAAATCTACGCAAAAAAAGTAATTTTTATTTGATCTAGAATGTCGACGTAGACGAATTATAAATGATACATCAAATGAAAAAGGAAATCAAATGTGTTTTTTTTTTATCGAGAAGTGTTCAGTGTGAACATCATTCATTACAAGGCACACATCAAGTCAATAGGTGAATTCTTCCCATACCTTGATCAGTGATTGATGGAACAATTGCTCCAATCCTGTTTCTTAAGTCGGGTAGGTCAGTTGGTAGTGGAGGTACACACACGATCCTTTATGAACCCCCAAAGATGAAAAACGCATTGTTTCATATTGGGTGAAAGCTGAGGCGATGCGAAAGAAGCCCAAGTCTTCTCGCCGATAGCAGCCAATCCAGTGGCTGGGTACCACATTGTTTAACCAATCGCATACTGAGTTATGCGAGTGATGCTGTGGACCATCTTACTGCCAAATGAAGTTCTCTCTTTACCATTTTGCAGTTGAGGAAAGAGCCATTGCAGTAGTGCATCAAGATAAGAAACACCAGTTACAATTGCTTCAACAAAAAAGAAAGGCCCATAAACTTTACTGAGATGTGGCACAAAAAAATCAATTTTAGGGAGTCCCATTGCAACTGTTCCATCTTGTGGGTATTTTCTGACCCCTTAGGTGAAAAGACGTTTCCTTGACCACTGAAAATAACACAATCAAGAAAATCTTCATCTTGCAGCAACATTTCGTTTGCAAAGTTGCTACAAAAACAATAGTTTATAGGTTTTAGAGCTTTTAACAGCTGTAAACAATAAGGATATAGATATAAGAAATTCCTTAAAATTCTCCACAGACATCATTGGAACTGGTAATTCACAACTAATCTTTCTAACTGATTTCTCACTCGTTCAACACGTTCTTCAGTCATGCTTGGTTGTCCACCACATTTCCCTTCACAATGATGGTACCATCTAAGGAAGTTATAATCACTTTGAGGATTGCAATGAAACTTTATATGGTATGCTCTTCAAATGTAACTACAAATTCACACCTTGCAAACTGTAAAGTGCAAAAAGCTTTCTATTCAGCAATTGCGGTCTATACTACTAGAGCTTTCTAGTGGAAGACAGAGGAAACACTGCATGCATATATGTACAATGAAACTGTTTGATTTGCTCTTTCATTTGATGTATCATTTATAATTGTAAGACAAATAATAAAACTTTTGCCTCAAACCCCGATATTCATTTTGAAACAATTTGCACTTAATATAAACGAAAGATTAGAGGAACACAGAGAATCTCGGAGGCAGCATCTTGAAAGTATGGATGAAGAAAGAATGCCATTTCTGTATCAGCACCTCCAACCTTTTGTACAGATGCTCCCTTCATTCATTAAAAATATCCCTAATTACCTTGAAAGTCTTTGCACAAACCCACTCCTCTACCACAAAACTCCTTCCTTGTCTCCATAGATGTCACTCCTCATGCACTAAAAAAAAAAACCTGTCAAGGTCTGAGTTACTCAGAACATGCAGCATCACAACAGTCTCTCTAGCACATCCCTTCTCATCTCTTTGGCACACGTCATTTTGTTGAAAAACTTTTATACTTTTTACAACCAGATATGCAGTATTGCCAAAGGTACTCGGTTGGTCCCATCCCACACAAAGCTATCCCACAGCCATTTGGAACAATTTGTAAACAAAATCTCAAAACTTATTGTGCGTTTCAGAGATATTGTCGATATTTTTATGATCTGGACCTGCAGTGAAAATAACTTACTAGACTTCATCCAGTCCTAAATAATAATCACTCCATCAATTTTACCTTCCACATCCATGTCACCTTTCTTTATGACACTTCATTATGGAATGAAGACCTTTGTACTTCTGTTCAGACCAAATCTACAACAATATTTCAATTTAACAACTGCCATCCCTCCCACATCAAATGTTCACTTCCTTACAGCCTGGCCATAAAGAGAAGACACATCTGTTCCTATGAAGATTCTCTCTCCAGATACATCCAAAATCTGTCCCAAGCTCCTTCTCCGATCTGTTACAAAAACAAATCCTTCACATAACAACCCATCCTCCTCACAACTAACCCTATGCTGTACCTCTTAAAACTAATCACAGCCCCGTTTTCATCACACAGTTCTTTCCTGTAGTCCATTAACTTAATCTTATGTCATGTGCATTGCTTCCTACATACCTTCTCCTGGATACGCTCCCTTCTCCGCAAAATCCTGCCCGCTGCCCATGCACATTCTTCTGTAGACCATCCAATCTCAAGAATATCTTGGTTCACAAATATTCAACCTTGTAATTGCCTCTAACCACCACTTGGATCATTCCCATACAAAGACTCCACTGCAAAATGTGCAACTTACAGCCAGCAACCACCACCTATCTCAGTCTGACCACAGGTAAAATCTTTCCCATCAGTGGCTATGTCACATGGGCCACAGCACACCTCGTGTATCAACTGTACATGTTTATATATGGGCTCACCACTAACTCACTCGCTGTCAGCATGAATGACCACCAGCAACTTTTTCCATCCGGTGGCAAAATATTCCAGTACTCACAAACTGAAAATTTAAATGATTGTCCTGCTATCAGAGTTTTCCCCATAGCCACAAACTTCTCTGAACTTCACAGAAGGGAACTAGCTTCCCAACATATTCTTCACACCAGAGATCTTCCTGGCCTCAATCTCTAATAAAACCCTTCCAGTAACCCTATATTTATTACTATTTGCTCTCATTTTATAGATATTATATTCAATATTCACACTGAAAGATTTGTTATTATATTTATATCCTCCACACTAATTAGTTTGGTGATGCTCCGCCATTTCCAAAGATAGTATATTGTCAGAATTATTGATTTAGTACTGGCTCGCCAATCTCCACCACCACACCTGATGCCCAGGACATGCTACCTGGATTCCCTATTCACCAAGTACATGACGATGTGATCACATATGATGCCGCTTAGCGTATTATCTATTAACAAGCTTAAGGTTCAATGCCAGAAATATTGTGTTACACGTGTTCATCGTACCAGCAGCCGTCATCTATGGTAAGCGTTGAAGTATATTTTCCTAACCTTTAGTTTCATTGCCTTAAGCATTTTCTGCTCATTTATTATTATTTTCATAGGCATATGAGGAATTAGACCTCTCCTCTACCAGCCTTTATGATTTTGGTATAAATATTTGGTTTTATTTATTAGTTGTTCAAATTTTTTCAATACTTAATAGCTGCGAGGAAAAAAAAATCTTATCTGATGGTGAGTACTTGACAGGTTTTGTAACTGTAATAACTTACAGTTAATGTTATGGTAATTCCAACATCTGTTTCTTTTCTTTTTCAGATTCCAGCTTCTAGACAAGCAACCATTTTTGGTAAGCTGTCAAGAAAACTTTGCAAGAACATTCTTCATTATAAGAAACCCAAAAAGTAAACTCTACAGTGAGAGTGTTAATTCTGATCAGTGCTAAACAAACATACATAGCTGTAACATTATAGTTTTGTCACATCTGGTAACTGTTTCGTAATTTTTTTAAATTTCTTACAAAGATTTTTCATCTTAACAGTACCTCCTTTTTCAAATACCATTCCCTGTAAGTACACATATACTGCAAATCACCATTTAAATTTTTGCAGCAATAGAAATATAATATTCAAGTGATTGAAAATACATATTTATTGAAAAAGATTTATCTGTTAATACATGATCACTTACAATTTGTTGAATAAAATGTAATAACATGAATTATTGTACAGAATTATTTAAAAGATTCACATTTCCAAAAAGTCTGTAACTGGCAAAGGAGATTATGTTACTTTTAGTTACTTGTAAAAACATTCACATAAAAACACCAATTAAAACAGTCATGATTTCTCTCTTCAATACTAGTTCCAAAGCAAATGTGCTATCACATTCAAAATCAGGAATCAGTATTTTAGAATTAGATTTCATTAACAAGTCCAAAAATACTTTAGGAAAAAAGAAAATTTGATCTTTTAGTTTTTGTTAATAGCTCATACAAATTGAACATAACCACAGTTGATGACTGCTCAGGAATATTGTCACTAGTCAAAATATATTTAATATAATCTCTATAATTTGGTAATATTATATTATTATGAACAAAGTAATCAACTCGGTATGAAACAGTTATTACTGCCTTTCTTCAAATGTTTAAATAAAGTATTAAATAATAATTCTACTACAGACATGATTGAATAATGATTTAGACTTGACACCAACAGCAACAAATTTCATACAATCCTTGACAGTTTAAGAAACATAATACATAATCCCAATTGCCAAGCAACAGACCACAATGCACACAATTAATACTGGAAAGCATATCTTGTGGCTCTTGTGTTCCCATAACCATCACCTGTGTAAATATAGTTACTACATACATGGAATAATGTATCAATACACATAAGCAATTGTTCTATCAGTTCAACTTGAAACTTAATACAGCAGCACATCATAAAGCATTATTTAGTCATAGGTAATAATAATACTTTCATGTTGCCTTAATGAAGATACAGCTAGAAGCTGCTGCACATTCTGCCTGTCGAGATTTAATCTAAAATGAGTAAAAGAATCTAGAGCTCAATGTTGAATCTGAAGACTGGAGGATTTGTGTTGTACTTCAAATACACAAATAACGTTTTGGAAAAGGTGAATGTTGGATCAAGTGCCCGCAAAAATCACAGCAGTGTGGGAATTCAAACCAAATATCTTTGAATCCCCAGTCCTGCACTTTGAAACTAAGAGACACATTAATAAGGAAAAAATACTGTAAAAATAACAATAAAAAAATTCACATACAGGGGTTTTTTTGTTTTTTTTTTTTTGTTTTTTTTGCGAGATGTCTGTTGTCAATGATGTATTTATGGCATGATATTTACTATGAAACAATTTTACAAGATAATATAAACTGAATATCATGGTGAAATATTTCAAACTAATATAAATTAAACCATAAAAGACTTAAAAATCTATAAAAGTCACCCGGTGCACATCCATTGTAAACAATCTCAAAAACTACCCAGCAGATTTTAATGCAGTTTCCACTGTTTTAAAGTGAAGATCAGTATAATATGCAGCATTTCTTATGTTTCTATGTTATATAAAGCCAGAGAGGTAAATGAAAATAATCAAAAACACCAAATATGCATTTCCTAGGTGTTGCAAGGTCCATCCTAAAATAAACTTACATACTTAGTCAAAACATTACGTCATATACCTATTGTTTGCTTAAATTTTGGCTATTCAGTCTTGATTTCTATAGATGGCTATACTGAATCTGAATGGCACAAAAGGAAACAATGTAAATTAATAATATTACAGAGAAAATGCCTGAGAGCTTCTTAATGTTATAATCTCAGGCCAACACAGCTACAATCTCTGACATTTGAAAGATAATACAGTTCTGTCCTCAGACTGATGTGTGTTCCATAACCAATGCGTGTCTGATGGGTTTTTTGATATTATTATGGAAATGAAATGTTTATTTAAGTCTTTAGTAGGCACAAATATAACAGCAAATGTGTGCAGGTTCCAAATCCCCTCCCCCAACTCATACACACACTGATAAATTATGATTGGATTTCTCAATTTGCAAGTTTAGGATCTACCATATGCCTCCATGACTTGCCACCAGTGTGGGAATGAATATCTGTATGAAATCTCAATTTTTTTTAGCTCATGTTTCACTCATTTTTGTAAGATCATAAAGATATGTCTTTAAGGGGGAAGATGGAAATAGTATCACAATTCAGGTATCCCATCCTAAAGGTTTTTGTCACAGTATTATTTCATGCATGGAAAAAGAACGAGAATTATAAGTTCTCCAATCGAACCCTCGGAATTATAATCCCTGACCATTTCTTCCCTCCTCCTCCTCCCCCTTCCCCCCAAACGATTCTGGCATTGAACTTTTTACAAATTTTTGTCATTTTCCGGAAATTCTAGGAACAATTTGATACACGTGTTTCAAATTGTATGACTGAAATTGCTGTAGGGGTAAATCAACCTCAACCAGGTAAGCGCGGGCACCATGCTGCAATAAAATTAATCAAAGCTGGATTCATACTGTTACTTTCATTCCCGAGTTCTATCGGTATAGTACATATACTTCCAATACCAAATTAGCAACAGTACAGAATATAACAATTCACAAAAAAATACTGTAAGTAAAATTGAATACATTTAGTTGTTTTTAGTTAAAACAACAACTTAGACTGTCTAAGCCTACTGATGCAGAAGAAAATATAATTACTAATCAAAACTGATCATATGGCGAAAATGAATTTAGTGATCGTTAAGTAGCATCGGCCATCTTTGGTACTTTGTCATATAAAACCTATTTTTTAAAGTCGGGGCAAAACACAAATTTTTACGGGAACTTCTTTCTGAAATCAACAACAATAAAATCTCTGGTAGATTCATTTAAAAAAATAAAGTGTCTTTCTTTAAAATGATCCAAAATATTAATCTAACTAACTAGTTAACAAAATATTACAATGCTTAAGAAAATGTATGATTCACTATAGAAAGCTATCATTTCTCAAACACTGATCTGAAGTAGATATAACTATCAACCAAAGGAAAACCTACTCATTTCTTTTTGCACTGAGGCCTTATGCTGGACTGTGGGAGTGGAATTTTTCACCTCTGGTTCTTAGTCCTAGAAATAATTCATTGGAACATTCAGCACACGAGATGTGAAATTGTAGTCAACAGGATACAGATAATAATAAGAAACCATAACTTACTTTAATGGATTGCAAAGCAATGTTAAAAAACAGTGCTTGTACAAAATAGAAAAAAATATTTCATCAGCAATGGAGTGAGAACAAATACAGTGAGGTGAGCGAGTGGTGGAATATTTTTTTTTCCATTTCCATAGTAAAAATAATGATTTATATGCCAGAAAAAAGAAAAACATGTAGAGCAGCTTCTAACTGTGTGAAATGGCGGGAAGGAAACTGGAGTAAGATGAGAAGTTGAAGGGTGCTGAATTAAAATTAAAAACAGTAAATAAGGGCAAACAAAAGAGGAAATTGAAAATTTGTAAAAGTTTAAAAAAATTGTTAATAGCTATAACAGAGAAAATTGTAAGGAACAAAACTCGGAAGTAAGTTAAGGTTTCTATAAAACTAGGAGGAGACAGAAGTCAATAAGGCAATGACTGCTAGAGGCGACTGCATAAAACTTAAAAGTCCTTATTACTGCAGAAATTACTAATTTCCACTAATACAATAAGAACTTTAAAGGTGGCAGCAAAGATTAACAATAAATTTATGCATTTGAAAAATAAATGTAAGAAATTCCAGTCAGTACAATAACTCTAAAACACCAAGAAAAACATGTACAAATTTTGATGATAAGAAAATTTCTTTCATTGTGATCTTCAAAATATGATACTACCTTAGAAACTGAACACAGTAGTGAAAACTTTGTTGGAAAATCACTATTCAGTTAATTCAACATAACACTCAATATCAGCTGTTAAACTGCTACCTCCAACTCTTATCTCAAATACTTCAATGAAATTCTCGGACGTTTACTACTATAGACCAAAATGAAAGTGTTTGGTTCACAACTACAAACATGTGCAGTTGGAAAAAATCATGCAGCTTAAAATTAAAGGTAAACTAACTTACAAAATTTGGAATGCAAAATATTCAACTTATTTTTTTCTTCTAGATGATTGGTTCAACATGTTAATGCCCTATGAAGCTTAAATTACGACATAAGAATACCAGTTAAGGTATGAGCATTAAACAAGTAATGTATAAATTATATAGGACAATGCACAATGAAAATTTTACAACATTAAAAATGAAAAATATTATTCTAAGGAGAGCACTAAAAAAAAAGTACTATAAAAAGTCTTTAAATGTTTGTAGTTACAGCATAATGAAAAGGTGAAAAATTAATGACAACTTTATATATAAAACAAATACTGACATGATTATTAAAATTATACTCTTATGTAAAGAATCTCTAGAAGAAACAAAAACTTAAACTTGATTTGTGCATCCCCATACTCGAGAAAGTAAGGGCCTTGATAGGCGTTTCCCGATGGTTTGAACTTGGAAACCTATCTTAATTAGAGCATCGTGGTCCAAAATCTTTCTTCCATCAAATATGTATGCCGGTTTCATCATTCCATCATAAATGCGCTGATAGTCAAGGGTCTGTAGACAAATAAATATTAAAGATTCAGCTGTAATTTTAATGGTTGAATTAGTTATGATAAAAAATAATAATAATAATTACTACCTAAACTTCAATAAATCTGAAAACTATTTTGTATGAACATAATGGAAAGGAAAATTATTTTAACCAATGAAAATAATGAAGAATATGAAGGATAGAGATGTAGACCCACCACTGACAGATGAATACAGGATGACAGCAATAACAGTAAAAATAGAGACAAACTCATTTCTCAATATTTCAGAACAAAATATTTTTCATATACAGAACATGTGGAAAGTCCTGGTGTCTAGAAACCTCCCTAGCAATATAGCTTGTTCTAGTACATAAGGTTTTAAGCGGAAATATGGTGAAATGTATCAGTCATTTTTGTGTTCATTGTTGCCCTGATCTGTGACTACTGTTGGGTTTACCTATCTTTTATTATTTTCAAAACTGCTTCATAGCAATATTAAATGGGAGGATACAATCTTTGATACTAGCAGAGTGAAGAATGGAAAAAATGAAAGTATATATACAACTCGGTCAAACAGATACAATAATCAAGAAAAATAACAGATTCAGCTAAAGAAATATTAATTAGGTGACGTTCTGTGTGTGCACACATACGGAGCCTAAAGGCCTGTTTATCTACTAATGAAGAAAGCAGATGCCGAAATATTGTGTATTTATTTGTTTGTCAGCATAAGTGTTCCCTCTCATCGCAGCCGTCCACTTTGGTATGTAGTGGGTTAATTTCTCTTTCCTTTATTATTTAATCAAAATATTAATTACATGTAGTAACGTAAAAACATTTACGAACAACAGTAATGAGATTAGTACAAGTTACATCAATGAAAAGCTATTAATACTTAGTTTAAAATTACTTTTTCTATAGCAAAACTAATGTGTCCTTGTTGCCTCAGCACTTAAAAGTAGATATCGACTAAGCAAATGTCGTTAGGCAACTGGTTACTCGAGACAGTGAGTCCTACTGCTTTTTGAGTTTGTATTCCCCTGGAAAGCCACTAAAACGATGTCCTTCGTGAATGTCATTCAACTTATATCATTAAAACAGTAACAAGTACAACCAAATGCAAAATTGCAAAATTAGTTCAAACTTTCGAAAAATGAAATCAAATTAATACATTTAACTGACTGAAAAAACAAACGTTTGATTAGAGTAATAAAGCATATCACCTGGTCAAATATTATAAATTTGAAAACAAATTACTTATTCCAACTCTATTTTAAGTTTGGAAGAATTAATCATATGAAACATTTGACATGTTAAAAGTTATTGATATGTGACCAGATATTTTCAGAAAGCATTTCTTAGGATACAAAAATAAGATTTGCATGTAAAATATTACAACAGATTTCAAGTAAAAATAAGATCCCTGAAGTCGATAACAGAAATATACCATTATAGATCACTCTCAGAGATCAAGTTAAAAGTAAAATAATTTTCTGGAGACAAAATTTCTTATGAAACAATAAGACCTCAACTTTTCAACATTGCATTAAGAAAACAACTTGTAATAAACTACAATAAGTGTAAAGTAAAGTGAATAAAAGAGGGAAAAAAAAAACAGATGGAACAATGGAACAAAGAAACCTAGTACCATATCACAAATAGCTAAATTCATGGAATACTTTGTAGTAATGGCATTAAAAATGAAGTGGGATCAGCACCTAACTGCAGTTATATGGAAAGCACTGAAAGATAAGACCACCTATTAAACAGTTGTACATCATCATTAGCACTGCTATTCAAACTGTCAAAATCTTGAACATGGCAGCATCAACAGCAACGGTATTTCTTCAATTGTGCAATGAAAACACAGCCAAACCTGTTGCAAATATTCAATGAATTTATTGACCGGTTTTGACCCGCCTTAAGGGAGTCTTCTTCAGAAACTAGTTAAAATATATTACATAAATTTAAAAACACTTTTCAATAAAATAGTACACTTTAGTACAAAAGTGTACTATTTTATTGAAAAGTGATTTAGATTTATGTAGTATATTTTAACTAGTTTCTGAAGAAGACTCCCTTAAGGCGGGTCGAAACCGGTCAATAAATTCATTGAATATTTGCAACAGGTTTGGCTGTGTTTTCATTATACAATTATTCAAACTGTAATGCAGAGGCTGAAACTCCAGCTGAATAAGCTATGGAGGACGTGATTTGCTCCGCATAGTGGGTAGAACGAAAGAAGCAAAGAAAGGAGCATTAAGAGGGTTACAGCAAATAAATTTAATAAAGATCTGGAAAGTGCATCGGCTGATGCGATAAGGTAGTCTTTGATGTGCCAAGACGTACAATAGGACAAAATAGGTCACGTGGTAGAAAGGACCCGTGATTTTAATTTAATTGCAATGGAGCACAGGCTCCGGTGGCAATTTCCCTAAACTCCCATTTTCCCCCTTTCCTGCACCCACCTACATTTGCCCTCTTCAAATTTTAACTTTAAATTCTTTCAACAATTTTGTGAAATTATTCATCATTTCCCTTGCTAACTTATTCCAATCCCTGACACCCCTACCTAAAAAAGAGAATCTTTCCACATCCTTGTGCCTGAAATCGACTGCCAGCTTGTGGTCATTGTCATCTTTCCCTTCCATGCAATACTTTTAATTTTTACAGCAATTTCTTTCCATGTCTCATCACCAATATACATACGCCTTGTACACTCCCATGACCCTCTTCACCCTCCTGCCTTGCAATGAATCCCATTCCAGCTCTTTTATCATATCAGTTACTGATTGCATTCTGCAATAATTTCCAGAAACAAATCTAGCAGCCCTTTTTTAACTCCTGTATTTGATACTCAAAATGTGGGTCCCATACTACACTACAAAATTCGAGCATTGGTCTGACCAAAGTTTTGTAACCAAATTCCTTTACTTCTCTCGTACATCCCCTCATCACTCTCTCCAACAAATGCAGAATTTTGAAACCTTTTCCTACCACCTTCCCAATGTGTCCTACCCAGTAAAGCTTGTTATCAAATGTAATTACCATTTGCAATATAACTGCAACAGGCGTCACACTTTACAGTCATGATTTTTCACAAATACTTAAACTCCTTCTAAACAAACCTTAAATTTATTTGATAAAGTGGTCTAATAAAGTTTAAACTATTTTTTAATGTTTTTATTAAATATGATAGGCGGTTTACTCCTCAATCAAGGTTTTGTAATTATTAGGTAGAGAAAAAATCTTATATATATATAAAAATAGACGTGATTTTTCCTATATTTCACTTTTCAGCCACCACTACCTAGCACAGATCACTGATGTTTGTGGGTAGAAGTAGCATGGAGTTTCCTGTCGTGCACAATGTTGGCCGAATGCCGATAGCTGTGGGGATGTGGGAGATATAATGATTAAAGTTGGTCAGTGCAGAGCGTTTTCATATTTCGACCAAAAATTCGTATCTCCGTATACTTCTCTTTCCTGCCACAACTACATAACATAGACCTATGGTGTTTGTGTGTGGTAGTAGAATCGTCATTCCTGTCGTGCCTATGGTTGTTAGACGTTGGTAGCTATGGGGGTGTGAGAGATATGGGGGTTTAAAGTGGTCGACCTGTGGCAATTTCATACTTCTGCCAAAGACAAAAGTGTCATGGTGTATCACTTTTCAGCGAAAACTACAGATCACAGATAACTGACGTTTGTGTGTAGTAGTAGCACAGAGTCACCTTTCGATCACAACAGCAGCCGAATTTCAGAAACTGTGGTACTGTGGTAGATATGGTGGTTGTTAGTGGCCGACCAAGGATATTTTCGTATTTCGACTGTCTCCTTATAAGTCACTTTTCTGCCACAACTACATAGCATAGAGCATTGGTGTTTGTGTTTGGTAGTAGAATCGTATCTCATGTAGTGCACTATGGTTGTTAGATGTCGGTAGCTATGGGGGTGTGGGAGAAATGGGGGTTGAAAGTGGTCGACCTGTGGCAATTTCATACTTCTGCCAAAGACAAAAGTGTCATGGTGTATCACTTTTCAGCGAAAACTACAGATCACAGATAACTGGCGTTTGTGTGTAGTAGTAGCACAGAGTCACCTTTCGATCACAACAGCGGCCGAATTTCAGAAACTGTGGTACTGAGGTTGATATGGTGGTTGTAAGTGGCCGACCAAGGATATTTTCGTATTTCGACTGTCTTCGCATATGTCACTTTTCTGCCACAACTACATAGCATAGAGCATTGGTATTTGTGTTTGGTAGT
Source organism: Vandiemenella viatica (assembly GCA_031002005.1). Lineage (NCBI taxonomy): Eukaryota > Metazoa > Arthropoda > Insecta > Orthoptera > Morabidae > Vandiemenella > Vandiemenella viatica. The sequence goes on from JARYHS010011408.1 coordinate 93,721,678, forward strand.
AGAATCGTATCTCATGTAGTGCACTATGGTTATTAGATGTCGGTAGCTATGGGGGTGTGGGAGAAATGGGGGTTGAAAGTGGTCGACCTGTGGCAATTTCATACTTCTGCCAAAGACAAAAGTGTCATGGTGTATCACTTTTCAGCGAAAACTACAGATCACAGATAACTGGCGTTTGTATGTAATAGTAGCACAGAGTCACCTTTCGATCACAACAGCGGCCGAATTTCAGAAACTGTGGTACTGTGGTACATATGGTGGTTGTAAGTGGCCGACCAAGGATATTTTCGTATTTCGACTGTCTCCGCATACGAGTATGTCACTTTTCTGCCACAACTACATAGCATAGAGCATTGGTGTTTGTGTTTGGTAGTAGAATCATATCTCATGTAGTTCACTACGGTTGTTAGATGTCTGTAGCTATGGGGGTGTGGAAGATATGGGGGATGAAAATGGTCGACCTGCGGCAATTTCATATTTCTGTGTCACGGTGTATCACTTTTAAGTGAAAACTATCAATCGCAGATCACTGGCGTTTGTGTGTGGTAGTAACACAGAGTCTCCCATTAATCACAACGTTGGCCGAAATTTGGTAACTGTGGGAGTGTGCGAGATATGGTGTTTGAAATTGGTCGATCATGAATATTTTTGTATTTCATCCAAAGACTTGTGTGTATCCGTAAATTTACACATAACGCAGAAGACTGGTATTTGTGTGTGGTAATAGTATCGAGTCTCCCATCGTGCACTATGGTGGTTAGTTGTCTATAGCTGTCAATATGAATGCTTTACAATCACGTACGAAGTCGTGGGTACCAGCTAGTACTTTAATAAAATTCATGAACTGTTTTTGATAAGAAGTTGCTATTTGAACCACTATTACCAAGTGAAAAGTGTTATTATTTCGCCATACTAACAATAATCCTAACTATTTACTCTATAATCCATAGCTTTAATTTAGATGGTAACACTTAGCTGATGATAAAGTTATTTCAGATTTAGTGCACAGCAGTTCTCACCCCAAACCAGTGCTCAATTCACCAAAAATTAACTTATGCTTGTAGATTTCTTAACTCGACTGACATATATATATAGTTACTAGGAAATAATAGGAGCTAATTAACGAATAGATTTTTTTTTAAAATGGATAGCGAAATGAACCACCACTTACCTTAGATGATAGTATCATGGGGTGAACACATAAATAATCACAAAACACAGTAAAAACAATGAATATTTCGGGACTTGGCCCTTCGTCAACATCATCTAAGATAAGTGGTGGTTCATTTGCCTATCCCTTTATATATATATATATAGATTGTTTGGAAACAAAGGCGCTGAGAGCGGATATATTAGACATTGGGATAGGAGAAAAACCACCGCTTACCAAAGATGAGGGCTCCAGCGGTGTCAAAACACGAAAAAACACACAAAAACAAACATAATACAAATTTTCGAGCTTAGCTCTTCATCAGGTTGTAGGATGAGGTGGCTGCCCCGCGGAAGCTAGCAACCAACTGAGGAGACCGCACGGGGTGCACATGGTCGGCTGGTCGGGGTGGAGAGGGAGGGGGGAGAAACAACATGGCGGGAGGCGGGGGTGGGGGTGGAAGGACCTAAGCCCGAAAATGATAATTAGACTGCACAGTGGAAACGCGGTTGCGGTCATAAGGTCACTGGCATAAAACAAACCAAGGAAAAAACGGGGGGGGGGGGGGGGTGGAATCTACTGAAAATGATCTATAAGTGCCCCCATAAAAAATTATTCCACACGCAAAATTATTGAAACTATTACACACGAAAAACTACTACACACAGAAAACTACTACACAGAAAAAATATAATAATATAAAACACACGAGAGAAAAAAAATTTATTGCAATAGATCTAAGTACAAAAAGAGAAAGCTCTGGTGAGCGATGGTTTTGTGGGAAATGATGGCAGGTAAGGGGCAAAGGTCGGAGCTATCTTAAATTTAGTCCAGGTGGTTGTCTGGTCCCCAGTTGGTACTGAAAGGCCAGTTCCCACCTTCTCAGTTCTGAGATCCTGCTTTTGTCTGGGAGTACTTTGATGGCGCGGACTGTGAAGCAGGTGTTGAAATTGTTGGTGTTATGAGTGGTGGCATGAAAAGAAACAGGGTGGTCAGGGTTCTCAGTCCAGACCGATTGTCTGTGTCCATTCATCCGGATGGCCAGTGGATTTGTGGTCAGACCTATGTAGGAGGCTGGGCAGTGGTTGCAGGTAAGTTGATAGATCAGGTGAGAAGTTACGCAGGTAGCCGATCCAGTGATATAGAAGCTTTCCCCTGTTACGGGATTGGTGAAGGTGGTCGAAGGCGGGTGCATCATGCAAAGTTTGCAACGGGGCCTGTTACACGGAAAGGATCCTTGGGGCTGTCTTGTGGGCTGAGGGGTTCCATGTTTATGGACCAAGAGTTGGTTCAAGTTGGGGGGTCTACTGAAACAGGTTCTGGGGGGCTGGGGAAGGATTTGTGGTAGGAGTGTTTTCATTTCCGGGCAGGCTCGGAGGAGATCATATCCTTGTCTAAGGATCCTGTTGATGGATTCTAAGCCAGGGAAGTAGCGGGTGACCAAAACTGGGCTTTGGTTGGTTCTTGATGGTTGTGGGGTGTTGATGGATTGTGTCGGTACTGATGTGGCTCGTGTAACTTGTTTATGAACTAAATCTGGGGGGTAATTGCGGGATATTAGGGCTTCAGAAATGTTATTAGTGTACTGCTTAAGGGACTGTTCGTTGGAGCAAATGTGCCTGCCCTGGATTCCCAGGCTGTATGGGAGGGCGCGTTTGATGTGATTAGGATGGCAACTGTCGTAGTGGAGGTATTGTTGTAGATTGGTGGGTTTTATATGTACCGAAGAATTGATGCCGCCATCAGAGAGGGACAGGTCGACATCCAGGAAAGTGGCCTGGGTGTGGGAGTAATTCCATGTAAATTTTAAAGTGCTGTCATTATTGAGGTTATTGAGGAAAATGAGAAGGTTGTCTTCCCCGTGGGTCCAGACCATGAAAATATCGTCAATGAATCTGACCCATAGCAGGGGTTTCAAAAGGGCTGCAGCTAAGAAGGACATTTCTAGGCGGCCTAAGTATAAGTTGGTGTATGAGGGAGCCATGCGGGTGCCCATGGCAGTGCCGCTGACTTGTCGGTAGATTTTGCCATCAAAGGTGAAAACGTTGTTAGTTAAAATTAGTTCGGCCAGGTAGACTAGGAATGATCTGGACGGGAGGCTATTAGGGGGACGCTGGTCTAGAAAATGTTCCATGGCGCTGAGGCCATGGCAGTGGGGAATATTGGTGTATAGGGAGGTCACGTCAATCGTAACCAGAAGGGAGTCAGGTGGAAGAGGCACGGGAACTGTGGATAAACGGGAAAGAAAATGCCGGGTGTCTTTGATGTGGGAGGGGAGCTGGCTTACAATAGGCTGTAGGTGTTGGTCTACCAGGGCGGAAATGCGTTCGGTCGGAGAACCATAAGCAGCAACTATGGGGCGTCCAGGGTTGCCCGGTTTGTGAACTTTCGGAAATAGGTACAAGTAAGGGGTGCGGGGCTTTTTTGGGATAAGGAGTGAGATTGAGTGGGCAGTGAGGCCTTGGAGGGGTCCACAAGACTGTATATAATCTTTTATACTGTCATTAATTGCAGCTGTAGGATCATGGTTAAGGAGGCGGTATGTGTTGGAGTCAGCCAATTGACGGAGAGCTTCGCTGAGGTAGTCACAACGGTTCATGACTACCGTTGTGGAGCCCTTGTCAGCCGGTAAGATAATCAGGTCAGGGTTAGATGAGAGTTCCCTGATGGCTCGGGTCTCTGATGGGGACAGATTAGTCTCACTCGGTAGAGATTTCACAAAACTAGGGGAAGCCAGACTGGTGGAAAGCAGATCTTGGAAAAGTTGGAGTGGGTGGTTTTGTGGAAGGGGTGGTGGGTCAAGAATGGAGGGTGGCTGAAATTTCTGAAGGCTCGGCTCTAGGTCATTTGGAGTGTCCGGAATGCTACTTTTCATGGCAAAGTGGTACCTCCAGTGTAGTGTGCGGCAAAATGCTAGGGAGTCTCTTACTAGGGTGGTCTGGTCAAATTTGGGTGTGGGTGAAAAAGTGAGACCCTTGGCCAGAACCGAAAGTTGTGGATCTGAAAGTGGAGAGGATGACAGATTAATGACAGACTGTATACATTAACCTGGCCAGCCAACACTCCAGAGACCTTATGTCTCTCAATAAAGTACTGTTGCTTTCTTCCCCACATGTTCTGCCTCAACTGCACCACATTATTCAACAGGCCACAGAGTCTATGAACAGTCATGCCCAGTTTCACCTTAGAAAATTATCCACTCTGTACAACTCCCACCTCAAAGCTGGACAACCCCTTCCATACAAATCACCTGGTCACCAACCCAGGGGCCAACCTCCCCTCATTTCAACACGTCCATCTCTTGCCCAACTCTTCAACATACCTCCACCACCTCCATTAAACCCCACCCCTCGCCCAGCCAATTCAAATCTAGCTGCCAAACCCAAACAGTCTGTCATTAATCTGTCATCCTCTCCGCTTTCAGATCCACAACTTTCGGTTCTGGCCAAGGGTCTCACTTTTTCACCCACACCCAAATTTGACCAGACCACCCTAGTAAGAGACTCCCTAGCATTTTGCCGCACACTACGCTGGAGGTACCACTTTGCCATGAAAAGTAGCATTCCGGACACTCCAAATGACCTAGAGCCGAGCCTTCAGAAATTTCAGCCACCCTCCATTCTTGACCCACCACCCCTTCCACAAAATCACCCACTCCAACTTTTCCAAGATCTGCTTTCCACCAGTCTGGCTTCCCCTAGTTTTGTGAAATCTCTACCGAGTGAGACTGATCTGTCCCCATCAGAGACCCGAGCCATCAGGGAACTCTCATCTAACCCTGACCTGATTATCTTACCGGCTGACAAGGGCTCCACAACGGTAGTCATGAACCGTTGTGACTACCTCAGCGAAGCTCTCCGTCAATTGGCTGACTCCAACACATACCGCCTCCTTAACCATGATCCTACAGCTGCAATTAATGACAGTATAAAAGATTATATACAGTCTTGTGGACCCCTCCAAGGCCTCACTGCCCACTCAATCTCACTCCTTATCCCAAAAAAGCCCCGCACCCCTTACTTGTACCTATTTCCGAAAGTTCACAAACCGGGCAACCCTGGACGCCCCATAGTTGCTGCTTATGGTTCTCCGACCGAACGCATTTCCGCCCTGGTAGACCAACACCTACAGCCTATTGTAAGCCAGCTCCCCTCCCACATCAAAGACACCCGGCATTTTCTTTCCCGTTTATCCACAGTTCCCGTGCCTCTTCCACCTGACTACCTTCTGGTTACGATTGACGTGACCTCCCTATACACCAATATTCCCCACTGCCATGGCCTCAGCGCCATGGAACATTTTCTAGACCAGCGTCCCCCTAATAGCCTCCCGTCCAGATCATTCCTAGTCTACCTGGCCGAACTAATTTTAACTAACAACGTTTTAACCTTTGATGGCAAAATCTACCGACAAGTCAGCGGCACTGCCATGGGCACCCGCATGGCTCCCTCATACGCCAACTTATACTTAGGCCGCCTAGAAATGTCCTTCTTAGCTGCAGCCCTTTTGAAACCCTTCTATGGGTCAGATTCATTGACGATATTTTCATGGTCTGGACCCACGGGGAAGACAACCTTCTCATTTTCCTCAATAACCTCAATAATGCCAGCACTTTGAAATTTACATGGAATTACTCCCACACCCAGGCCACTTTCCTGGATGTCGACCTGTCCCTCTCTGATGGCGGCATCAATTCTTCGGTACATATAAAACCCACCAATCTACAACAATACCTCCACTACGACAGTTGCCATCCTAATCACATCAAACGCGCCCTCCCATACAGCCTGGGAATCCAGGGCAGGCACATTTGCTCCAACGAACAGTCCCTTAAGCAGTACACTAATAACATTTCTGAAGCCCTAATATCCCGCAATTATCCCCCAGATTTAGTTCATAAACAAGTTACACGAGCCACATCAGTACCGACACAATCCATCAACACCCCACAACCATCAAGAACCAACCAAAGCCCAGTTTTGGTCACCCCCTACTTCCCTGGCTTAGAATCCATCAACAGGATCCTTAGACAAGGATATGATCTCCTCCGAGCCTGCCCGGAAATGAAAACACTCCTACCACAAATCCTTCCCCAGCCCCCCAGAACCTGTTTCAGTAGACCCCCCAACTTGAACCAACTCTTGGTCCATAAACATGGAACCCCTCAACCCACAAGACAGCCCCAAGGATCCTTTCCGTGTAACAGGCCCCGTTGCAAACTTTGCATGATGCACCCGCCTTCGACCACCTTCACCAATCCCGTAACAGGGGAAAGCTTCTATATCACTGGATCGGCTACCTGCGTAACTTCTCACCTGATCTATCAACTTACCTGCAACCACTGCCCAGCCTCCTACATAGGTCTGACCACAAATCCACTGGCCATCTGGATGAATGGACACAGACAATCGGTCTGGACTGAGAACCCTGACCACCCTGTTTCTTTTCATGCCTCCACTCATAACACCAACAATTTCAACACCTGCTTCACAGTCCGCGCCATCAAAGTACTCCCAGACAAAAGCAGGATCTCAGAACTGAGAAGGCGGGAACTGGCCTTTCAGTACCAACTGGGGACCAGACAACCACCTGGACTAAATTTAAGATAGCTCCGACCTTTGCCCCTTACCTGCCATCATTTCCCACAAAACCATCGCTCACCAGAGCTTTCTCTTTTTGTACTTAGATCTATTGCAATAAATTTTTTTCTCTCGTGTGTTTTATATTATTATATTTTTTCCGTGTGTAGTATTTTTTCGTGTGTAATAGTTTCAATAATTTTGCGTGTGGAATAATTTTTTATGGGGGCACTTATAGATCATTTTCAGTAGATTCCACCCCCCCCCCCCCGTTTTCCTTGGTTTGTTTTATGCCAGTGACCTTATGACCGCAACCGCGTTTCCACTGTGCAGTCTAATTATCATTTTCGGGCTTAGGTCCTTCCACCCCCACCCCCGCCTCCCGCCATGTTGTTTCTCCCCCCTCCCTCTCCACCCCGACCAGCCGACCATGTGCACCCCGTGCGGTCTCCTCAGTTGGTTGCTAGCTTCCGCGGGGCAGCCACCTCATCCTACAACCTGATGAAGAGCTAAGCTCGAAAATTTGTATTATGTTTGTGTTTGTGTGTTTTTTCGTGTTTTGACACCGCTGGAGCCCTCATCTTTGGTAAGCGGTGGTTTTTCTCCTATCCCAATGTCTAATATATATATATATAGATTGAAGCATTATACGTAACAACTAGGTAACATAAGTACTTAAGAACCAATGAATAAAACTTGAATTAATAAATTGTCAGGTTTTGAGTGTGTAAGCACCTTAGAATTTTGGCAAATTGTAGTTTTGCTTAGGCGGGACTTAGAAATTTCGAGAATTGTAGTTTTCAACTTTAAGGAATTTTCTTGTAATTTTCCCCATACTTACAATTTGCTATAAAAATCATTTTAAAGTGTATTTATCATATCGGAAAACGTTTAGCTTAAGAGATATTTAGGTTTGTTCATGTTTTGAAACAGCCAATCGGAAAAGTAGAAATTCTAAGATTTGTAATATCTTTAAATCGAGTAAAGCGACAGCTGATCTTTTATCACCAGCTATAGTCCGCACTGTCCCCGATATTTTGGCAGTAAAATTAAATAATTTGGTAAAGATTAATTAGTGATTTTAATTAAGAGAAAAAAATAAGCTTTTTTATTAAAAGAGATATTAATTTAAAATTTACATCAGTAGATAAGTCCAGATACTGTCAAAGTTTAAACATTTTTAATAGTAGGGATCGTCAAATAAATTACACACACTTTTAGCTACGCGGAAGCAAAAAGATGTGATACAGTTGCTGACATCACTGGTCCTAGTGGTTCCTATGAAAGGACCCCGCCGCCATTATGGTTTGTCTGTTCCTGTCTAGCATTATGTGAGTGAACCTGCATCGGTCTGTTCCTGTCTGTCATCTGTTCCGGTCTGACTTTAGTCTCACTTAGTCTTTCTTGTTTGGGTTGGTTGGTTGTAACTCGCCATGCTCGCTAGTTCGACCAGGTTGAAACTTTGGTGTCGGGTTATATAGCAACTTTAACTTTTAACATGAACTTTTAAATTTTCACAAGGGGTTCGGTCGGTTAAAATTTCTCTCCACAACCTGCAACCTTTGGAAAAGTGTGTTCGATTTGCCAACTCAACTGTTAAATGCTATTTTGAACTTGTGATTTTCTTAAAATAAAACTTGGAATTTTCGGAAAGTGAACTTTTATCATTTCTTAGTTATCTTGCAACCTTTTCTCTATTTGTGGTTTAACAAATATTGTGGCGACCTCAAGCATTTAGGTTGAGTTATCCGGCTACATGGTCAAACCAAAATTATTTCATAATTTTTTTACAGAACTTTGAGTCAACCACAAACTGATAGTTGAGGCGCTTAGGCTATACTACAGCCCCGGTATCAGCCTTGGGTCTTACAAGTGGAAGAGAAACTGTTCATATTTGCTTCCTCAGTATTACAAGAATACTCATGATGTTGGGTTGAAAAGTGGTCCAATCTCGTACAGATTGGGATCACTGACGATTAAGTTGAAAATAAGCTTTTCTTTTAAGATTTGAAGTGATGCGATGATGATCCAACAACATGCAAAGTCTAGAGCAAAAGTATGAATGTTGTTTCTAAGCATGAGTGAAGGTGCCACACTGTTTCATTGTGTTCGAATCTGCAAATCTAGAATGAGGTCTGATTGACTTGCATATTTAAAGTGTGAATACAGTTTTGGTATCAGACTCTGCAAGTGACTTGCAATAAACTTCATGATTCAAAGAGTACACAACGACTTTTGGGTTCATTTAGTAGCACACCTCTCGCTTAATAATCTTGTTTGTTAATTTTATGAACCTTTTTTCCTTAAGCAGAGAGATGGTAACCTTCCAAATTTCTTTACAATAATTTGAACAACATGTGAATTGCAAAGTGTTTAGTAATGGTAACCTTAACTTTCATATGGTCAACAATAGGAATTTTATTAGAGTAAATAACAGTCACAAAGATTTAAAGTTTGCAAGATTCCTCAAATCCCTTCACTCCTTATATTATAAATGCAAACAATGAACTATTTTGCAACAAAATGTGTGGAATTTTCATTGCATGCAATTTATCTATGGTATGTATAACAGCAGGAGAAAGGTCTTTGTTTTTTTATTTTGTGATACAAACATGCACTACACATGGTGCTTGAGCTATGATAATCTAATAAAAAGGCAATGTAATTTCTATTTAAATTTATTGACTGATGTACTCTTCTTTCTGACAATCTCTTTCATCAACAAACCTGGGTGTTTAAGGTCAAAGAGTTGCAGGTATGTACTGAGGTATACTAGCATTTAGTCCTTGTCATGTGCTGTTAGGAATTTGTATGGAAAGGTAGAGTAAGATTTTGATAAAAAATGGTATCTATCATTAACAATTTCTACAATACGATTAACCATGAAAGGAAGCTACACAATTATAAATTATGCTGTAGCTTACGATGAATTCATCCCATTCAGTACACAGGACAATTGCATGTGTTCCTTTTGTTGCACTATATGCATCATTGTGAATCTCAATTGACTCTTTCACTCTCTCTGGCTCTTCAGTAACAACAGGGTTTGTCAGATCTTCTATTATTTGAGATGGTTCTACCTGGAAAATGTGATTATTTAATCAGGAATTTTTCCATAATTCATCATTGATTTTGTAAGATGTCACCATATCTCAATTTTATCATACAGTATGTTCAATTAGAGGTATATCTTACCTTTGGGTCATATATATGCAGCTTTGCACCTTCATCTAGTAATGTTGTAGCAACATGTATAGCTGGGGATTCCCTTGTATCCCCAGTGTCTTTCTTAAATGCAAATCCAAGTATAGTAATCTTCTTGTCAGTTACAGTATTGAATAATGACTCAATCACCTTAGCAGAAAATCTTGACTTCTGGTACTCATTCATGTCTATAACCTGCAAACATTATTCGTATCACACAACTGAACAAGTTGTTTATGTTGAAATTTTTAGTCACTCTTTTATGTGGATTCTATCAGAAATGCTACAGATAAGGGAGGGAAGCTATGGAACAGAGATCTTGTACAATCCTTATTATTATTAATGATTATTTACAACACAGCACACTCCCCAGTGGCAATTTACCTACATTTTCAATTCATCTTTCCATGAATTTTTAATTCTTTCAAATATTTGAAGTAAACTGTTCAGCACATTCCTTGGTAATTTATTCCTGTCTATAACTCTTACCTAAAACAGAATTTTTCTAATCCCTTAAACCTAGCACCAAGAGCCAGATTATGGTAACTTTCACTACCCCCATGTAACTCTCTTACCAATATTCACCCAGGCGTCCCCACTAATACATGCCTTATGCACTCTGTTCATCTCTTCCTGTCTTACAAAGATTTCCAACCCAGCTCCATGAAATCAGTTAGCATTCTCTTATTCAACATACTACCAGCACCAGGGCTGCACTTGTGCAATGGCTATCTAGACTACAGACTATGAGACCGAACCACGAGAAATTGTAACATGTGCAAGAAAAATTGCTGCACAATGAAGGGTTAAATTTCAAAATATTTGCAGGGAAGAGACTGCACCACAGCATTGGCTTAGGGGTCTGCAGATACTAAACAGGGAGAAACTAAATACAAATTCAGAATTAGGAAGAGTATGTAAAATTATTATTGTTGGAGGAAATAATAAATATACCAGGTGTATGCATAAGTCGTTTCCGGTTCTGCAAAGAGATGATGCCAGCGAACAATACGCAGCATATGAATATGACACATGCATCAGTTGTTTGTCAGACATTAACCTATCAACACACGCAAGTTGAGTCCACTACACAACTGGCCGTCTATGTTGAATTACTCAGTGATTAAGTAGACATTTGTGCCTGAAAAAGAACATTTGCGGCACACATTGCTTTTCTTATGTAATCAAAAGAAAAAGGCCATAGAAAGACATCGTTTGCTGGTAGAAACAAATGGCGAACATGCTCCGTCAATTAGAACATGTGAGACATGGTTTTGACAATTTAAACATGGTGATTTCAATTTGAAAGACAGTGCGCACTTGGGTAAACCACAAAAGTGCGAAGACGAGCAATTACAGGTGTTACTGGATGATGACCTACATCTACATCTATACTCTGCAAATCACAAATACTGTGGGTGGCAGAGGGTGCTAAGCACCAATCCTAATTCTGCGTATTCCAATCCCGAACAGATCGAGGAAAGAAGGAATACATAAATGAATCAGTACGGCATCTTATTTCTCTAATCTTATCCCTCCTGTCATTGCGACCTAAATAGGTTGGCGGAAGAAGTATTTCGTTGCACTCGTAACTTAAAGATTTTTGCATATTCTCCAGCAAATTCAAACGAAAACGACGTCGTCTGTCCGCCAAACAATCCCAGCCCAACCCACGAATTAACTCTGTGACACTTACGTAAGGACTGTAACTAGCAGTCACGAATTGAGCGGCTCTTCTCTGTACTTTCTCTAATGTGTCAATCAATCCCTTGCGATACGGATCCCAAATTCCACAACAGTATTCCAAATGCGGACGCACTAGTGTTTTGTATGCTATTTCCTTTGTATGAGCATTACAACTTCTCAAAATACGTCCTATGAATAGTAGTTTGGAATTAGCTTTTCCTACAACGGAAGTTATGTGCAAGTCCCATTTCATGTTGCTTTGTACTGTTACGCCTAGATACTTCAGGGAATCTACAGTGTCAACAACTGAATTGTTAACTTTGTACTCCAGAGCAAGCGGGGTCTTTTTATTACTTATGTGCACTGCCTTGCACTTTTTACAGTTAAGTGTAAGCTGCCATTCATGGCACCATTCCGAAATAACATCCAGATCGCGCTGAATTTCTAAGCAATCGTCGGAGCACCTCACTTCCCTATAAATAAGTGCATCATCAGCAAAAAATCGCATCCTGCAATTAACGTTGTCACCGAGATCGTTTATAAAAATTAAGAAAAGAAGTGGTCCTATTACACTTCCTTGAGGACCGCCCGAAGTAACATCTAGTTTAGAAGAGGCTTCCCCGTCTACAATGACATACTGCGACCGACCAGTTAGAAAATCGTGTATCCATTCGCAAATCTGATCAGATATACCGTACGCTCGGATCTTCGCTAAGAGTCGGTTGTGTGGTGACCCAAAGCAAAGTCAGCAGCAATTGGCAAACACAATAGATATGTCACAAACAACAATTATCAAACATTTTCAAGCAACGGGGAAGATCAATAAACTCAGTAAAAGGGTCTCACAAGATTTGAATGAACGACAGATGGATAATCTGCAAAGTCACTTGTGAAATGCTGCTTCAGTGCCATGAAAGAAAATCATTTCTGCACAGAATAGTGATGCATGATGAAAAATTGATTTATTTTGAAAACCCGTAGCAAAGAAAATTGTGACTGTCACCTGGAGAAGCCGGTCCTTCAACACCAAGGCCAAGACCAAATCACTTCAGTAATGAGACAATGCTTTGTGTCTTGTAGTATTGTGTACCATGAAGTCTTGAAGCCCAGCAAAACCGTTAAAGCACTACGCTATCACCAACAAATGATTAATTTACATCGCGCATGCATCGAACGACAACTGGAATGGGCCTGAAGACATGGCAGTGATTTTGTTATATGACAATGCGCCATCTCACAAAGCAAAACAAGTGAAAGACATCTTGAAATCGCTCTAATGGGACATCCTACCACACCCGTCATACTCCCCCGACCTGGCGCCATTTGACTATCACCTCTTCGCATCAATGGGGCATACGCTCGCAGAGCAGAACTTCAGCAATTTCGAGGAAGTTGGAAAATGACTCGCCGAATGGTTTGCCACAAAAGACACATAGTTTTTCTGGCATGTTATTCATAACTTACCTGCACAATGGATAAAGTGTGTATAAGCTGATGGCAAATATATTGAATAAACCAACATTGCATGTTTTCTTTAGCACAAAATCTGGCAAAAACCTATGCATACATCTGGTACCAGGTACCAACTGCGTATGAAATAAGATTAATAACACAAGGGGACAGGGATTTTCAAATACCTTAGTAAGAGATGGGGACTTTACACCAGTGGAAAAACACAACACAAGGGGATGAAACATGTTAAATATCTTTCCAATAAAGCCTGATGAGAAGCTTGTGTGGTCTCAAGTAACTGCACAATGCAGTTCTGGTGGGTACAGAGGATTCAGTATACCAGTGGCCACAATTGAAGTAGGAAATTGGGACAGTAATAAAAAGGCAAAAATTGCAGAAATGAAGAGATATTTTGGAGGAAGTTCAGCAAATGGAAGGAAGGCACAAGTACAGAGGAGCCAAAGTTTGAAGAGTTCAAGAAAATAATAAAATATGATGAATTATTATTTATTCCAAAACAAAAAAATAAAGAGAAGTACAGAACTTTCTTACTAAAATAGGGAAGTGAGGAGGTAACAGAGACTGGAAAGAAGGAACACTTGAAAAAACTAAACAAGGAATTAAGAAAGCAAACAAAGCATAATTGATCCGTCGTAGATAATGTTACTCTGGACGTCTTAATGATAGAAGGATATGACGTACCTTATCCTGAAACATTATTTAGATTGAGACTTGATACCTGTTTCTTACCAAAGGACTGGAAAAGTGCAATAATAGTACTGGTTCATTACGGAGAGGTGACAAATAGGATAGAAAATTTCAGCCTGATCAGTTTGACATCAGTGGTAGGTAAATTAATGGAGAGATTGATATTCAACTGCATTAGAAATGTTGTTGTTAATTTGAAAACCATTTTCTTTCTCACATGGCTTTGTGCAAGGATAGTTATGTGAATCTCAGTTAGTGAGCTATACACAAGATTTTTCAAATTAAATGGACACGAGAGGCCAGATTGATAGTGACCACTATATTATTCAAAGAGAGCAATAAAATAATGCTAAATAGGGTAAAAACTATTGCAGTAGATGAAAATCTGATTTGCTGGGTAGAACAATTCTTTAATCGTAGAAAGCAAAAAGTTAGTGTAGGAAATGCAGTATCAAAAAAAGCGGAAGTGGAAATGGGAGTGTCAGAGTATTGGCACCATTACTATATGTTATTCTAATGAATGATTGCGTTGATAGTTTATTATCAGAATCTAGTTTTTGTTTTTTGAAGCTTTAAGCCTCATCTAAATCAAGTTCATTAGAGGCAGGAAAGGACTGGGGGCTAGGAATGGGAAGGAATTCGGCCATGGTCTTTTGAAGGAAGCATCCCGGCATTAGCACGGAGTGATTTGAGGAAACCATGGAAAACCCAAATGTGGATGCCCAGATGGGGATTCGAACCCGCGTCCTCCTGAATACAAGGCCAGAAAGCTAACCGCTCACCCACCACACTCAGTGGTTGTTTGTATATGACAATGTCACATAACAGAATCAAAATGGTAGAACAGTTGCAGTGTGACTTGGACAGAACAGCTAGCTAGGAAGGTGAACATGGAATGAAGATAAATACAAAGAAGAGTCAGCTTATTTTGTACACAGATAAAATTGCTCGAATATAGTAGTGTAGTATGGGACCCTCATTTTAGGTATCAAATACAGGAGTTGGAGAGGGTGCAAAAAGGGCTGCTAGATTTGTTTCTGGAAATTATCGCAGAATGCAATCAGTGACGGAGCTGGAATGGGATTCATTGCAAGACAGGAGGAGGGTCATGGAAATACACAGGGCATATACTAGTGATGAGGCATCGAAAGATATTGCAATAGGTATGAAAAGTAGTGCATGGAAGGGAAAAGATGACCATGACCACAAGCTGGCACTCTATTTCAGGCACAAGGGTGTGGGAAGATTCTCTTTTTTAGGTAAGGGTGTCAGGGATTGGAATGAGTTACCAAGAGAAATGATGATTAATTTACCAAAAACTTTGAAAGAATTTAAAGATAAAATTTGTAGAGGGAAAATGTAGGTGGGTGCAGGATAGGGGGAAGATGGGTGTGTAGGGAAATTGACACCGGAGCCTGTGCTCCATTGCAATTAAATTAAATGATAAACGATCTTTATGATTATAAGGTGGACAAGGAATTGCTTGTTGAAGACTTGAAATATAAATATTTTGGCATTATATTTAATGATAATCTCAACTTTTCAGGGCACTTCAGGCAGTTGGTAGTAAAAGATTTCAAAATCCTTCATTTATTGGAAAGGGTGATGAGGATATGTGCAAAGAAGTAAGGGAATTGGGTTACAAAATTTTGCTCAGACCTTTGCTTGAATATGGTGAAGTGGTATGGGACCCACACTTTGTGTATCAAATAGTTGAGTTGGACAGGGTGCAAAGAAGGGCTGCAAGATTTTTCTCTGTCTCTGGAAATTACTGCAGAACCCCGTAACTACTGAAATGATACAGGAGCTGAAATGGGATTCATTGGAAGACGGGGGGGAGGGGGGTGAAGAGAGTGGTGGACATGCACAAGACGTTCATTGGTGATGACGAATGAAAAGATATTGGTGAAAGAGTTAAGAGAGGTACACTGAAGGAAAAGATGACCATGAGCACAAGCTGGCACTCGATGTCAGGCATAAGAGTTTGTGAAATTTTCTTTTGTGGGTAAGGGGATCAGATATTGGATTAATTTATTAAAAATGGTGGAAGAATTGAAAAGTAATACTCGCAGAGTCAATAAATAGTTGAGTACAAGAAAGGAGAAAAATGTGTGTGTAGTAATTTTGCCACTGGAGCCTGTGTTCCATCGTAATTAAATAAATTATTATTACAGGCCTGATCTGCACAACACACTCAAGATGTGCTTCAACCAATTTGCATGCCACTTCCAAAAAATTATTCATCATGATGAACAAGAATACAGAATATCCTGACCTTTCACTAACTGCATGAGGTACTAACTATGATATCTACTTCTGTCTGCACTTTCAATGACTTCTCTAAACTTTGGCAGTAACAACTGACCTAACTATGTATCCTGGGTATTACAACTTCAAATGCTATCTGTTACCATCACCATCCATGTTCAAATCCCAATCATTTTCCATTAATAGAAGCTAAGCACATAATATGGAAATAGATTCAAGAATAAAAATGTATTGTGCAGCAAATTTTTCTAGTTTTTAAAACTACTAGCTTAACCTGCCATATGCTGCAATGCCTTTTTTTCTTCCTAAGTGAGCACACATACATAAAGCAGACACATTTATATGTACAAAATAACTGAAAGTTCATGGTTTTTTGTGCATTAATTAAATTGAAAAAGTTTATTCTTCAGCTTTGGGGTATACAATATTTTTGGCTTTCATCTTCTGTAAATGCAGAGTACCCAGTGTGCTTGAGGGCTGGATATGAAAATTCTGATGTTTTGCCCCTTTTGATCAGATTGTAATAAACATTCTCCATCACCACCCACTTTGGCAGAATTCCTTACTGTTTTGGAGATACATGCAAAACTTGGGCAAGTTGTACTTGTGAATTTGTCCAGGGAGATGGAGAGAGAGAGCGGGTACAGTTTTCAAACTAAATCAAAACATCATTTTTCACTTATTTTAAAGCGTATGTGTGCTACTTCCTTTGATATTGAATAAAAACTGTAGATTTGCGAGTCGCCACAAAAAATTTAAAATAATTTTTAAAATTACATCAAGTTTCTTGGTCAGCAATTGTCGGATCAGAATTGGTTGACAGGAAATGTTATGAACTGTACTCTAAGAATATCTATCAACTTTGTCCAATTTCCCCACCGCTTTCAAAAAACTGAATGGTTTCAAGTGTAAATTTTGCTTAAATAGGGTGATGGATTTAAAGTATAAGTGTGCAGTGTTCCATCAAAAATCTGATAAAAACTGAGTTTCCATAAGCAACTTTTGTAATAAAGATGGGTGGGAGTAAAGGGAGAGAGGGGTAGGGTTTCTGAAAACCAAATGTAGACAGTATTTTTCTGTTTATTTTAAAGTATACATGTGCAAAGTTCCATCGAAATTGGATAAAAACATGTGGGTTTGTTTAAAATTAAGGATTGTAAAGGTGGAGAGGTGGTGATTGTTTTTATTTTTGTCAGAAACTTTCAAGTGTGTGCACAAAATAACTCACCAGTTTCATCGTAATCAGGTGAATGGTATTGGAACGCGTAGAAGATGATCTTAAAAACAAACATTCATTTTTATACATAAGATGAATTTCATTTCATTCTAAAAATCATGTGGGTAAAATCAAAATAGATGATAAACCTACTATAACAAACATCTATTTCAACTCCTGTCCTTAACTTAAATGTTGGTCAATTGCATGTTTGATTCCTTCCAATATGACATGTCAATTTAAAGATCATCAAAGATGTAACTGAGCTTCTTTTTACATAAAAGATTAGGGATCAAAATAACAGTGATCATATTCAGTAACATGTTTGACATTTAATCAACTCATCTGTGATGTACTGATCAAACCGGGAAAGGTACCAAAAACCATTATGCTATTTGATCTCCTGGGAAAAAAAAAACTTTCTCAAACAAAATCTAATGCAGCATACACATACCAAAATGCAAAAAGGTGGGGAAGAAAACTAGCTCTAATGTTACAGAACACCAAAACTCAGATTACTATTTTGTTTCACATTGCTAAGTATATAACTAACAGTTGTAGAAGTTCCACTTTTTATGAGTACTACTGACCTGTTGCCAATAGGCTGCAACTTCTGGCAGATTTAAACATTCACAAATATACACCAGATTCAAAATATCTTTTTGGAAACAGCTGCCACCAAATCCTATAAATATTTGGCAAAAGATTAATCAGTCCAAACCCAAAAATAGAAAAAAAAATTTACATCTTTAAACAATAATTAAAATTTAACAGAAAATTTAGTGAACCTTTTAAAAAGTAGATTAAACTAGTCCAGCCTTTCAGCAGTAATTCAAAGCAGCATTATAAAAGCAGGCAAATAGTTTGAAAAATATTGATTAGTCATGCAAACAAGAATTTATCTTCAGCAACCTCCTGAAATTCTTCAGAGAAAGCGTTCATGTCTTTCTTCTAGTTAGTGTATTTTTCTTACTTTTTAATTAACTTCCTAACTGCCAAGAAGTAAGAAGTAATTCTTCCACATGAAATTTTTCCACGAGGTTTGTAACTTCTCAAAGAAGATAGAAAAAAAATCAACCTTGTTCTTTATAAAGTAACCTTAGTGGAATTAATCTGGAACAATTTAAAAATATATATTAAACTAATAGATGGCTAGGCAGATAAGGATTTGAAGGACATAATTGACTCACAAACATATAGTTGTACATTTTTTTGATGGGGACTAGAGAGAATTTATCATATGTTTAACTCTGCTCCAGCCTCCAATATTTTACAAAAGGGCCATTAACATTACAGTGACATCCATTTTCTTTGCCATGCTTTCCAATTTATATACATCTTTCATAGGAAGTGTCTGATGGTTTAAAATTCTAGGTCCTGGGTTCAAATTGCAGTTGAATCGGGGATCTTTAGGGCTTCACTTCTACTACAATAATGTCTTCCACAATTACTATGAATTTGTACACTAGCACTGGTGAAAAGTAAAACCTCTTTGTGGTTTCAATCTAATAAAGTCCATTGTTTACCACCTGTACTTATTTCTTACTTCCTCTTCCCAAGTAAGTTATAAATTTTCTGGCTTTATGCAATTGGTTTCAGATTTTCTTTATAACTAAACGAAAAGATATATTTCACCTTTTAAAATCCTTGAATTTATTTCTATAACATTTCTGCTGCCCTATGTAGGACATGTATAGCATTCCAAGCAGTCTGGCATCAAATTTAGTCCAAGCCACTTTCTGTTTCCTCCCGTTATTAGCTCTCTAATGAGTGGTTTCTGGCATGTCTCCACCATTGCATGTGTTAATCTTCATTATCCTATCTTTAATATCAATAAATGACAGTTCTAGACTTTATTTATATTGTTTTCTAATGCACCGATCATTAATAAATAATATTGAATTTTTTTCTTATAGCTTTATGCCTCGACGTCGAGGTCATTAGAGGCGGGATCGAACTGGGGACAAGGAATGGGAAGGAATTCAGCCATGGTCTTTTTGAAGGAAGCATCCTGGCATTCCCCTGGAGTGATTTGGGGAAACCATGGAAAATCCAAATCTGGATGGGAATTCGAACCAGCGTTCTCCCGAATGCGAGGCCAGAGCAATAATATTGAAATCAAACAGTGAAGAAACAATCATTACAATGTATATAGAGGGAAAAGTATATTACACACATTAGTGCCAAAAGCATGTCATGTGTTATAGTTAAAATGGTATTTTCAGTGAATACGTCATCACTGACATGTAGTGGTATTTTCGCCCCTCCCTCAGTATAATTCACATGAAAAGAAGAATAGTGGTAATTTTGCATATGAAATAAATAAGTAAGTGGTAAGTAAAAAATTATATGACATGTTACACTTAAGAAAGAAAATAGCAATATAAGTTTAGAGAGGGAGGGAAAGGAGGAAAGTAACTGCAAAAGATGGAGCAAGACATTTATTAGAAAACAGGATAATAGAATGCTGATTTAAAAGCTGATAAGACATATAGTACTCACACTTAAGAGAAGGGAACATATAAATACTTAAGTATTGCTGGTTTTACCAGTAGAAATGTTGATAATGCTGTGATCAAGGAAAGGATGAAAGAAATAAGCACTGGAAGAAAGCTTCGGTTTAAGATTTCAAGGAAACTCTTCTTAAAGTTCAGATGCATCACTACATTATCTTACCAACTGAGGCCTGAAGAAATTTAGGACCAATTCTAGAATCAAGGCCAACAGCTCGTGCTACTTCTGAAATGTCTGCCCCTGTTGCTTCACATACAGCAGAAAGGGAGTTAATGCTTGAGATTCGTTGAGCTAAAAATGCATTAGCAGCCTGGAAAGAAAATTTAGACACATATATGAAACAATCTGTAAAAAAGTGGTAAGCACAAATGCAAAACAAAATTTAAGCTAAAGCCATCTCTTACCCCCCCCCCCCCCCAAGTCCAAAAAAAGTTAATTTAGTGGAAGTCTGGTCATGAAAGATTGGAAATTTTAGTAACAGCACTAATGAAATGAATATATAATGCATTTTTAATAAAATTTACCAGTGACAATGCAGGTATAAACAAACAGATGTTTTCAATGACAAAGGACTATTGAATTGATTATTTCACTGGTTGAAACATAAATGAAATGTATAAATGGTCAGATTGATGGGGGGAGGGGGGGGGGAGAAATCTTAACTAGCCCAGTATAATCAAATTTCAAAAATTAAATGCACTGGAAGTTCTTTTGGGCTTGGTGAAATGTTGATTACTGATGTCACTAATAACAATCTAATCTAAATAAGAACAGAGTGTATTGTTATGTGTATGTGAAAAAATGAAACTTGGTATATATTTATGTTATATTACTGAAGCTGTGTAATGAGTAGTTTTTGAGATTGGAAGTGGAAATCATCCCAAGCCGATCACAGAAAGCCAGATAAAAACTGTAATCCGAGGTCTAACATACCTCCCCATGTCAAATATGGTGGCACTTTAAAATGCCAGTAAGGAAGAGTACTTGCCATAGTCTTATGAATAGACAGCTCAAGGTCTCATTACCACTTCACTGTGATCATTCCCAGTGTGATTATGTATTATCTTGGTTCTCCGGGGGAGGGGGGGGGGGGTGGAGCCGAGTCTATTTATTAAAACCTAACATTTCTGCTATCATGCTGTGGCTTTCATCAGAGTCCTAACGTTTCTGCTAAAATGTTAGGTTTTAATAAATCAACGCGGCTCCACCTGGAGAACCAAGAAAATACATACAGTGACTGGAGAAGCTTTCGGAATCATTTGACTACTGACTAGTTCACACATTCCCAGACGTCTTCACTTATTAACAGCAACACAGGTAGAACAATATTTTGCATCTCATATGAACTTTTCTTTAATAAAAGTGCCCATTTAAAGTTTGTGCCACAAGCAAGATGAGCTAATTGTCTCTAGTAGAAACTACGTGTTTACCAATTGTAATTTGAGCAATAATATAGAGGAATAAATGCCATGAGGCAATAATTATATGGAAAAGAAAGGTAAAATATATATCCACCACTCACCAAGGCATAACATGAAATACTATTGTTTTTGTGGAGTGTTTTTTGTTGCGGTTATCATTCTCCCTTCTACTTTGGTGCATGGTGGGGATATTTTACCTTTTCTTTCCAAGTAAAATTTGATAACTTAAAGAACTGCAGCAGAAATATGGACATGATATCAATTAATGAAAAATAGCACAAACATAATTTTTACTTTTTAAAGTTGCATGGCACATTTCAAGGATTAAATCTCATTTGCAGGTGTTAATTGACAAAACATGCCACATAGCTCCTATAATGTTTGGAATCAGCATTTTCGCTTATAGAAATTACCAATAAGAATAGCTGCAGGTTTGTAGAAACTCATTGTACAGTGGACGACATATAATTTGAAGTAGATGACAAAACAAAGATAATTTTTTTTTAATAAATCATATACTTTTCTTAAACATGAGACCCATGTTGCAACAATTTCTTCACTTTATATAGAGAGGTCTCGTGGTGGGATATTCACCTCAATTGTAAAATTCTAAAATGGAATGTTAAATGACATTGTTCTGGAAGTCATCTTACCCAATTGACTGGTTTTTGTGGTGGATGTTTTCTTTTGAGAAGAAAAAGTTACCCTGGGGCCCTTACACTGTTTTCATTTCCTACACGCTGCAATGAAATGGCAGAACAATTTGTGATCAACCTTGAGATATTTCTGGAAAGTACGCAACACTATCAGTCCCAATAGCAGTGAACAATTCCTGCTGGAAGTTAATGGCTCCCACCAATAGTCAAAACCTCCTGCAGTAGCCAATGATACTAGCCAGAAGCCCATGACATATCCAAAAAAGGATGACATAGTGCGGACTGCACATGGTATGTAAGCATCCCTGTCACCCACCAACAGCAGTCACATGATAATGGTGGCAGATAATATGATCGCTGAGACACAATGTTTCGTCTACAAACTTACTTGGCTAGTTATTCTAGAGACACAGCTGGGCAGAAAACCGTTAATTGTTAATTAACGAAGTTAACAAAACTGCAAAAAAAATTAACTTTTAAGTTAACCTAAAATGTCATTAACAGTCTTCTTAACTTCTGTGAAATTGAAGTACCGTTAACTTTAGTACGTTACGTTGGTAGTTGACGTATTTGGTTTGTCTGAGCTGCGCGCCACACCATGCTCGACTGTTCGACGAGTTGGATGACAAACGAATTAGATAATTAAAGTGCAATTGTCATGCATACACAACCGTTACGCTAGGCATGGCGTGGGTGTGAGGAGGAAAACTAGAGTTTTGGAGCGTTTCTATTTTACATTTGCTTGGCGCTCACTACTTGTTTCTAATTCGATCAGCAATTGATTTTGATATTTTTGTAATCTAATTTTTTTTAGTGCCAGGAAAATGTTACTTTTTAGTTGGTATGGTTTTGCGTTCATTGCAGAAATAAATTAAACTGACATTCTTTACATGATTATGTCCTGAAAACTGAAGATCTTGAATCTAATAGCGAAAGCAGCAATGCTAACAATAGCAACGAGAATTTTAAAAATTCTTGGCCACATTTATGATTGTCGCATTTAAATCAAGACTGGAAGAACAGTAGGTTTGTGAATGCAAACTGTGTTTTTTCTAAACTTTCTACAATCAAGGCTCATGTGTCTAGCCCTAAATAAGCTCATGTGTCTAGCTCTTAAATTACATATGAAGAGGATGCATACACCCAAATATGAACAGTTTGAAGAAAAAGTAAAAGCAGGGCCAACTTGTGGGAAAAAAGGAAAAATAATACAAAGCCTTCTAGAAGTGCCATGGCTTCTTCTGATGTAGGTAGCAACAGAATTGATTTGTTTTCATCTCCATATGCTAATTAAAGTTTACGTTAATAAAACATTTGACATTGTAGCTACAGGCACCATTGTGTTCCAAACTGGTGTGGACCAATGTATTTATAAACCATTTTGTTTCCAACGTGATTCCATCACATGTTAAAGAATCTGATACTTTTGACAAGCTGGTTAAAATGTTGAACTCTGGTAAAAACTCAATTTCCAGAAGGACACTGGGTAGACGTATTATTGATTCCACATCACAGTACATAGCACCTTGGTATTGCATGCAGTAATACCTACTGCAAAACATAAACATCAGTTCCACTTTTGAATGGTTAACTTTTAACTTTAACTTGCGCTAAAGTTGCAAAAATGTAATGCTTTAACGATTATTGAAGTTAACTTTTCAATTAATTGTTCCCACCTATGTCTAGAAAATCATATATATTATTTCTAAAAGGCTTCTTTTTTTTGGTCACAAACCATTATCTCCTTTCATACCTAACAGAAATCGATACATGGGGTATAATATTAAAAAAATTTCTCCAATTTGCTCATGCCATATTTTAAGAAAGAAATTTCTCCAATATTTTTTAAAAAAATATTATTTTTTTCCTATGAATTTATTTCCCTTTGTACCTAATCAAAATCGATAAATGAGGTATCATTTTAAAGATTGAGATCTTCGCTTTGGTAACATCATATTTTAAGAATGGAACTTTTCAGACTTTGACCCTTCAAGGGAAAAAATATCATTATTGGCATAATGTGTTTTTTGTCATGAGCAATTTCTCTCACCCAACTGAAATCGAGAAGTGAGGTTATCAGTTGAAATATTAAGGTCTCTGCTTTGGTTATATCATATTTTAAGAAAGGAATTTCTCTGAATTTGATCCTTAAGGGCAAAACTAACAATATTTTACATTTTTTTTTTTAAAAGGGTAACAGTAATAATGAAAGTTATTGCACTTCTGAGACATTTCAGAACCAAGCTGTTAGATAGCAGTATCCGTATCACAGATATATTAACAAACTGCTTCACTTGTGTCGACAAGGATTGATAGCATTAACGATAGATAGCAGCACCACATATCATAGAGAAATCAAACTGTTTTAGTACAATAAGTAACTTTTCAGATATTTTTCTCTTTTACAGAAACATTTTTGTTTTGGTATACAATTATTATATATAACATTTTACTGGCAAAATTTTCTCATATCATATTACGAAGATATGGATGTGCTGTGTGTGTTTGCTCAGATTAGTTGTTATCTGCTAAGGTCAGTGAAAAATTGTTTTATGCATCCAAAAGTTTTCCTAATTGTTTCGTATTATTTTGTAAGTATTTTGATATGTATCTATTACACTAAACAAATAAACAATAGCTACAAAGCAGTTCTCCTTTTATCCTACACTGAAGTGCCAAAGAAACTGGTATAGGCATGCGTATTCAAACACAGAGATATGTAAACACTCAGAATACGGCACTGTGGTCGACAACGCATATATAAGACAACAAGTGTCTGGCACAGGCGTTAGATCAGCTACTGGTGCTGCAATAGCAGGTTACTGAGATTTAAGTGAGTTTGAACATGGTTTAATACTCGGCGCACGAGAGATGGGACACAGCATCTCCGAGGTAGCAACCACTGAAGAGAATCTTTCAACATGACAGAAGTGCTACCCTTATGAAAGTTGCTGTGGATTTCAATGCTGGGCCATCAATAAGTCTCAGCGTGCGAACCATTCAACGAAACATCGATATGGGCTTTCAGAGCCAAATGCCCACTCGTGTACCCTTGCTGAGTGCATGACACAAAGCTTTAAGCCTCGCCTGGGCCTGTCAACACCGACATTGGACTGTTGTTGATTGGAAACATGTTGCCTGGTCTGACAAGCCTCGTTTCATTTTCAATTGTATCAAGTGGATGGACACGTATGGGTATGGAGACAACCTCATGAATTCATGGACCCTGCATGCCAGCAGTAGACTGTTAAAGCTGGTGGAGGCCCTGTAATGCTGTGGGGCATTGGCTGTTTGAGTGACATGGGACCCCTGACACATCTGGATACAACTCTGACAGGTGACACATACGTACACAATCCTGTACGATCACCTGCATCCATTCATTTCCATTGTGTATTCTGACGGACTTGGGCCATTCCAGCAGGACAATGCAACATCCCCAGAAATGAACATTATTGAGCATATCTGGGATGCCTTGCAACATGCCATTCAGAAGAGATTTCCACCCCCTCCTACTCTAACAGATTTATGGACACCCCTGCAGGATGCAGGGTGTCAATTCCCTCCAGCACTACTTCTGATATTAGTCAAGTCCATACCAGGTCGTGTTGTGGCACCAGGGCCGGCGTTACGGGGGGGGGGGGGGGGGGGGTAAGCGGGTCAAATGTACCCGGGCCCGCCGGCTGATGGGGGGCCCCGAGCACCGGTTGCAGGGGCCCCAGGCCTCGAATCCAAGAATCCGCCCATTGTCACCCAGCTAGTTTGTAGAGCTAAAAAGAAAAAAGGTCGCCAATTTTACCCCGGGCCCGAAATTCCTAGCGCCGGTCCTGTGTGGCACTTCTGCGTGTACGCGGGGGCCCTTCAGGATATTAGGCAGGTGTACCAGTTTCTTTGGCTTTTCAATGTATTACAAACCACTAACCTCACTATTTTATTCACGAAATTTTCGCACAGGGCATCTAGTTTTATCTAAAGTGCAGTAGTGTATATCTAATGGTGTACAGTGTATTTCCACAACAACTGTCGTGTCGGTTACACCTACAACATACAATAGTCTGTTATGCCCAAGCCACGTCTTAAGACTAGAATTAACACCAAGTGTAGTTCTGAGCACATAACTGTACTGCCTAGTAAGGCTTTGTAGGCTTGCACTGACAACATTTAAGGCAACATTTGAAGACCATTATCATTTTAAATCATTCTCAGAAGTGCCCCAGTGGTATATAGGCCAACCAGGCTGCCAGGTGTTAATCAGTTAGTCAGTCAGTCATTCAGTCAGTGTGAGTTTGAGTGCAGTTAACAAGTCGGGAGTCTTCTCAACCTGGCCTGGGAGCTCGGGTCGGCTCCAGGAACTGGCCAGCCTCAGCCACCCTTTGCCAGCGCCAATAGTTAAAATGGGCCATAATGTATTGTGAGGTACTATCAAGTAACCTTTCTGTTCATATACGATTACTCTCTGTGGGAGTACATTGTAAATAAACTTCCTTAGGCCATACCCTGTGTCATTACTAATTCTAGCATAGAAGTGCTAACCCCTCTCTGGATGCTACCCCTCTCTGATAGCAGTATTCTTCTAAGCCACTCTGATCAAACCAGCTATCATCCCTATCACTGGGGGCTGAGGGTCTTCGGTAACCATCTAGCTTCTGGACATTAGCAATGTGCGTCCTTCGAGGGTAGAGCTCTATGGTTACCATACTGCCAGCAGGTAAGTGCTAAGAGAAATCCATTGTTCGTAATCTGTAAAGGTGGCCTGATCTCCTCCATTGGAACAGGACCACAACAACTCTAAAATAAATTAATTCTTAAATTAATGTATTAGTTGATAGACTAACCAAATACAGAAAACACCATAATGATGAGACATTCATGTAAGTATCAAAATGTATTATGAAACTAAGGAAAATGGAAGCGATATAAATAATAAAGGAAAGGGAAATTAACCCACCGCATACCAAAATTGAAGTGTTTTCTCTCATCACAGCCATCAACTTTGGTATGTGGTGGGTTAATTTTCCTTTCCTTTATCATGAACAATAGTTACAAAATATATAGCTAATAAAATATTATTGCTGAAATTAGTACAACATAGTTATAAACTAATAGTTCTGAAACTGGTCATTCACAGATCATAAATCATAACTATAGTGGTTAACATAAAATTACTTAAATAGTTAAGAAAATGCACACAAACAAACACACAACTAAAACAGGTCTCATTATGAGAGACACAAAAATAATTTTCATACATCAATGATCCCAATGATCATAATATTGAAATGAACTAAAAAATTCTAAGGCTTTTATGGGAACTACCACAAGCATAGTGCTCAATTTTTATATTTATCCTGCATATGTAGGTTGTGGCAAAAAAAAAACGAATCAAATGTTACATTAAATAATCTATTAATCAACCAGTGTAACTCAATGCGCACACTGGATCTGGGAAGTACAACAGGATCAGGCATAAGCCTAGGCCCCCACATTCTGGCTATCCTGATTGTGGCGAATATTGGAATGTCCTGAATTTCCTCCTCAAACTACACATCTCACAAACAAAAAATACCCAAAAACACAGTTTGCAGACAGACAGCTACACGAGTATTTTCTCCAATAGATTTGGTATGACAGGCCTAACAGGGCCATTTAGACCATGGACAAGAGCTTAGTTCCTTCTACCTTTGCCCCATGATTCACATTAGCCACCTCAGATCTGTGGTGGCCAAATCTAAGGAAAAAATCTATTGCAGCAAAGTAAAAAAGTTCAGTTCTTACCAATATATATATAAAAAATTTATTCTTAGTTAGACTTTGGATTTGAAAATCTATCACTGCTATTGAATGAAGATGCTCATTCACTTACCAGTTTGGATAATTCTGATGACCAGGTATTTGTAGTTATGATATTATGTCTAGAAATCCAATGTTCATACACCCAACATAATTTTTCAATAGCAGCTTGCCCTTCAGGGGAATCTTCCCCTCCTATAAGAACTCTATCTGCATTAATAAGGTCATCAACTGCTGTCCCTTCTGCTAGGAATTCAGGATTGGACAAAATCTGCAAGACAATATAGTCAATACTAATTGTATAAAATACACTAACACTAGAAAAAATGTAAATCACTTCCAAAGGAAATGAACTAACCAAGTAGTGTGATTTGAATGAAAAGCTTACTTAAAAACCTCAAATCAGAATTAAAAATTTCATAATCTTAATTGATTTTAATTAAAAAATATAACTCATATTGTGATTTATTTGCTCCACATTTATTTATTTTTAACAAATTGCAATGTCAAATTCTGTAAACTGAAAAACACAGTGTGCAATCCAAAGAAAAGCCTATGGTAATTGAGGCTAAAATACTGTATGTATTTTTAGAGTGTTTTTTGTCACTGCTATTCTTCTCCCTTGAAGTGTAGTGAGTGATGGTGATTTTTTTATTTCTTTTCCACATTAATACTTCATACTTCACTGTTACTGAAAATATAAGAATGTTCATGAAAAACTTGAAAATACTGTATAAGAAACTGGGACAAAATAGACAAAAGGATTACTATTAGAGGAGGACTTTTTTCCAGACTTTACACCTTGTCAACATCAATATCATTCAAGGCAGGGAGGATTGTGGAAAAGAATGGAAAGAAATTCAGTCAAGGCCTTATAAATGAAAAACCATCAAAAAATGAAAGCTAGATGGCCAGAGAGGTATTTAAACCCATGTCCTGCCAGATGCCAAGTCTGAGCATTACTACTCACTGAACTCAGTAAAACAGATATCAGGAGATTTGAAACCGGAAACTTAAGTAATTACTAACATAGTAATTATATTAGAAAAACATGAGGGGGAGATGGGGAGTTTATAGTCTGGCAACATTTGAGTCATTAAGAATGTGAAGTAATTCAGTAATGAACTTTAGATTAAAAAAAAGGAAAAGAAATATAACTGAATCAATTTCAGTTTATCATATAATAACCAAATGTCACAGCTATGCCTTTAGTTTGGTTCTTTTATTTGTTCATACCCAGCCCTAAAGTTTGTACCATGTTCCTTCATTTAATGTTGGTATCCAAAGGGCAGATGATCCATTGTAATGGAGCAACAGCTTCCTAGCACCCCAAGGAGGGTAGAAGGTATAGCCTTAACAATTGCAAATAGATTCTATAATCATAAACTTATATTGGAACTGTACCAGGTACAGAAGATTGAAAAAAAGGAGAATGGAAAATGTCAAACATTTACAGATACGCTATGATCAAAAATAAGTATGTTGATACAATGTTTATAGGGTCAGAAAATTTTGTTTAAGACAGTATTCAAATCTAAAGATTTCTCTTCTTACTACAGGAAAACCATGCAAGTTATGTGAGTCACAAGCTAGCGAGGTCACGCGTGTAGAAAATAGATTTCAAGGAAACAATGAAAAGGCACTTATTTAAATAGATAAATAAATTTAACCTGACAATTCTTTGTTAATATTTAAACAAACTTTATAACAAAAATTGGAGCTCGTAAATAAATTATAAATATGTTTTTAGACGAGTAAATAAATACAACTTCCAAAATAAAATAGGTACTGGCATAAAATTAGAATCAAATGAAAGCTAATTTTAAATAAAGTAATATTATAATAATAATTAATAAATAATAATATCGGTAACAGTGGAAGGAAAGGACTGCTGCGAGGCAATATTTATATGGAAAGGATAGATAAAATACACCCAACACTCATCAAAGTTGAAGGGAGGAAGGCTGCAGCAACACAAAACAATACACAAACACTGAGAATACAATATTTCGGGTTAAACCCTTTGTCAAGTTAAAAGAAGTAAGTGGCTGAGCTCGCACAAGCCTTGTGGTCAACGCAGCCAATCATACAATAATTTTTTGTGTTGCTGCTGCCCACCTCCCATTCACTGGTGAGTGTTGGGTGTATTTTATCTACCCTTTCCATATTAATAAATAATAATGTTTAAAGGATGAAAAAAGGAATTTCAAATGTCTAGTCCTGAAAGATGTCCTACCAGTTGAAAATAAAAGCAATAAACCAGTATTCGTTAAAAGAAGAATAAGGATAATCAAAAAGGGGATAAAATTAAAGGAAGAATAGTGAAAATTCATTTAAAACCATATTTTTAAAAAAGAAAGATATAGTATTTTGAAATCTCAATGTTTCACTTGGTGGGTGAAAAGTTGAAATACAGTAAGATAAATCTATATATTGCATCAAAATAAAAATAAAAATAGCCACAGACCTGAAACATACACCAAATTTAAGAGAAAATTTCATTTGGTATGCTTAACTTTATAAAGGACTATATACTTTTAAAATTGACAAATAAATGAAATAGTCATCCCCAACATTTCAAAGATTAATAATGGCTAAATGATTAAAATAGGAGAAAACATGTCAGATCCGGTCAAACAGAGCACGGACTGTTCACATGGACAGAAGGCAGCTGTCTGATAGCAGTCCGCCGAAGTTGTACTGGCCGACAGAGCACAGATAGCTGAAGGGCGGACTAATGTTGAAGCAATCGAGGACGAAGAAATGAGTAATTCATTGTCTGCCCCCTCCTTATTAGCATGTTCAGCAGTTCAGCTGACAAAGAATTGCTTTTTCTGCTCGCTTTAAATAGTTCAAGGCGAAAAAGTCAGTATATACTTAGCAAAACTATCCTGCCACATAAATCACCACATGGTACAGACATGCCTCACGCATTTTTAGGCGATAAAGGATTCAAACTACAAACTTATTTAATGCGCCCATTTGCAAAAAATACAATTGTAAACGATGAAGCAAAAAAAAGAAAAAAATCATCAAAACATCTTTGTAAGGCACAACGTGTAGTACAAAATACCGTGGAAATTTTAGCTTAGACGTGGCGTATATTTTTTTAGGCCTATAGAGTTGGATCTAGATAGTGCAGCGCATATTGTCGAAGCTACATGTTGCCTTCACAATTTTGTGAGAAGTTGTGACACAATAATAACAAATCAATATACCAATGCTTTCCCAACCACAAGTCAATTGAGAGAAAGATCAACTGATGCTGCCTATGCGGTATGAAACCATTTTTTAAATTACTTCAGCAAAGTAAATAAATTTTAATTTTATAATAATTATATACTAACATATTATTATATCAATGGGTTATGGAAAATAAAAGATGCTGTATAAAATAAATGTATACTTACTAGTCTGGGTGAGCTTTTCAGCTAATTCATCCCACGTTTCTGCTTTCTTGGCATGTTTTTGTACTCGGAATGCCGAGTGTCATATAAAAATTAATATTCTCGAACACACTGAATGAGACCTATCTCGTGCACCATTGTCCGTCGCGGATTCTGTGGAATTCACAACCTGCCACCGGCCCGCCACGGACTGGGGTTCTGTCGCACGGTAGGCCGTGCTCTGTTTGACTAGGATAATGCAATACTATGTACCACAGAGTCCGCGCAGACTGCTGCCCGCGCTCTGTTTGACCAGGCCTGTCATATGTTAAGTCCTTAAAATAGACAATTTTCAAAAGGATAGGATTAAAACAATTATTGGAGGTTCCTAGAAGCACTCATTCCCAAGCATTACAGTGTATGGTCTTTCCTGCATTTGCCACATCGGCAGCAGTGAGTTATGGAAGCTTGTCCACGGCACTCTGATTTGTGATGAAGACCACCATTATATGTACTTATTAAATTTTCACTAGCATGTAGCTTCGGAAATAGAAAAATTTTAGAAGGTGTTAGACTATGAATATTTTTTATTGCAAGAAGAGGTGATAAAAAGGTTTTCAGGAGAAAACAGACTTTGGATTATTTCCTTTCGCGAGATGACATAATAGATTCAATAGACTTTGATACAGTTTTTGCAATCAAACTTTTGAACATTGAACACAAGCAAACTTTATTTAAATTTACAAACTTGTTAAGTGGTTTCCAAGTGCCTTGTTAACTTCCAACTCTAAGGTGTTCTCTTCTTACCAATCTCTTTAACCTCATTCTCTCCATACTTTATAGAGCAAGTTTCATGCCTTTAAAAAAAAAAATTAACAAAGAAAAGACTGCAGTGGCTGGGGAATGGAGGATGGAGGAAGTAAGAATGCCAAAGTTAGCACTTTGAACAATGGGAATGGAATGATAACAGTTGGAATATCATAGGCAAGATGGATGGATCAAGTGAAGAAAGACAGAGGTGAAGGGAGTTGTTTGGAAACAACTGGTGAAAAAAAAAATCCTTGGAATCATGGGAGAGGTTGTGCTGGACGACCCACAAAAGTTGAAAGTTGTATATATAACATTATGTCCTGTGGAAAAAATCTAAGTTCTTAATGTAAACTAGCATTGCAACCATTTATTAAGGTAAGGTGGTATTTCTTAATAATGTGTTTTCTCCAACAAATTTCTTCACCCAGCAAGTCACTTCTTCCTTCACCTTATTTGCCACCATTATATGGCTCATTCTAATACAGAGGTATTCAATACCTCACTATCAACTTTACTTCCCTAGTCCATTTAATCTTATATATCTAGCATGTAGCCCACCAACTAAATTCATATAAATAACTTCTCCAAAAACCAGGTTGCTGATTTATAACCAGTTACTTTCCTTTCAGACATTTCACTTTTTGCTTATGGCTTTATGCCTCATTCATGTGGATCGTTAGAGGTGGGAAAGAATTGGCAGCAAGATATGGGAAGGAATATGACCACAGCTTTTGGAAGGAACCATCCTGGCAATCACCTGGGGTGATCTGGGAAAACCATGGAAAACACAAATGAGGCAGATATTTCTGATGTGGTTGTATGTCAAGCTTAACTTATCTATGACTGAGTCCAAAATTCTCAACCACATTTGTTTTCTCTCATACATGAACTATTGTAACTAACACCATTGGTATTCAGCAGGTCTCCAGACTACAAACTATACCCGGGGTACAGTAAGCCTAGGTCTCCTTAACTAACAACTCATACTAGATTTCTCCAAAAATTAAAAACATAGTTCCAACTGTTCGAAAATTTTAGACTGTGAATACACCTTTGGAAATTAATCACTTGCAGATTAACATGGTCGCCACTCTCTATACTATTTCAACCTTAGGAGATAAAAGGGTTCAGTTTAAACTAAGGAAAATAAATCTCTTCAGGTTTCACTATTAATATATTCTGATATCAAAATTCAAAAAATAGTTCACAAATACAGGTGATTCGGCAATTGGATATTCATTTCAAAAGATTGCAAGTTGTGAAACATAAGAGGCAGACAGAAAAAAACCCTTGAAAAACTTTACATTACTTAGTCATTGTTCCGAACTAGTGGCACTATTTAAAAAAAAAATCCAAGATGGCTGCCACACCAAAGCATGTGGTTGGACTTCGCAGGAGTACCAACCGCGATTTCTCAACCCAGAGTACTACAGGTCCGAACCTAAAGACTTTCCAGCAGTAACTGACAAAATAAGCCTCAGAAGGCCGTATATGTCACAAGCAAATCTTCCAAGTCATGTGGCACCCAGAATATAGTGCGTCCAAGATACCTACTGTAGGGTTTTCAAATTTTAATATTATTTAGAGACAAATATTATAAACAACTTTCCCCCTTTAATGTTCCTCCTAAACTTAACAATTTGGCTGTAATTAATTTTCATCTGTTTGCTGCGTAGAAACTCCGACGTCACTTGTCAACAAGTGTATTAATCTGAAGAAAAAGTTCCTGTTTAGACCTCCATATTCAAAATTCAATTTAAAAAAGTTTATCATGGATTGCTCTGAAAGTAAGACCTATCTCAAAAAATGGTTTACGGCATAATATTCCTCGGTATCTAATACATCTTTTGAAAGTAATTTTAGGCCCTGACTTTGATTGGTTTGGCCGTGATAATCCATATAAGCCAGCAACATGCAAAATGATACGCAGTAATTTTTTGAAATTCTTTCCAGACTTGATTTACTGTACAGAACTACTAAAAAAGTTTAACAAGGTGTTCAGGAAAGATTTAAGTTGTAATAACCGTGTCATTTAATATAAGAAATGCTTTAAATATGCTGTAATTAATGTTTGAAACTGCCAGTTTGTGTAACTAAGTGTTTCTTATTTTTAAACTGCCTGAAACTATAAATCGTGTTATTTACTACAAAATTTAGTTTCTCCTACTTGATTATTATTTTAATTTTTTTACCGCGTCGAAACCATTTATGGTGTTGTTATCTCGAAACAAAATTTAAGTGCCCACGAGCTATATTCTTGAGAATTATAATGATTTAGGCGAGTTTAAAGGCTACTTTTTATCATAGAAAGTATGTTTAAAGCTGTTTATTACATGTCAAGTGAGATTTTAGATTTTAAACCGCCCTGTATTCGGCTATAAGCTGCAGCATCGGCTTCCGTATGATTCCCATTGTCAGGGACTAAGTGGGTAGTGGGGGTTGGTACCTGCTTTTTCACCTGAACCAGTCTTCTTCCAAAATATTCTAAGTCCAAAAAAAAAGTTCTGTTACCGTGTTGAAATATTTATGCTAACTGTTAAAATTGACCACAGTCGCCACTTACAGTTTATAACCTACTGCAAGAAAGGTACTATTTTAGAAATGAAAGTCACATGTTGAATCACTGAATTATATTCTCAAAATTTTTCACGTAAATAATACAGGTTCACAGTTAGCAAGGCAATCGGATAATCGTTCACCAAAAATCACAGGTTGAGAATCAGAGCAAAGAACCGCACGAAAAAAACCCCAACTGACTTGAAGACTACAGTCACATTTCCTGAACTGTTCGTATGAATGCTAACGTCGTAGAATTTTCAACATGGTTGCCGTTAAGCGTGGCCGCGACGGAAGTAGACTCGTTTCCTGCCTACCGCCAGCCTGCACGGACCGAGCCTAGCACGACGTGCTCTCGACTGTACGTTTGAACTGAGACTGAAACAAAAGGCGTATGTAGGCCCTGCATACATCACTTATATAGACTGGGCTCACGTGAGACCGCACTTTCGCTGAGTGCCTCCGCGATCTGGGAAATTCCCTAATGTTTGACTTAATTACCAAATATGGTGATTTTCCCAAGTCTATAGTGAGATGATGTCACCACCAGTTTTTTAAAACATTTTTTAAAACGGCTTTAATTAAAAACATGAAATTATGCTCAAATTATTTGCCCCATTTTTAGCCTCACAAAAATGTAAACTTTATTTAAATCGGCTATGTGGTTACCGAGTTATCGCAAAAACAGTGATTGCTAACAATCAGACGTAATTATTATTTATGTTTTGTGGTATTACTCTGAAGGTTTATGGAATATCGAGCCGGAAAAATTACCAATATGTAGCCTGAATTAAACTGCTTATTTTGAAGTTTATTTTGTCTTTGTAAGTGCCATATCTGAGACACAATAAATAATTTAGTTATTTACACGTGGACTTGATGTCGAGTGAATTTAGAAAAACTATAACACCGGTTCTATGGCTTCAAATGGCATGAAATTAATATGTATGAAACTAGAAGAATGGATTTTTACGACAAACTATTTTTAAACCCGGAATCTGAGTAGGTTTTTAAATGAAAAAATGTTAAAGTCGAGTGGTTTATTTTACGTGTTCAGATCGTATTTAAAAATACTTAAACGGTTGGAAACTACAAGATTTAGATGAATTTAATTCTATTCAGGACTGTTTTAATTTATTTCTTACTTTATATCGTGTGACAGTGGCTAAAATCAGTGAAAAAGCATATAATGTGTGCAATGTCTATAGAAAGTTACTTCAAAATTGGATTACCAGACAGAAGGTCAGTAAAATGTCTTTAAATGGTTTTAGGAAATTACTTATGTGTGTTTACTATCATTTACATGCTCTTAGCGCTTTTGAAATGGTTTAATTTTATCGGAATTAATTCTGAAAGTCTCGAAAATCTAGTCAATTTACCGGCTTCCTGTACTTACTAATATTTCATATTTTACGGTTTAAAACTGCTTGAAATCTATTAAAACTGAAGGATACAATTATTTACTGCTTGTTTATCTACTTTTTAAATCCTGAAATTACTTAAAAGACCAAAAATTGTTTATGTGAACTGTTTAGGAAAATGAGTGATCAAATTTCTTCATAATTACTTCTCGTGAGTATTAAATGCTTTAAAACTATCAGAAACCTGTTAATTATCCTACTAAACTGTCCCAGGCATTATTCTGTTTACTTTTAGAGCTTTAAAATGGTCAAATTCCATCACAATGAGTTATTTTCATACTGCTTCAATCTACTATTCAATCATCCAGTTTATTTCTTTAAAATACTTGCTAAACTATATTTAATTGTGAAGTTATGGTTATTGTGAGTCTAGGCTTGGCTATTATTAGTTCTTTACACTCTTTACTGTATGAAAATCACATTAGAAATACCAAAACTGGTATATGCCAAAATTGATGGTTGGGTTTGATTTATGTTGAAATTCACTATTTATCTCAGGAATAATGCTTATTAGACATGATAACAGGTTTATTTAGGCAATGTATTTACTATTATTCACCATTCTTTTAAATCCGTTTAGAATATCTTTCTGATTAATGTTAGGATCTGTTGTGGAAAGTTTACTTTTATATGAAATAACCTATTTCCTGTTGGAATATCAATGCTTTATGACAATTTATAGTTTATTTATGCTGTGTATGTGTTATTTATTCACTTTACTATGCTTGAAGTGTTGTTAACTTGATTTAAACTGTGGTAACGTGTACTGAAGTTAACCTTAAACTTGACCGGATCTAAACGAAATATTGAAAATATACCGAGGGATACCTTACACCATCCCCTATATCCTGTAGCAAAGAGGTTTAGAATTCAACAAATTCTGAGGTGCTTACACTATATTAAACAGATCTGAAACAAAATGCTGGAATAAATCCAGACTCGCTAAATGACTGAACAAGTTCTAGAGAGGAAAGTCAAAATGTAGGTTTTTCAGGAAAGAAGGGGAAAAAATCAAACAGTGGATGAAAGTGGACACAGGGAGAGAAGGAAGGGCACTTGCAGAGAATGGAAAGTACAGCCACAAATGAAGACAATTAAGTCGAAATGTTGTTGATTTATTGTACCCTCTAAAAGGGCTATTTGAAGGCTATTTTAAGAACGGTTCAGTGATGTCTCCACTTATCTTAAATGAACCTTTAGTAACATTATTCAAATCAACTCTTTACAATTTGTTAAATTACCTTCATAACTTCAGAAACTATTTCTGATTTCCTAGTGTGCTCATTCCTATTTATGCCAAAGAACTCTTCCTCTGTTAATTGCCCTCCCATCTCTGCTTGACAACCTCTGACAGTTTCATCAAAACACTTCCTTAATACTTCAGCCTTTTAAATATACTCTGCTGCTTCTCCCCAGCCTTATTGGTAATACCTGCTATGCCCCTTAACTTTGTCATATAGCCACAGGTATTTCTAGCTACATTGTTTAATATTCTTCAAGAACCCATGCTTAGCTGCCCTCTTTACTGTTATTACTTCTTTGTTTAGTGGTTTCCAAGTGACTGGCTAACTTGCAGCTCTGAGGTGTTCTCTCCTTACCAATCTATTTAACCTCATCCTCTCCATATTATATCGAGTAGGTTCCTTCCCCTTTTTTCCAAATCAACATTTCTTCCTCATTCTTATTTTCTGTCTTTATACTGGTTTATTTATTTCACACCAAAAATCAAAATGAAATGTTGTTAATATTTTCATTCCTGAATAATCAGTCTTTACCAAAATCATCTGTTTAAAGAGAGCAGTCCATACATTAATAGCTCATATGAACAAAGTCACAGGAACAGCTAGTTTAGCAAACAAAATGGCAAAAGACCAACACATATGTTTAGAAAGATGACAGTTCAGTCTCCATGATTTCCCAAAATACAAAATTCTCTCTTCCAAAATCCATAGTACTAAACATACCTGATATGAGACGCCAGGCTTCTTATTTGCACGCAGAATGTTCAATATGCTTTCAGCTGCTCTAACAGGAACTGTACTTTTCTCTACAACTATTTTGTCCCCTGTTGCTATTTCAGCAATCATCCGTGCAGCATTCTCTACATACTTCAAATCTGCTGCTCGACCCTGAAAGATAAAAAAAATAACAATAATAAAATAAACTTCTTTAACTCTATATCTCCTACATCAGTATATACTTATACTATTACACAAGCAATGGATATATCAAGACTCTACTCAAAATATAGCAGAATTTGTGTTTTGTGGTGTCTATGAAGATTTTCTACTCCAGGGCCCCTCTCTCAAATCAGGCTACCCAATAAATTATATCATAATTTTGAGTGTGTGCATTTATTTTTTTTTTAACTAGACGACCCGTGCGAAAAATTCACGAAAAAAATGCGATGAAAAGTGAGGTTGAATATGATGTCACCAAAGCTGAATCATTACTCTTCATACTCCTACTTCATTTATCGATTTTGGTTAGAAATACAGGGAGATAAAAGGCTCGAAAGGCATAAAACGTATTTTAGAAATATTGATATTTTTACCGTTTAAGGGTCGAATTACGAAAAATTCCTTTCTTAGAATATAATGTTACCACGTTGGAAACCTTAGTCTTTAATATGATATCTCATTTATCTATATCGGTTATATATCAGGGGAGATAAATAGCTCGTGACACAAAAATGCGTTATAGAACCATTTATACTTTTTCTCCTTAAGGGTAGAATTCCAAAAATTTCTTTCTTAAAACATGATTTCACAAAGTTCAGACATTACTCCTTATAATCCTACTTCATTTATCGATTTTGATTAGACATCCAGGGAGATAAATGACTCGCGATACAAAAAACGCATTTTAGAAAAATTAACATTTTTACCCTTTAAGGGTCGAATTACGAGAAACTCCTTTCTTAAAATATAATGTTACCGTGGTGGATACCTTATTCTTTAATATGATACCTCATTTATCTATATCGGTTAGATATATAAGGAGATAAATTGCTCGTGACACAAAAATGCGTTATAGAAAAATTTATACTTTTTCCCTTTAATGGTTGAATTCCAAAAACATTCTTTCTAAAAATATGATTTCACAAAGCTGCGACATTACTCCTTACAATCCTACTTCATTTATGGATTTTGGTTAGATATCCAGGGAGATAAATGGCTCAAGATACAAAAAACGCATTTTAGAAAAATTAACATTTTTCACTTCAAGGGTCGAATTACGAAAAACTCCTTTCTTAAAATATAATGTTACCATGGCGGAGACCTTAGACTTTAATATGATACCTCATTTATCTATATCGGTTAGATATTAAGGGAGATAAATCGCTCGTGACACAAAAACGAATTGCAAACATATTGATCCTTTTGCCCTTCAAGGGTCGAATTCCGAAAAATTTCTGTCTTAATATATGACTTCACTAAAGCGGAGATCTTAATCTTTAAAATGATACTTCATTAAACAATTTCAGATAGGTATCCAGGGAGATAAATGACTTGTAACACAGAAAACAGCATTTTAGAAATATTGACATTTTCGCCCTTTAGGGGTCGAATTCCGAAAACTTTCTTTCTTAAAATATGATGTGTACCAAGTGGAGACCATAAGTTTTAAAATGATACCTCATTAATTGATTTTGGTTAAGAATGAAGGAAGATACAGGCTTGTGACCAAAAAAATACCTTATAGAAATAATATATATGATCATACTACTTCAAGCTCCAGTATATACTGCGTTTCTCTCTTGTACCTCTGTCTCATTTCATATTTACTTTCAATTTTGATTCCGATTCGCATTATCACAAATTATGCAAGACCTAAACAAGAGCAGAAATTAATAACCACTTATCACTGACAGTGGCGTGATAGTTCACAGGAGTGCTTAAACACATCATTAAGAGAGAGAAATGATGTGCACAGAGTTACTTTTGAAACTTTTATTGTGACTACATGGTTTTGTAAATCTACTATTACTGTTACTCCAAGATTCACTGCAAAGTTGTTAATGGGAGTTTCATTGTACCTAACTTAATATGTAAACATATATGAATGAAAATGGAGAGGTGCACATGGGCTATTTTAAGGAACCATTCTGGCATTTGCGTGGAGAGATCTCAGAAAAACCATACTCTACATCTGACATAATCTGTGAAATTCTTAAAAAGTTTGGATCAGACCATCTTACTTTGTAAATTCAATAAGAAGTAAATTGAGATAAAAATAAAACAAAATATTACCATTTTCATAATATTTACCTATAATTGACTAATGATTAATAGTTAAATCCTAATGGTTTGATAATATCTCTATACATTTTTGATATCATTATAGTACAACTGACTTTATTAGAGTCTAGACTTATAGGATTACTGGCAAGCAACAGGGAAAAATTTCTGATTAAACTAAACCAAGCAAATATACAGAATCAACCAAAATTAATTTCAGGTAAACATTTAAAACTGGAATCTAGATGACTGGGATTTAAGCTCCCAACTGATGTGCTCAAACAATTCCTGCCATTCAAAAAGGCTATACCACATCCACCCTATACTAAGTGTTAGTGGATAATGGCTATTGCTGGGTTTTGTATGAACAAAGGGCAGATTAATTTTTTTTTTTTAAATTTATGCTAATTGTGAGTGAATATCAGTTACTGAATTTGGTCTATCACATGTAAAACCGAAATATTTATATGTTTTTGTTCATATCATATGTTTTTCCAATCGTCACAGCCTTCAATTTTGGTGAGTGATGAGTCATTTTCACTATTCTTTATTATTTACATGAACATATATTTCTACATACATTAATTTAATTACACCAAACATAACTTCAAAACAATTATTTTTCATCAGAGCTATGTTACTAGCAGTAAAGGCATTACTAACAATTTCATAGTTCCATTTAAGTAAAACATTGTTCTACTGGAGTAACTGTTGAACTACAACAATTAATTATAGATAGACAGACCTTTCTTTCCTTCTACTTCTATTTCATCACATTCTCAGTAAAACTAAAATTTTATTTCTAAGGAAGGATGGGGAAAACAATCACTTAGCACAGATGAACGCAGGAAGACCAGGACGAACACAAAAATCACTTTACAATATTTCAGTGAAAACCCTTACTCACATTAAGAGGTGAGACATATGGCTAGGAGAAAGATGTTGTAGGTCTGGAAGTATACACTTCATTCCCCTTGCTATTTGTCTCATCTCTAGCACGAGTAAGAATTTTCACTGTAATATTTTGGAGTGTGTTCATCCTAGCCCCCCCTGCCTTCATCTGTAGTACCTCATAGTTATTTTCATTGCCTAATGGCAGTTTTACTGTCACTATTATTAAAATTATAATCACAAAAGACTCTGATGTCACCAAAATTTTATTCTAAATTATTATGAGACAACAAGTGTATTGATTCAGCGTTTTGTGTGTTAAAAATAAGAATCTGAATCTGCAACAAAATTATTGTTGTAGACATGGTTCAATAAGATGACTGTTGTGCGCTGTTCAAAAATGTGTGTTTACATTTCTATGTCTAAAGTTTAAAGGGAGAATACTTTTAACAAAGAATTTCACAAAATTATAACAACAGGTTTAAGGTATAAATAGTTCTGTTTCATTGATAAGAAGAGGGGAGTCTACATATGTGTTATTTTTTATGAAACAACAAAGAAATTTATTACTGTGTAATTGCACTATATGTTACTAATAAAACAGTATGAACAAGGAATATGGCAGTTGATACATAATTTAGAAGCAGGACATATGTAGTGATGAGTACGAATTTTGGTTCCAATGGAAGAACTGTATCAGCAAAATAAAAAGCGAGGCCCAAACATCTTGGAAACTGTTTTTGCCTAGCAATCATTCAATGCAAATTAGAGCTCAAAAGTATAGAATCACTAAGTTAACATACGTTTGTGTATGGTTGCAAACTGGTGGAGGTTTTGATTTGCTGCCTACTCCACCTGTCATTGCTGGACCTCCAGTATAATACAGAATCAGAACCACGAAGTATCCTATTATAACTAATATGATGAAGCAGAACTCTGGCCTGATCACGATTTGAATCCAGGACCCTAAACTTTGAGAGCAAGTACCTTAACCACTTCTTTTTTAATTAATCATATTCACTGTTGAAAAAAAATTAATGTAAAGTTATTCAATAGCTCTCAGTTGCAACTAAGAACAATGACTGTAGAGTCAAGATAGTTCACAGTACATAACATTTGATTTCCAAGGCCCCATCATCATCACAGCATTCTAGATATTTCAATAAGATCTGCATATTTACAAAGGATTATCAATATAAATTCTTCTCGGGTTTGCCGCCGAATCACATTTTCTACTGTCGAGCTTTCGGCGACTTTCACTGCTGCCATCATCAGGACTGTTGTGTCTGAAGGAACAACAAAAACTGGACTGAATAGCGGAACTGGACGAGACAGGAATAGCATTCATGAAAACATCAGATTCACTATGGAGCTAGAGAAAGATGGTAGATTGCCCTTTCTAGATATTTTAATCCAGCGGAGACCTGATGGTACCCTATCACATAGTGTGTACAGGAAAATAACACACACGGACCGTTATTTACATGCCGATAGTTTCCACCATCCGGCGCAGAAGAACACGGTGTTATACACGCTTGTACACAGAGCAAAGGCAATTTCAGACGCGGACAATCTGCAAGACGAACTCGAACATCTCCGCCATACCTTCATGCGGAATGGATACCCGATCCCATTGATAGAACGGGCATTTCGAAAGAAAAAGGCAGATATACGTAATATTGAGGAAGAAGAACAGCCTAAAGATCTTGCTTTCATCCCGTATGCAGGTAGCATCTCTGGGAAAATCGACAGGATTTTAAAACGATATGGAATCAAGTGCATTTTCCGCCCTCCTGCCAAAATACGGGATTTGCTGCGTCCTGTGAAGGATGATTTGGGTTTAAAAACACCGGGAGTGTACAGCATACCGTGCCAATGTGGTAAGAGTTATATTGGACAAACCATTCGCACTATCCAGGCCCGTGTGACTGAACACCAACGTAACATCCGGTTATTCCAACTAGAAAAGTCTGCTGTGGCACAACACGTGATCGAAAATGGTCACAGTATGGATTTCGATAAGGTGAGAGTTTTAGCCAAGTGTTCCTTCTTCTGGGAATCTGTGATTAAAGAGGCGATTGAGATACGCCTGAATAATAATAATATGAACAGGGACTTGGGTGTATGGCTCAGTGACGCATGGAAGCCAGTTTTTGCCATTCTTAAACAACCAAGTGTCTCGCTGACGGACGATAGGAGAGTGGAGCACAGCGTATCGGTCCGACTACATCTACAGCTGAATCTGTAGCCGACCAATCACAGACAAGTATTACAGAACCGGGGTTATAGTCAGCCAATCGGAAGACCGCATGGCTCCCTATGTATTTATCGAGTTAAACATCATAATTAATGATAGTAAATGTTTTTAAGAGTATATAATGTGGGGTCTTTCATTAAAGAAGTCTTTGGATTTTTCTGTGTGAGAATAATGTGAACGATGACGCTATGAGGACAGTTATTGTGTCAGCCAATCAGAATACCGCTTGGCTCCCTAAGGATTATCGAATTTAACATCATGATTAATAGTGGTGAATAATGTAAACGGTGATTCAATATGAACAGTGACGTTATGCGAACATTGACGTAGGTAATCCATCGTCTTTCTATTTTTAACAACCTCGGCTTTGGTTTCGCTGTGGAGCCAACTATTAGTACAACGCTGGTGTATATCTACGCCTGGTTCCGCAACCGACCAATCGCAGTCACGTAATGGTTACGTCATTGGAGTCAGCCAATCAGAAGTCGACAACGTTCCTGTCTCGTCCAGTTCCGCTATTCAGTCCAGTTTTTGTTGTTCCTTCAGACACAACAGTCCTGATGATGGCGGCAGTGAAAGTCGCTGAAAGCTCGACAGTAGAAAATGTGATTCGGCGGCAAACCCGAGAAGAATTTATATCGATGATACGCCGAGAAAGACTTATATCTCACAAGGATTATCAAGTTCAAGCTCTTCTTTCTGCCTTCTTGCTGTTAATTAGATTCATCTAGTTTTGTGTGAAAGATTTCCCTAGATTTCCGTCTGTAGAAATTGTCCACATAATGCCATGTAGTTTTTGTATTTTAGTTTTCCTAAATTTAGGTCATATATTCAAAATCATTTACATCAGCACATTTCCTTCTTACTGCATAAGCTACTGCGTATTCCACAATGCAAAGCATGGAGTTATGTTTTTATGGTATATATGCCAACTGATCTGGTTTTATTATGCTGGTGATATTTATGCTATAGTTTGCAGAATTATTTAGTGATGTCAATATATCTTTCAACCATTTCAAGATTGCCTGACTACCTGCAGACAAAAAAAAAATGGTCTTTTGTGTTGATATTCAGGCCTTTTTATCCTTAGCAGATAAGTCACAGAAACCTCATTAATAGTCTAATGGTCTTGTATGCAATTTTTGTACTTTGAGGTATGGCACAATCATTTGTTTGTAGGTATTAATTCATTTACTAAGCGATACC
Source organism: Vandiemenella viatica (assembly GCA_031002005.1). Lineage (NCBI taxonomy): Eukaryota > Metazoa > Arthropoda > Insecta > Orthoptera > Morabidae > Vandiemenella > Vandiemenella viatica. Next base: position 93,766,090 of record JARYHS010011408.1, read on the forward strand.
AGGTCAATTTACCATGGCGAGGCAGATGATTATTGGAAATGTACTGCTAAACTGATCTCTAATCTGTTCATGCATACTTAAGTTTTATGTTGCTTCTAGTGTTTTGTGATACATGTCTGTCGGTTCACATTGGCGATTTAACTATTCAAGGAAATATGTTCTTGCAGAGTCCAATTAATAATGTTTACCAGTAGGTTTTGATCACCTGGTTGTCACTGCCTTGGTAACATCTTAAAATAAGATAGTATAGGGAAAAATAACCCATCACTTACTGCAGACAAAGGCAGGAGGTAAACAACACAAAAAACATTCATAATATTTCAGTTAATAACCTTAGTCAAATATGAAGTGAGACATATGGCAGGGGGAAAGATACGAAAACATCCTGACCCACCACATGAACATCTTAGTTATTTTTGTTAAAATTCTTCAGGAAGCAGGTCATGTAAATCACTGAGCATGGTGGGTGAGCGGTTAACATTCTGGCCTCGCATTTGGGAGGATGCAGATTCGAATACCAGTCCGGTCATCCAGATTAGGGTTTTCCATGGTTTCTCCAAATCATTCCTGGTGAATGCCATGGTGCTTCCTTTAAAAGTCCATGGCCAAATTCCTTCCCGTTCCTTGTCCCCAGTCCCACCCGCCTCTAATGACCTTGATGTCGACGAGGCGTAAAGCCATAGGTAAAAAAAAGTTACATAAATCAGCAATGCATTGTTCTTCAAATAAATATTGATTAGACTTAGTCAATGATGGGAGAATTACAAAGGCATTTTTGTGCGGAAGATGTTTCACCAGTAAACCACCATTTAGCAGAATTCAATCTTGCAGGTGTTTATTTCATTTTTGGTAGCATCTGTGCAATGAACCATAATTTAGAAAGAATGTCCAACTTCACCAGTTTCTATATAAGAGAACAAATCTCTGCCGCTGCTCTGTTTTAGTTTCCTCTTATCGCTCAGAGCAGAATCTTCCAGTTTATTGCTGTTGTGGCAAATGGATGTTTCAGTGAAACCATGTGCATCTGTTAGCCACAAGGCTTTTCCCAAGTTTCAACTTTGATTTTTGATGGGAACTTCTGCACTGTTCTGTATCATATCATCTGCATATGCTCTAATAGACATGCCATATCTCAAAATCGTTACTGGATTAATGGTTTTAAGCAGTTTCTCCCACAAGGGTTCTAATATAATACTGGTTACATTGCCAGTGGACAATCTTGGCAAACTGATATTGGTCTTATGAGCTGCCCTTTGGTAAGGGCTTTCGAACAAGCATTGCTCTGCATATTCATTACTGCAGTGGTATATCTGGGGGAAAACAACTTCCACCATATTACTGCAGAGAGATATAAATATTCAATATGGTCAAAAGCTTCTTGAAGTCTGTGCTGAACAAATTTACTTTAACTAGCTGGTGCCCACAACTTCATTCGTGATTCTAAAGAATTTTGACTGATAGCTACCGACAAGTAACCACCATAATGCATGATGGGAGCCTCAAGGCTAATATCACACACAAACATCAGTGATCTGCACAGGGTATTTATGGCTGCGAAGTGAAATATAGGGACACACGTCTTTGGTCGAAATATGAAAATGCCCTCCATCAATCAATTTCAACCACCATATCTCCCACACCCCCATACCTACTGACATGAAACCACCATGGTGCATGTTGGGGGACTTGAGATTAATGCCACACCCCCATACCGACCGACATGAAACCAACATGGTGCACGTTGGGGGACTTTAGGTTAATGCCACACACAATCACCAGTGGACTGCCCTAGGTAGTTTTGGCTGTGGAGTGAAATATGGGGACAAATGTCCATTTTTATATCAGGTCCACCACTTTCAACCACCACATCCTCACAGCTACTGACATGCAGTCACCATATTGCACGATGAAAGACTACAGGCTTGAACCACACATAAATGCCTGTGGTCTGCAGTTGGTAGTTCTGGCTGCAAGGTGAAATAGAGGGTGACACACGTCTTTGGCAGCTACGGTGCACGATGGGAGACTCAAGGCCACTACCACACACAAACACCAGTGGTCTAGTGCTATGCAGTTGAAGCAGCAAACTGAAATATGCGGACACATGTCACTGAATGACCACTTTCAAGCACCCTATCTCCCAAACCCTCACAGCTACTGACATTTGACCAATGTTGTGCATGGTCAGTGACTCTGTGCTACTACCACACAAACACCAGTGACCTACGACTGATAGTTTTGGCTGAAAAGTGAAATATAGGGACGAGTGTCTTTATTCGAAATATGAAAGTGCCTCAGGTCGACCACTTTCAATCAACATATCTCCTGCACCTCCATCTAACCACCACAGAGCATTATGGAAGACTCGATGCTACTACTACACACAAATACCAATGGTCTGCGCTGTGTAATTGTGGCAGGAAAGAAAAATATAAGGACACACAAGTCTTTGGTCGAAATATGGCCAACATTGTGCACGATAGGAACCTCCATGCTACTACCACATACAAACACCAGTGATCTGTGGTGGGTAGGGGTGGTTGAAAAGTGAAATGTAGGGACAGACACGTCTTTTATATATATATATAGGCCTCGAATCCATCAACAGAGTCCTCCGGCAGGGCTATGATTTCTTACAAACATGCCCTGAAATGAGATCCATTCTTCCTAAAATCCTCCCTGCCCCTCCTAGAACTTGTTTCAGCAGACCTCCTAACCTCAGCAAACTTCTAGTCCACAAACACAGTCTTCCTCTTCCTAACAGTCAACCCCAAGGCTCTTTCCCATGTAATAGACCACGCTGCAAGATGTGTGACATACACCATGCTTCCACCACTTTCATCAACCCGGTCACAGGGGAAAGCTTCCCTATCATAGGACACGCCACCTGTGAAACCACGCATGTAATATACCAGTTAACATGCAACCACTGCCTGGCTTCATATATAGGTTTGACCACTAATGCACTCTCCATAAGAATGAATGGCCACCGTCAGACGGTATTCACACAGAACCCAAAGCACCCAGTTGCTGCCCATGCCATAACCCACGACTTGAATAATTTCAACTCTTGTTACACAGTCCGTGCTATCAGAGTTCTCCCTAATAGCAGCAGTTTCTCTGAACTCAGAAGGTGGGAACTTGCCTACCAGTACAAACTTGGCACTAGGCAACCACCTGGTCTCAACCTAAGATAATACCCGGTCACCTTTTTTTTTCTTTTTTTTTTTTCTCTCCCTCTCCTTTCCACTACCTATATTGAACCACCACTATCCTGAGGTGATGTTTAATTCATAATTATTATTATTATATATATATTTTTATTTGTATAATATTTTAATTTTTTCAATATATATTATATTTTGATCTTCCTACCAACCAGATATTAGTTTGGATATTAATTTTTGCTCGGGTATGAGCTCTGATTCACTGCCCCTCTACTTTTCCGATGTTTGAATTTACCCCCACCATTTTGTCGACCGGCGGTCTTTCCGTGAGGCAGTCTCCGGGAGCACCCACCTCTCATAATGTTCTCTTGTTGAAGAAGGGTTTTTTCCCGAAAATTACTTTATTATTTGTGTTTGTGTCTTTTCTGTGTGTTCGCGCCCCACATCCATCATCTAAAGGTAAGTGGTGGCTCATTTCCCTATCCTAATTTGATTCCTTTCCGCTACTTAGCGTCTTTTTTTTCATTGTTATATATATATATATAACAATTATATATATATATAACAACAGCAATGAGCAGTAAAATTCTTTAAAGCAATAAAACTTAGGAAGGGTAAGGAAATATGACCCAACACTTACCACAGATGAAGGTGGCTGGCTATGTTGAACATAAAAAAGAACACACACAAGAAACACAATATTTCAGCAGTTAGCCTTAATCTTACTACCAGTGAGACACCAGGCAGAGCCAGACTTGCACCCAACAATAGCCGTCTGGTGAATGGAGGTAGAACGACAAGGCCGGCATAGCATAGGAGAGGGGGAAGCGCAAATACTAAATCGATAATACAGAAGGTATATTATAATTGGGAGTTCTACATAATACCTGAGTGACGTTATAGATTTAGATCATACTTTGAAAAACTTTAAGTAGGAAAAATAAAATATAAACAATATAAATAGTAGCAATAAAAAAGTGGTGGGTCTGGTGGGAGGGATTTATTGGAGATTGAGACCTGGAGGATGTCTGGTGTTCAGGATATTCTGGTAGGCTAGTTCCCATCTACGCAGTAAAGAGGAGGTGGTGTTTTCAGGGAAAACTCTGATCACCCTAACAGAGAAATAGTTGTTGAAATTGTTCAGATTGTGGGAACTGGCATGTTTTGACACTGGATGGGTTTCATTGCTGGTATACACTGCCCATCCAGTGGCTCTTATCTCCAAGGATGTTATATAAGGCATCTTGCTCTTTCTTAACAGCATTTCTTGGTTTTAATCTTATAATAAGGCCACTGAGCTACCAGAAAGCTCATCACTAAGTTTATAGATCTTTGATAGATAAGCGCTCAAAGGATTCTTATTTTGAAAGCATAAAGTTAAAAATATGCAATAACCAGAATTGGAAGAAACTATGCTACATGATGTTTATTTGGATGTCTACAATATGTTATGAGTGCTAAAGAATCTAACTGAACATTCATTGGATATCATCACAGGATACATACATTTCAACCATACAAATATAAGCACTTTCTCTGAAGAAGCCATAAGAAGAGAGCTAAGATAGCACTAATGTTTCGATGTAGCCACAGAAAAAGTGTGAGTGCAATGCTACAATCAATGCTGGGCTCTTATATTACACTTATTAACATATAATTGGATAATGGTGAGAATGAAACTGCCATTAAGCACTGAAATAAGATAGGATAGGAAAAAATTACCCATCACTTGTGACAGATGAAGGCAAGAGGGCCAGACAAACACACAAGGAACAAGGCAAAAAACAGTTCACAATATTTAGGTTCATAACCTTAATCATGCAAGAGACATTAGTAAGGGGCAAATGTGTACACATTGGGACCTACCACCTCATTAACATGTAAGGGAGATATAGGGCTTTACAGTGTTGCAGATGACATTTTTAACCTGGGAAAAGAGACAAAAAAATACGGTCGGATTGTAATAATGGGAATCCAGGAAACACCTACTTCAATAACTATTGGTGAAGCTCCAAAAGCAACTCTCTCACAAATGTAGCTTTCATTTGCCTTTTCAAATACTATGATCAACCCATGATGTGTAATCATTTGCAATGATGTTGGACAGATCTGAAGTATGCAGTTTGTCATGCTGACCATCTATGCATGCCTCTGATAGATATATCTGCTTGAAGTGGAGTGATGATAACTCTCACTGACTCATCTAAATGTTAGTGGCAAACAAAAGCTAATGTTCCTATTTCCAACAGTCAGTGACAACAGGTTGATGTGTACATCATTACAGTACTAGAGGATGGCAGACTGTCTTTTCAACCAAGTCCAAAGAATAGAAAATGTATATTGCCAGAATAATGTCAAATATGTGTACAGAACTATCACAAATTACTAGACGACCCGTAGGAAAATTTCGCGAATAAAATGCAATGAATAGTGAGGTTGAATGCTTGTAATATAATGAAAAGTAGAACCGTACTTTTGAAGCATTTTTTTTTTTTTTTGGTAATAGATAAGCATCAAAATTACTTGCAACATATTACGAAACAGTAAGGAAAATTTAAAACACTCTGTATTTATGACAAACTGTCTCTGACCTTAACAGAATAAAACCAACCTGAAAAAAATGCACACAACATTTCATCATCTCTGAATATTTGTAGCTGTGCGAATAAAATGTTTACATTGGAACTGTATAGCAAAACGACAGTGTTTCTGTGACAGAAAACAAAAATATCCAAAAAGCTACTTATTGAATAAAAAAAAGTTTATTGACATCTCTGTGATATCCGCTGCTGCAATCTAGAGACTTGGCTCTGAACAGTCTCATACGCACTACCACTTTAAGCACCAAATTCCAAAAAATTCTTTCTTAATTTATGATTTTACCTAGCTGGAGACCTTAATTTTTTAAAACAATATGTCATTTATCAATTTCGGCCAGGTATCAAAGAAGATAAAAGGCTTGTAATAATAATAATAAAAACACGTTGTATAAATAATATTGATACTTTTGCGCTTTAAGGGTCGAATTCCAAAAAATTCCTTTTATAAAATATGGTGTGACCAAAGCAGCCATATTGGTCTTAAAAATGATACCTCATTTATCGATTTCGGTTAGTTATCAAGCGAGGTAAAAATAAAGTTTTGAGAAATGGTGATATTTTTGCTGCTTAAGGGTTGAATTTGGAGAAAGTTTTTTCTTAAAATATGATGTGACCACAGCGGATAATTTAATATTTAAATCAATACCTAATTTATTGATTCTGGTTAGGTATCAAGGGAAATAAATAGCTGGTGACAGAAAATGCGTTGTAAAAATATTAATACTTTTGCCCTCCAAGGTTAGAATTTTAAAAAAGTGGTAACAGAATTGAAGACATTACGAAGACCTCAATCTTTTAAATGATACCTCGTTTATAAATTTTGTTTAATTGTCAAGGGAGATAAATGGCTCAAGATACAAAAAACGCATTTTAGAAAAATTGACATATTTGCTCTTTAAGGTTCGAATTACGAAAAATTCCTTTCATAAAATATAATGTTACCATGGTGGCGACCTTAGTCTTTAATATGATATCTCATTTATCTATATCAGTTAGATACCAAGGGAGATAAATAGCTCGTGACACAAAAATGCGTTGTAGAACCATTTATACTTTTTCCCTTTAAGGGTTGAATTCCAAAAACTTCTTTCCTAAAATATGATGTCACCAAAGCTAAGACAATATTCCACATAATCTTACTTGATTTATCGATTTTGGATAGTTATCCATGGATATAAGTGGCTCGAGACACAAAAAACAAATTTTAGAAAAATTCGACATTTTTGCCCTTTAAGGGTCGAATTACGAAACATTCCTTTATTAAAATATAATGTTACCACGGCGGAGACCTCAGTCTTCAATATGATACCTAATTTATCTATATTGGTTAGATATTAAGGGAGATAAATCGCTCGACACAAAAACGTATTGCAAAAATATTGATACTTTTACCCTTTAAGGGTCGAATTACGAAAAATTTCTGTCTTAATATATGACGTCACTAAATCGGAGATCTTAATCTTTAAAACAATACTTCATTAATCGATTGCAGATAGGTATCCAGGGAGATAAATGACTTGTAACACAGAAAACAGCGTTTTAGAAATATTGACATTTTTTCCCTTTAAGGGTTGAATTCCGAACACTTCATTTCTTAAATTATGATGTGACCAAATTGGAGACCATATGCTTTAAAATGACACTTCATTCCTTGATTTCGGAGGATGAAGGAAGATACAGGCTGGTGACAAAAAAATACCATATAGAAATAATATATACGATTGTTGGAGTCAGAACCGCATTTAGGCTTTGTGGGTCCCTAGGCTATACTGGTATATGTAGTGCAGGCCCCCTGTTGGCAGTGCCCTAGGCAGGGGCCCTTCCGACCGGGGTTGCCTCCGGCTGTGGATGCTTAAATTTGAAGTTCGGCCCAAAGAATTTATGGACGACGTTTTCTTTAGCTCTAATATTGGTCCAGGCGAGGGCCCAGGGTTGTGGTGCGGTTCCCTATGCTACAGTCTAGGTAGCCTATTCTTAAATGTAACCCTAGGGTTGGGGTTTTGTGAATTTATTACATGCAAAGTATTAAGCAGTAGTCAGAGTTTATAATATGGTGATTATTAGTAAGGAGAAAGCATTAGGTATCTAGAATTTCATCAAACTTGTACATTAGTATTGTACAAGGTCAGTTTCAGACAAGAGATTGAAAGGATCTACCTTCCAACAATTCCATTTGCAGATGCCATGAACAGTTTATGGAAAAAGGTATCTCTATAGTAAGGAAAAAGGAGAGGGAATCCTTTCAAGTCAAAGGCAAATGTGAATCAGATCAGAGAAGCTTTCCAATACAGCCATAAGAAATCAACAACACAATCTAGCATGGATCTGCACAGTTTGGAAGTATTATTACACTATTCCCTTGCACTGCTTCAAGCTATCACACCACTGATATGCTGCACTGTGGATTATCACGCATATGTATGCACAGTTACTGAGGGCAGAAATGCCAAGCATTTGTAATATGGTATATCCAAAAAAACTTCAACCAGTTTAAATACATAATAAAACCTAGATTCTTATTTCTATCTCAGTTGTTTTAGGCACACTGATTTTTTTTTAAATACTGATGACCATTTTTAATATCCTGTCTTGACAACTGCCTTGTGTTCACCATGTTCTCATGTGGAGAAAGGATATACAACTGAAAATTTCAGCATTGCAGATGAATTCATTTATTTTTAGAGTTCAGTGCCAAATGGGAAACAGAACCCTATTGTTAATGTTCTGCTATCTGTCTGCCATACATCCTCAGTACTGATCAGAATAAGTTTGAGAATTCAGTTTTTCACATTTTGTGGGTTTCATCAACCCAAAACCGATTATCATTTTTAAAAATTTGTAAAATTGCACTTGACTTGCACTTGCCCACTTTTTCAAGTCTCTAAGCCATCATACTTTCATCTGGAGTAAGTGGTGGTTTATTTCCCTAGCTGCCCTGCTGCCTTCATTTCTGTTAAGTAACAGTTTTACTTTTCATTTATTTCCCTATTTTCATTACCTAAAAGTATCTCTCTTCTCACTGTTATACTATAACATAAATACATTTCACAGAGTATCATCTGAAAAATTCGGAAATGTCTCTCTCAACCCTAAAGCAACATATAACTTTTTCATATCAGGACACAGTGAGTCTCAATATATACAATAGAGAATATTAAAATAACATCCAAATGTGTGAATAATCACAGGTATTATACAGAAAAGGATTAGGTCTATTGTGCAGAAAGGCAGAGTCAGCCAACAACTGTTCTGTAATACCGACAATTTATGGATTCCCCTCAGAAAACAAATACATTAAAAAAAAAATGATACAATGTTATCAATAAGAATATTGTAGATCCAAATAGCATCTTTAACATTTTTCCCAGCCATCAGTGTCTCATAGGTTTGATGCAGTCCTCCATCTCTTCCTACACTGGGCTAACCTCTTTAGATCAACATATCCATATCAGTTTCATACATGCCAATTTTGCCTTCCTCTACAGTTTATCCTTCAACTGATGTTACTAACAAAAAATTAACCAATCCCACATCTGAAAATATTCCCTCAAACTTCTCTCATTACCAAAGTTCCCAAACAAATTCATTTTACACTTTATCTGTCCACTTAATTTTCAACACCCATCTATAACACCAATTGCTTAAATTTTCTTTCTTTTGAGTATTTTCACAGTCCTGGCAAGCTTCATGAAGTTCTGTTCTTTATAGATACAGCTTTACAAACTTCTTCCGAAATCTTGAGACGGTATTTTAAATGAGAAAATAGCTTTTTTTTCTTTTTTAAAAATAAAAATAAAAAAAGCTATCTTCTCGTGGCTGGTGCTATTTTGTTTTTGGTAATTATATTATTTATGGTAATTATATCTGAATCAGAAGCTTTTTTTTCGCTCCTTTCTTTTTAACCAGCTCTCTCGTACTACACTGAATTTCTCTCGGTCATAAAGTAGGAAATTGCAAATATCCAGAAGGTGGAAGAAACACATAAATATGCCATGCAGTGTTAAGGATTTCATTTGTATGCTGTGAAAAAAGATTTTCTGATGTGATTATGGAAACAAGGCATAACAGACTGAATGGTAGTTGGCACTAGATGTATGGGCATTCAATTCAGGAAATTGCTTATGAATTCAAAATTCCTCAATCCACCGTCAAGAGTGTGCCATGAACATATACTTTTAGAAAAGAGACAAGTGAAGACTGCATTGAGGTTGACAGACAGGCAACACCACACCAAAAAAACAGATGCGAGTGCCTCTGCTAACAAAACACCATCTGATGCAGCACCTTTCCTGAACTAGTGACCATATCGGTTGGACCCTAGATGACCGTAAAACAGGTTATGAGGTCAGATGAGACATAATTCCAGTTAGTAACGGAGTGTCCGTTTTGGCCTCCTATGAATCCCCACCCGCCAAAGTGACTTCTGCATCTAAACACCCCCACCCCTTGCATGGCAGGTAGCTTCCCTCCCCCCCTTGATTCCAGAACGCATTTTATACTCTTTTCCCTTGTCAGACTATTATAAATTATATACGGAGATATCCACATGCTGTTGTGAGTTCTGTACCTTATTTTAACTGTAATAAATAATATGAATGAAAGCTATGTGGCTTGTCTCAGAACACTCTCACTTACCCCCCCCCCCCCATGTAGCTTTTAAGGCAATCCCTCCCCCCACACCGAGCCACTTAATTTATGGACACTCCCAAACAGCTAATGAAAGAGTTCAAGTGTGATGCAGACCCCCATCAAGCCATGGACCCAGGTTGTCAGGAAGACTCTCTACACACCCGTTGTGGCTCCATCCTAGTATGGACTGTTTTACATGGCATGATATGGGACCTTTTATCAAACTGAACCAATTATTGACTTAAATGGTTACTTTCAGCTACTTGGAAACCATCTGCAGCCATTAATAGTTTTTATGTTCCCAAATAAAGGTGGAACTTTCCAGGACAACAATTTGTCATGTCACCTGGCGAAAATCATTCACGATTGGTTTGAGGAATATTCTGGACAACTTCACAAATGATTTGGGCATATATATCACCAGATATGAATCCAATCGAACATATCTAGGACATGATCAAAATGTCAATTCATTTACAATGTCCTGTACCAGAAAAACTTTTACAATTATGGACGGCTGTAGAGTGGATTTCCACCAACTTGTTGAATAAATGTGGCCAGGCAACAGTGGGCCCCACTCAGGGTGGGGGGTGGGGGGGGACTCAGGCCTCCCCCACCAAAAGTATCTAGGTCCAGCCCTGACATTGCAATTTTGTATACTGGATACTTTTTTTTAGCTCTACTGATCTTTTAATGGCAGCATTAATATAAAGCCTACCCTTACCCAACTCAAGCCTCCCCCCAAACAAAATCCACTTAAGGCCCCCCATCCCAAACCAAAATCCTGGATCCGCCACTGCCGCAGCACAGTGTTAGGAGGTATCCTATGACTGTTGGTACTTCAGTATACACCAAGAATATTTTTAATTTCACAGTTCACTCATTCCTATGAAAATCTCAAGTAGATCTAACATTAATCTGACTGGAATATATCGATCACACTGATATGTATGTGGCTATACCGGTTGATGAAAGTGTAAATTAAGTTATATAACAAGCTTATAAACATATATAAACACAAATGAATGACTAATATTTAAGAATCTAATGAAGTATATTATTTCATATGCTACATCAAAATGGTTTTAGGAAATTATCATCTCACCCTTCCATTTCCAAATGTTTTAGTCGGTGTGTTAACAGATATAAATATAAGGTCAGCTTCTTTGATAGCAGTTTCAATGTCAGTAGAAAAGAAAAGATTTCTGCCTCTACATTCCTTGACAACATCGTACAGACCTGGCTGTAAAAATAAAAAATACTATTAAAAATAAAGAGTAACAGATTAGACAAAAACATGACTATTCATGAAAATGACCAAGTTTATACAATTTAAACTGCTAGAAGGTTGAAAAAAGAAAATCAGGAAAAGAGCTAGATAAATCTAAGATTTCTTCCTGTTTAAAGCAAAAAAATGTTACCCTCCTGGAGAAATTTCAGATCAACTCGAGAATAGGATAGTGCTAAAATTGAGACCTAACGATATTTGTATGTCACATAACTGCTAACCTTTTGGATGAAGACACTACAAAATAAGCATCACAGTACTACTGCAGCATAAAACTAGCATTGTAAGTTAAAATCTGCAAGCAAACTCGGGGAACCTCAGCCTGAAGCAGCTTCACTATACCAAGGAACTCTTGTGTCTTTCTAGACTTTAAAATATCAATATGTTCTTTGTAGCCTAAAGTAAGGGTGTTATTCGTGAACTACAGAAATATAATGAACAAAGTGATAGAATTTCAAAACTTAATAGAGATACATGAACCATAAGTGATTATAGGGGTAGAGTCCTGGTTAAAAGAAGGAGTACTAAAAAATACGGTTTTCCCTGAAGCTTACAGAGTGTACTGCAGAGACAGAGGTGCAATTGGTGGAGGGGTATTCATACTGGTTAGCAAAGATTACTATAGTTCTCTAGTGTTAATATATCATGACCATGCGTTACTAGGAGTGATAGAAAATCAGGGTATTGGCTGCTTACCGTAGTGGAAGAATGAATGATGGAAATGAGATTCTTGGAGAGAAACTAAATACACAGTTCAGAGGTGAGCATAAAATGGTTATTAATGGATTTAAACTTACAAGGTGTCAACTGGGTGGGAAATATGATAAATAACACAAGGGAAAAGAGATTTGCAAATACCTTAATAAGGCAAGGAGGTTTTACAAGTGGTAAAGCAAACTACAAGAGGACCAAACATGTTGTACATCTTTCTAATAAAGCCTAATGAAAATCTTGTAGGGTGTTAAGTAACTGAAGGAATAAGTGATAAATATGCGGTACTGATGCATACTAAGGGATTCAGTAAAACAGTGGCCAAAATAGAAGGGGGGAGGGGGGACAGGTATAATTATAAAAAGACACAGACTTCAAAATTGAAGATAGATTTTAGGGAAAGGTTCAGCAAATGGAAGGATGGCACAAGTACAGTGGAGGTGAAATGGGAAGAGTTTAAGGATATAATAAAAAGGGTAAGGAAATGTTTATTTCAAAGCAGAAAATAAAGAGAGATACAGAACCTACATACAACAATATGGAGGTGAGAAGGTTAAAGAGGCTAGTTAGACAGGAACACAACAGAGTTAAGAGACAGGAAGGCAGTAGAGAATACTTAAAACAACTAAACAAGCAATTAATAAGAGCAAAGGGAGAAGCAAATGATGGGTTTATGAAGACTATTATTGGTGCAGGAGAATCACTGAATGAAGCATCTAGAAATTTCTATGGCTATATATGAAAACTGAGGGGAAGGGAAGGTAATCAGACTATTGTAGATAAGAACGCAGTTGAAGTCACTGAGGATTTAAAATTGCAGATATATTGAGTGACTGGTTTAGTGAGACAACTAGGGATGGGAGGGAATGAATCAGAGGAGAATCTCAGAAAGCTAAAAAAAAGTAAAGGGGCTGGCGTAGATAATATTACTACAGATTTATTGAAGATTGTGGGGTACGATATTGTTCCTTACCTTGGAATTTTATTTAAAATGAGTTTGGAGTCTTGCTGCTTACCAGAGGATTGGAAAAGATGGATAGTAGTACCTGTTCATAGAGAAAGGGTTACAAATAGGGTTAAAATCACAGGCCAATTAGTTTGACATCAGTCATAGGTAAAATGATGGAGAGATTGACATGCAACTATATCAGAAATCTTGAGCATTGCAGCATCAACAGCAACGGTATTTCTTCAATTGTAAAATGAATCACAGCCAACCTGTTGCAATATTCAATAAATTCAATGAATATTGCAACAGGTTGGCTGTGATTCATTTTACAATCATATCAGAAATGTCTGAGATGAAAGAAACTGGTTTTCAGATTGACAACATGGCTTTAGGCAAGGATATTCGTGTGAATCTCAGATGAATTGGACAAGGGAGGCCAAATTGATAGTGTGGCACTAGATCTTACTAAGGCACTTGACAGACATAAACAGGCCCACCGCTAGCTGTTTGAACAACCAGGTGCAATACCGATTATGCCGCCCCCTATCTAACTACAGCCAGTGGTGAATCTAGGAGATTTCCGAACCGGGTCGAAAAGCTTTGAGATTGCCGCCCCCAATGTTGCCACCCCAAATGTCTCCAACTGCCTGAAGCAGCAGCTGAGCTAAAAAAAAAAAAAAAGGCACAAGTTTCATTGCGGTGGACAACGGAATGGCAACTAGCAACTATTGTGGGCGGCAACTGTTGATCGCTCGATTTGCCGCCCCCCCCCCCCCTCCTTTGATGTGCTGCCTGTGTGCACACCTTGCACACCCGCTTATGGCAGGCCTGGCCATAAAATGGCAATAAATAAACTGAAATCTATTTGATTGGATAAATTAGTTACTTGCTGGGTAGAGGAATTCTTAAAAGCGTGAAAGCAAAGTGTTAGAGTAGGAAATGCATTACCAAAAGAGGTGGCAGTAAATATTGGAGTTTCACAGGATAGTGTATTGGGACCGTTGCTGTATATTATTCTAATGAATGACTGTGTTGATGGTTTACAGTCAGAATTTAGGTTTTTTGCAGATGATGTAATGGTATACAATAGGATCAAAATGGATGAAAACTGAACAGCTGCACAGTGACCTGGATGTAATATCTAAATGAGTAGGTCACCATGGAATGAAGTCAGCTTATTAGGAACACAGATAAAAAAACTAAAGGTTAATTATGATTATATGATGGGGTCAGAATTGTTTGTTGAAGACTTGAAATGTAAATATCTTGACATAATGTTTGATTACAAACTCAACTGGGCAGAACACATTGGGCAGGTGATAGGAAAAGGATACAAAATTCTTCATTTACTGGAGAGGGTGATGAGAGGATGTACCAGAGAAGTTAGGTAGTTGAATTACAATACTTTGGTCAGACCATTGGTTGAATATGGTGGTGTAGTTTTGAACCCACATTTTGGTTACCAAATACAAGAGTTGGAGGGTGTACAAAGAAGAGCAGCTATATTTGTTTGTGGAAATTATTGCAGGACCCAGTCAATGACTGATATGATAAAGGAGCTGGATTGGGACTCGGAAGAAAGGAGGGTGAAGAGAGGGCTGGGAAAGTACAGGGCATATGTTGGTGATGGAGCTTGGAGGGATATTGGTCAAAGAATTAGGAATAGTGCATGGAAGGGGTATGCACTCGATTTCATGCATAAGGATGTGGGAAAATTATTCATCACATCACTTGGTAATTTTTTCCAATCCCTGACAACCTCACCTACAAAAGAAAATTTTTCCACACTCTTATGCATGAAATACGAGTGGCAGCTTGATGTCATTGTCATCTTTCCCCTTCCATGCGCTAATTCTTGTTAATTCCTTTACAGTAACGTGTTCTTGATATTTATGCTTCACTCCGCTACAGAAACGAACAAGAAATTTACGAGAGCAAAATAGGGGGTCTATTGGAGATCATAATTCTGCTACAACATTCACTAATGCTGTCAAAATACTGCTGTTGTCAGTTGCAAGTCGTATTTTTTTCAAGCAATAATTCCATTGTAATACAGCCTGGACCAGCATTTTCAAGCAGAAACTAGTTTGTAATAAACCCTGGACCAACATGACACCGTTAAGTGTACTTCGAAAAGTGTTTCTGGCAGAGTCTTGAATCTGAATATTGAAGTATTATGATGCGATTTCCTTGTGGAATCGCGATATCCAATAATCCCAAATAGTATATTTTTAGTGCACGCAAATATCGCATTTCTACGGCTCTAATGAAATTTTATCCTGCAGTCCAAGTCCCGGTTCAACCTAACCACAACCGCTAGAAAGAAAACATTGGTTGATACGAGCTCTGTACCGACATTGGTATTGGCGGAAAGTATTTACAGAGTTGCAGCAGTATCGGGGTCTAGAATTAAACACCGGAAAGTACACAAGGGATTACTGGAGATCGCGATTCCGTCAGGAGTTGTCATCATAATACTGCAGTGGTCAAATGCAAGACTCCGTTAAAAATTCGGGTCTACTGAAGTTCACAATTCCGCTACAACAAAATTCAGTGGGTAATATCAAGATGGGGATACCGCTGCGGCCTCGCGTAGTAAACACACAGATCATGTGGTATATATAACATCATTGTGATGTATCCAGTCTGCATGTACCAACACAGTAACAGCTATAGATATTATCTGAAAATTGGCTATCTGCAATATCGTGTGTTATGGTTACGTTTCACTTTGGTCCAGCCTGGACCAAAGCGCATATTTATAAAATACCATTTCGTCAATATCATTTGAGTTTATGTTGTAATACAGCCTGGACCATACGTCACAATGATGTCGTATATACCAAATAATCTGTGTGTTTACTACACGAGGCAGCAGCGGTATCCCCATCTTGATATTACCCAATTCAGTAATATCGTTGGAATACTGCTTTAGTCAGTCGCAATACGTATTATGCTCCAGCAGTAATTCCGTTGTAATACAGCCTGGACCATTATTTTCAAGCACAAATTAGGTTGTAATACAGCCTGGACCAGCATTAAACCGTTAGATGTACTTCTGGAAAAATTTATAGTGGAGTCTTGCATTTGACCATGGCAGTATTATGATGACAACTCCTGGCGGAATCGTGATCTCCAGCAATCCTAAAACTTCTTTCCGAAGTACATTTAACTGTTTCATACTGGTCCAGGCTCTATTACAACTCAATTTCTGCTTGGTCCAGGCTGCATTACAACGGAATTTCTGCTTGAAAGTAATATGTCTTGCGACTGACTACAGCAGTATTCCAACGATATTACTGAATCTTGTTGTAAGGGAATCGCGATCTCCAGTAGACCCGTACATAATTACAAGTTCGTCAAATATTTTAAAATAAACATAAATATACTTGAAAGTTATATTTACCTCGTAAATTGGCAATTTTTCCGAATTCCACTGAGCTATCCTATCCTTACTTTTGTCAACTACTGTCACCATTATCCTCGGGCATTTTAACGCAATAATACTGCACGTCGGTCCACCAACATATCCAGCTCCAATACAACATATCTTCTTGATAACCATTCTGCAGCAGGACATAAGTACACTTAAGAATTATTACAGACACATAATCAAACAGAAAAATAAAGAGAAAACTGTCAACGTTGATTTCCTTAAATTTGGAGAACTCGAAATTAAAACATCACTTACCCGACACAACAACTGTTTTTAATCTACTTAGGACACACTTTTGTTTCGAGCAGTTCACTTAACTCACACACTTAATATGACGGTCTTCCAACGCGACTCCTCACTAACCGTTCACACACAAAAAGATCTGTCCATCCGTACAGCCTGCACTAGTGGAAGTGTAGGCTGAAGTGTTTTGACCTGGCACCAGATGCCTCCGGTGATCCTCCCTCTCATACGTCATTGGTTGACAGTAACAGCATTTATACGACGCTTTCATAGATGGCATTGTTTGAAGGTTCAACTGTTTTTGAGATCGAATTCGACTCCTCGACTCTCTTATTGTCATCGATATCATAAGTCAAACAGTCGCATTTAAATCAACATTTCGATTCATTTGGTGACTTGGGATAAAATTCTGAATTAGTGCATCCACTGCTGGATTTAGTTTACTTAGAACAAGCTAACTTCTCGTTACCTTGGCTCGTAATTATCTCGAGATATAGATGCAAGTAGCAAATATTATACTGATTGTATCAATAAATTTAAAATTTGTATAAATGCTGTTATATAAAGAAAAACAAGGAATTTAGCAGAAAATTTTTTCAATCGAACTGCCACATAACTTTTAATAGAGCATTGTGAAAAGCATTTGAACGTTGAGTAAGTACTTTTTAAATTTTAATAGGAAAAAGTCCCTTGGCTAAGTTCTCTTTTTGTATGAACGTGGTGTTCCAAGAAAATAACTTATGCAGAAAAAAGTATTTAATGGATAAAACGTTTTTGTAAGTACAAAATAATGCATAATAATGTGTGAAAATCATAAGAAATCTATAATTCATTGTTGTTGTCTTTCAAAATTTGATAATTTAATAAAATTTAATAGATTTTTTCAAACAAGTTGCTGTTCCGAATTATAAAATCATTTCAGTGGTCGTTTTCGTCATTACTAGCCCAAAAGACAAATAAATTAACAGAGATTGGTGTTTGTCGGAGGTGTATGTCATCAATTTTAACTTGATTTGTTGGATTTTTTCTCAGGAAGTATGCCTTCTGACTCGGAAGTTGTAATTGCTGTGTTCCGTTCCGTATAGAAAAAGAATGCGTTAAAAGTCTGTGTATAAATATGGAAGCTTCAACTGCAAGGGCTAAATAGAAGTTGAAGTGATGAAAAATGGATATTCCAAAGGAAATCTTAACATATTTTCTAATGTACGTCCCTCTAGTTTCAAAAGAGAAAGGGTTCCTCTTAAAATATTGAGGCTACCATCCTCTGAAGTCAAACAGTCGCCAGTTTTTACTGGATAGAGGAGGCGCGTACGAGCATTCACCCATGATGGAACATGGTACTGGACTTAGGACACTTCTTGTACACAACAACGAAATACTATACCTTCTAGTGGCTTAGGGATTAACTTCAGAATGTCCATTTCTCCACCAATCGATGTGAATACTATTCGAAACACCAAATACACTTTTAACATAAAATCTCCCAAACATGGGACTTGCATGAAGCGATACAAATTTAGCCTTTCTCTCTGTCTTTTTGCATGAAACAGCAAAAACTAGTAGTCGATATTTGATTGGATTTCGAATAATATACGGCACATAGTAAGTAACTAGTGTAAAATATGGTATGTTTCATTTTGATATGATGTCTGAAAGACGAAAAATCTATCTGTACTATTACAAATCTGTAAGCTGCATTTATCTGATGGTTTGAAATGGTATCACGCAAGAATTTTCGTCCTAATTCGTGTGGTGTTTCAAATTTTGAAAGTTTATGGTTTAGCTTTATATCTGCGCCATATCTTATGACCGTCGAACTAAGCAAGAACTTACAATCATTTAGAGATGGGAAGATCGGTGCCACAGGTCATTGTTGATTTGAGGTAAGCACTCCTTTAAGAAATTCTCACAAAAGGACACAATAATACCCTTTGGATTCTCTTTTTTGACTTTGGTTAGTTATTTCTTCAGTTTTCTGAAATTTAATACATTAAAATAAATGTAATATGACAAATCAAACATAATAAACTTAAGTAATATGTAGGTTGCTGTAATGTTATTTGCGCTTTAAGAGATGCACACCAAGGACCCAATTCTGCCCTCTCTGTATTGTTTATTAACCTTTGTTATTTATTTCTTCAGTTTGCTAACTCTAGTAAATTAAAATAAATGGAATAGGTTAAACGACCATCACAGATTAACACATAAATAATTATAACGAAATTGTGATATTTAATGCATAGTCTGATAGCATGCTGTCGTTAATCAAACCACAACATAATGAAGCAATACTTCAATAAGCATATTAAACTAGCTTCGAGCGCATCAAAACTGACAGTTTGAACGCAATATTTTGGGAGTTCATTCTTTTGCGGTTGGTTAATTATACGGAATAATTATTACATAATGGAAGTGGCCTTGATTTTGTAATGTTCTACAGATTTCACGTGCAATTCACATGGAATTACAGTAGTACTGAATTAATGTCGACAGAAGTATAGAACCATTGAAATTATAAACAAATTTGGAATCCCAAAAACTTTTGCTATACATGTAATATCAGTTTTATTTCTGGTCCAGTCGCAATTCAGCACGTTAAATATGGAACTACTTCTACCGCATTAATTAATGCCTTCAGTAACATGGCGCTAATGAAAGTAGTTTAAATGGTTTGAAAAAGTGATTTAGTGTATTATGCTGTAACAAAATGCGTTAGTTGCGCTTCTGGTCAACTTAACCCACAACTTCCACTAACATTGCATTCGAAAATCATAGCTTCTATTACCCTCATATGAATAACGACGGGCATCACCTATGGTGGTAGTATGAACTTATTCTGGAAAAGATTGTAAAGAAAAACGAATAACAATCGGCTCTACTGGAGATTGCGATTCCTCCAAAATAACTTTCTGTAATGACGTCATAATACTGCTGCAGTCAATTATTTATTTATTATTATTTATTTATCAATCTTGTTCCATGGATCCCTGCTGAGGAAGTACCTCTGGGATGTGAAACATGTCATTGTTGATACATATACACATAATATGAGTCATATCATAGTAAATATATATATATACATATTTTACAAATACAAGAAATAATAATAAACATACATTTTTGCAAACGTCATAATGAGTACAATTAATTATTTTCTTCAAATTCTTGAATGGAGTAGAAGGAGTTGCCAATAACATAATCTCTAAGTTTTGGTTTAAATACATCTTTATTATCTGAAAGCTGTTTTATACGATTATGTAGTTTATTAAACAGATGTATCCCAGAATAATTAACTCCTCTTTGTACTAATGACAGAGATGTTTGTGTTTTATGCAAGTTATTTCTGTTTCTTGTATTGAAACTGTGTACCTGTGAATTAGGTGTAAACAGGTTAAAATTTTCTATGACAAAGCTCATGAGAGAATGTATATACTGAGAATACAGTGTAAGAATATTGAGTTTCTTAAAGAGTTGTCTGCAAGAAGTTCTTGGCTTTACCCTACACAGAAACCTAATAGCTCTTTTCTGTGCTATGAAAACTTTTTTACTTTGTGAAGAGTTTCCCCAAAAAATTATGCCATATGACATTACTGAATGAAAATATGAGGAGTACACCTGTTTCATTAATTCTAGATCTGCTGTTAGAGAAAGTGTTCGTATTGCGAAGGTGGCACTACTTAACTTTGTCAGTAGTGTAGTGATATGATCATGCCAACAGAGTTTCTGATCTATTTTAATACCAAGAAATTTTATACTCTCTGTTTCTAAGATTGTGTTGTTTTTATAGTTTATACATATATCTGGCTGTGCATAGTTTTTTGTTTTAAACCTAATATAATGTGTTTTTTCAAAATTTAATTTTAATGAATTTGCCTTAAACCAATTTGCTACTACTCTAAGTACTTCATTTACATTAAATTCTATAGTACTGTTTGGTGTTTTACGCACAGTCAGGTTAGTGTCATCTGCAAATAAAACACTCTTAACTTTGTCGGATAAATTTCCAGGAAGGTCATTGATGTATAACAGAAAGAGGAGGGGACCTAAGACAGAGCCTTGTGGAATTCCATGTTTTATTTTCTCCCAGTCTGATGAAGCATCTTTACTTATTTTAGAATCAAAAATTGAAACTTTTTGCATTCGGCTTTCAATGTATGATTTAAACCATTTACCTACGGTCCCAAAAATACCATAGTATTCCATTTTTTTCAAAAGTAATTCATGATTTACACAGTCAAATGCTTTTGCAAGATCACAAAATATTCCTACAGGATTCATTTTATTATTCAGTTCCTCAAATGTGTTATTTAAAAATGAATATATAGCCATTTCTATGGATGATCCTTTTTTGAACCCAAATTGTGAATTAGTGAGGATATTATAGTGTGTAACATGTTTTATTACTCTACTATACATGAATTTTTCAAAAACCTTTGAGAATGTTGAAAGTAATGAAATGGGAAGATAGTTGTCTACACATGTTACTTCTCCTTTTTTAAATAATGGTTTTACAACAGCATATTATAGTCTATCGGGAAAAACACCTTGTATTAAGGATTCATTACAAATGTGAGCAAGTACATGACTGATACAGTCTGAACATCTTTTCAGTAATTTACTTGAAATATTGTCATAGCTGGAAGAATTTTTAGGTTTTAATTGTTTAATGAGTTTATTTATTTCTGAGACTGTTACTGGTGGCAATTTCATCTCCACAAAGCTATTTGGGAAAGCAGTCTCAAGAAGCCTTAGAGCACTATGTGGGGATTCCTTTTCTATGCCTCATTTATCTGCTACTGACGTAAAATGTTTGTTAAATATTTCACAAACATCCCCTACTTCGCTATACACATATCCATTTTGTTCTATTTTTATGTCTTTAGAGTGATTTACAGTTTTTCCTGTTTCAGTCTTTATTATATTCCATATTGTTCTCATTTTATTGTCTGAATTTCCCATTTTCGCCGATATGTACCTGTTCTTGGCCTTCCTTATTACATTTCTTTGTATTTTAGAACAAAGTTTATAGTGAACTTTCAGCGCATAGTTATCTGATTCTCTCATTTTTAAATAAAGGTCCCTCTTTGTTTTACAAGAGATTCTAATACCCTTTGTTATCCATCCCATGCTCAGTTCATTGTTTGGAGTGTTGAGAATTTTCCTTTTTTTGAAACTACCTTAAAAAAGTGTTAGAAATATATTCAGAAAGGAATTAAATTTCGCATTAACACCCTGCGCATTATATACTTCTAACCAGTTTTCATTGTTTAAGGTATCTATGAAGTGTTTTATATTATTTTCACTAATATTTCTTCTATAAACTCAGCTTTTCTTTATGTGTTTAACAGTGTTCCTGGACTCGATACATAATAGCTGGGCATCATGATCTGAGATACCATTTATTACTGGAAGTATGCTGTAATTACTGCACTGAGAAATATCCATAAAAAAATTATCAATTGCAGTCCTGCTATTATTTTGTATTCTTGTAGGAAAATTTACAAGTGCTGTTAAGTTAAAAGACAACATCAAGGCTTCCATATCTAATCTATCATTGCTGTGATTCAGAAAGTCAACATTGAAATCTCCACATAATACTATTTGTTTGCTATTTGTAAAACTTAGTCGCAAAGACTCTAAATGAGATAAAAACAGTCGGAAATTACCTGAGGGGGCCCTGTAAATTGCTATCACTATCAGCTCTTCCTTATCATATTCTAGTTTAGTAACACAACATTCAAAGTGTTCTATACAATACTTACTTACAACTACACTACTGCATTCAATATTATTTTTAACAAAAATGGCAACTCCCCCTTTCTCCATTTTACATCTGCAGAAATGAGAGCTTAATTTATAATTTGGGATGGACAGCTGAGATATTCCTGTATCAGACAAATGATGCTCAGATTTCTGGAATTTTGAATCTCTTCTAGGCTTAAGGTAATGTCATCAGTTTTACTAAATATTCCTCTTATATTTTGGTGGAAAATACTGGTCTGAACACTTTGACGCAATGACTTTGAATTGTTTATTTTATTATTACATATTGGTATATCAGTTGGAATTTTTAATTTCAACAAATTATGATCATCAGAGACATTAATTTCCTTTAGACATCTTAATAAATCTATTTTATTTACCCTAAAAAAGGCCGCGACTTAACACCATTTATAGCAAGACATATTAATTTCAAGTAGTAATTCCGTTGGAATACAGGCTGGACCATTATTTTCAAGCAGAAATTAGGTTGTGATACAGGCTGGACCGGCATAACACAGTTAAATGTACTTTGGAAAGTATTTCTAGAGGAGTCTTGCGTTTGACCACGGCAGTATTATGACGCCCATTCCTGGCGGAATCGCTATCTCCAGTAATCCCGATTTATTTAAATAAATGCACTTTACTTCAAATGACGTTAAGTATAATATCAAATATGGATAACTGTCATTTATTTGGGTGATACATTTCGCGTTTTGTACATTTCGTGTAAACTTTCTCTGAGTTTTTAGAAAAACTTCATTGTTTCTTATATTCTGCTAAAAAAATTCTGAGGTTGTTTTTTACCCTAGTTCTTACAAATGATATAGATAATATAACGTAAACATTTTGAATACTTAGGCTGGGTTTTATTCTCCGTCTAGTGCGGTACTAGACGGAGAATAAAACTCAACATTAATATAATGTAAACATCGAATACCCTTCTCCTTACATGAATTTCTGCAAGTTGTCGTAAATAAATAACATGTAAATTTAAACGAACATACCAACTGTAAATTTGTAACGTATTATTGCCTCGCATTAATTATTTTTTTCCCTCTGCTCTTCATATGTTTGTGCAGTTACTTCCACAACAGACTATTACGTGTTATCTGGCAACACAGTTAAGTTATTGCAGAGACCATGAGAAATTAAAGTTTCTTAAATGTTACTTTAATTAGCGACATGTTACTGAAAAGTAGTCATAGTTCCATCTTTTTTCAGCCGAAATGTTTTTCCACATTACGAGAAGCAAACTTTATAACTGTATTATGGCAATTAATTTCGTAGGAGTTGCGTATGTATTAAGATGTACACATAATATAATATCTCTGCTCGCTATTATTTTGCTGCAAGAATATCGTTGTTGAATTGTCATTAATAAATTGAGTTTCACATCGCGTATACTTATCCTTGATGATTTAAATCTAAATAAAAAGATAAACTTAATTTTCATTTAATAGCTAACAGGTGTATCAAAAACTAAGGGTATCATCTATGATGGTAGTAGGAATTTATTCTGGAAAAGCTTGTGAGGAAAAACGAATAAGAATCATTTTTAATGATGTCTTTCGAGATGTGAGTACCTAACTCTGGTTAGATTATCACAGTATTTGGCTAGGATTTTCTTTTAAATAAATGCATTTTACTTTAAATGATGGAGAGTGTAATTTCGAAAATTGATAACTTTTATTTATTTGACTGATACAGTTCGCGATTACATACATTTCTCTGAGTATTTAATTAACTTCATTGTTTCTTATCGTATGCCAAAAAAATTCTTAGGTTATGATTTAACCTAGTTCTTATATCCAATACAGATAAAATAGCGTAAACATTGAATACCCGTCTCCTTACAATAATTTCTGCTTCTAGTTGTCGGAAATAAACAAGGAACTATTGTAACTTTATGGTGACTGTTGATTCGCGAGTGACTGCTGGCAAGTGGCCGTTCTCTAGCCAATAGCTATAGACGACATACGAAGACTCCAGATTAGCATTTTATATAAGAGGATATTTAATTTACTGCATCTTTCTGCTTAGTATCAATGTTAAAAATAAATAAAAAACTGATAATATTTTGCCGTTTTCTTCGTTGTTAGCATTTAAAAAATTTATTTTTTAGTTAGCTTTTAAGGAAATGATATTTTTCTTTACAAACAGATACGATCCTAACCAAACTTTATTCTTAGTGATATAGTCCTACAGTTCTCCGTGAATTACGATAATACTCATGTACTATAATTACGCGTTGATTTGAATAATTTTTCAGGTAGCTTTAATTTCTTATTTTATATTACGTTAAAAGTGGAGCAACAAACAAAATTTTCGGACGTAAGGTTGTAGATTAAATTTTTTGCTTATGTACGTTAGTATTAGGTACGAGAATAAAAACTGTAAAGCATTTATACACACACTAAAGACCGTGCACAAAGCATCGGGTAAATACTAGTTTTAGGTACACTGAAATCATGATAAACATTTTGGCTACAAAGAAAATAACTTCCTTCAAATGGATACTAATATATGGACACTTTTATTCTAATTTTTCCACGTGACGTCAAAATAATATCTATATTATTCTACTTTTTTATTAATTTTTATTTGACTTTAAGCGCCTAGGCACTATACAACCATCATTCATTTGTATATACATATATAAACATTTTACATATAGGTAAGAGAGCAAGACTTGACATGATTAGTAAAATATAAAGGATAGAACAAGGTAAACTAATTAATCAGAAAGGAACATTTTTGTTCATCCCCTAAAGGGGTTTGACACATCATGTTTAAATTGATATCAAAGCGTCGTAAGAATCCTTAACAGATAGATTAGGATTAAGATTGGCTAATTCCTCTGAGATGACTTTTCTGTACGTAGACCACGAGGCTTCCTGGATACGCCAGGGACTACTAGCATGATATCTAGTTAGCGGGTTTAACTCCATTCCTATTGTTATGTAAATTTGGAAATGATCCGATCCCAATGTATATATTTTTGTTTCCCATTTATCTATCGTGTGGAAATTGGGTGAGGCTATAGAAATGTCTACCAATGTTGGGCGTCTGTAGGGAGTCGGAATAAGTGTGGGTGAGCCATCATTTAAAATGACTAGGTTGTAGTCTTCTATTGAATTTAATAATGATCTTCCGTCTGCGTCCGATGTGTCATTGCTCCAAGCAGTATGGTGGGCGTTAAAATCACCACGGATCAGAAACAGGGTACGAAATGACGCCCCCAAATGGTTCGATTCGTAACAGCTGACCCTCACATGTGGTGGTTTATATAGTGATAATAAAGTGTAGGCACCCGTAGGTGTTTCTATTTCCGCGGCTACAGCCTGTACTTCTTTTACTCCCCATTTTATCTGTATTTGTTGAAAAGAAATTTTTTCCTATATTAAGAGTGCCGCGCCTCCCTTTCCGTCAGTTCTATCTTCCCTGATGATGTTATAGCCCCTGAAATGGATAGGGGCATTCGGCTTAAACCAGGTTTCACTGATAGCTGCAACTGTTATGTTGTTGTCGAACAGTTCCTTAGATAGGATGTCTTTATTGGCAATAGCAGATCGAGGATTCCATTGCATAAGTTTTATCGCCATAGGAAGTAGAGAGAGTATTCGGTTCTTTATTGGGTTCCTACTAGGTTGGTAAGAAGTTGACGGAGTGGGTCGAGTTGGGAAGTATCAGATGGAGCTGCTTTACATTCTTGAATCATCTTCAAAATCATTTGCAATATCTTCTCTATGAGTGCTACTTGTTCGGGCGAGGGGGACTTTTCCTTATCCTGGGGTTGAGGAGGGTAGAGATTCTGTGTGATAGGTGTTATTGGTATATGATGGGGTATATAGATTCTTTGATAAACAGGAGGGTAATGGGACTTTTGTGCTTTTGGGGCTGCTAGCCTTTGCTTGTTGCGGCCGACGGTAGTAGTAGTATCTATCGGTTGGTTGGAGAGAGCGCTTTACTTTGGTGACGTGACTCTTGATTTTGTTGGATAGGGATCATAGGACAGTTTTGGAATGTATTTGTTGAGGCTAAACTGGGTGACGGCACTGCAATTGGAGAGAGCGGGGGGAATTGCTTTTTGTCGTAATAGAGCGGAGCGACGCTGGCTGCCTGCGAATATGTATGACGATGGGTGGGATACCAATTCGGCATGGGAGAGGCTTTATTATGGGCCGCTGCCTCACGTGCTTTTTATTGTTGAACAATTACAGGACATATTCTGTCATTGGATAAATGCACACATTGTGGATCTGCTGTGCTGGCACACGTCTCCATAGTATGTGGGCCTCCGCACTTATTGCAGCGGGGAGAGCTGCGGCATTGAGTTATACGGTGGCCAAAATGTAAACAATTATCACAGACGAGAATTTGTGGGACATGAGGTTCGACTGGGCAACGTGCTCCAAAGATTGCTATGTGGTCCGGGAGGGATTGTGATCTAAAGGTGATCATGCATATTGGTATCGGTATTCTCCTATCATTATTTAGGTATGAGTTCTTCTTGGTAAACCGTTTAACTGCGATAACTGGATAGGGGCTTTCTATCGCCTGTAGGATTTCTTCTTCTGACAGTGAGGTGTCTACGTCCCTGATAATACCTTGTTTGTTTATCAAAAAATTTGGAATGAATGCTTCTAGGTTTTTGTCCTTGAAAACTGTAGATTGAACCAACAAGTTAGCAGAGGCTGCTGAATTGGTTTCGATTTTTAACCTATATCTCCCGGCCGCTAAGATATTGATGATGTCATGCTTATGTGCTGGGCTATGTGTATAAAGAAGTTTCCATATTGACATGGGGTGAAGTCTACCAATATTTTGATCCACACTTTCCCCAAAGACGAAGTATGGACCCATGTCTGTCCGGCTGTATCGGTTATTCTTACTTCTGTCTTTATTGGAATTTAAGTTGGGGCTTGGCCCCTGGGTGATACTATTTGGTTAGTAGGGTCCCGATTGTTCGATAATATACTTTGAACTCCTTCACGATCCGCGGGAATGCTTGTGATATCAATGCCCGTACCCGCGTTTAATGTGGTTTGGGTTGGATCACGGCTATCATATTGATGATCTAATTCTGCGACTGAAGTAGGTGGGTAGAACACCGCTGATGACATGGAAGCTAACTCCTGGGGCATACTCACTGGATTGTTTAACGTTTCAGTGGACATTTCCTCGTTCGGTAGCTCAGTAGGGTTTCCCTCTAGGAGAGACCGTTTAGCAGTTCTTTCTTCCGAATTTACATTGTTCAACACTGAGATCGAGGGACAGCTTGCAGAAGCGGCGTCGTTATTTGGGACGTTGAGCGGATGTAGATGAGATGGCTGTGGCTGGATTCCTAGTTGCAAGTGCATCATCAGTGGGGCTGAAGAGGCTGTTTCTGGAAAATAACATGGTTGCAGTGCCACGTCGATTATTTGCGCCGTGTTGGGGGCTCTTCCATGTTGGGGCACGGCCCAGGCTCTCAGTAGATGCTAAGTATTGAAGTCTAGTTTTGTATATCTTTAGGCAATTCAAATTTTATACAAACTTCACTGCACTGACGGACTGTAAGTTCACTTGACTGTTTACCAGACTGACTAAACTCCGGAATACGTAAGTGATCGCTATGAGCGCATTAGCTAGACTGATATTATTCTACTTCTGGGACCAGGAGTTCGAAACCCCATCAAAACTCTGCCTGTAGCTTTTGTCGTAACCACGTTCAACGAAAAACAGATATTAATTCCATAACACTTTTGTTTAAATGTCTGAGCGTTTCGACATAAAAATAAGTAAATACATACTATTTCACTGTGGGATAGTGGGCTGTACATCATTGGCAACCCGATTAAATTCCGTCTAGTAGTTTTTTAGTGAACCACGTTCAACGAGAAATGAATGCTAATTCTTGTACGCATTTTTCTTAGTTTATTAGCTTTCTAACCTCATATCAGAAGAAATACATCCTACTTTACCCCTGTGACCAAATATTATTCGGAAAAATCATCAGAATCGGAAAAGTAGTATTGCGTGAAAAGCATTCAACGAAAAATACGAGTAGATACTAATTTGTTGTAATTTTATCATAAATTTATCAGCTTTCCAAATTGGAATAAAACATATCCCATTAGCCTATTTGACAGTATTGTAAATACACTCCTGGAAATTGAAATAAGAACACCGTGAATTCATTGTCCCAGGAAGGGGAAACTTTATATACACATTCCTGGGGTCAGATACAACACATGATCACACAGACACAACCATAGGCACATAGACACAGGCAACAGAGCATGCACAATGTCGGCACTAGTACCGTGTACATCCTCCTTTCGCAGCAATACAGACTGCAATTCTCCCATGGAGACGATCGTAGAGGTGCTGGATGTAGTCCTGTGGAACGGCATGCCAAGCCATTTCCACCTGGCGCCTCAGCTGGACCAGCGTTCGTGCTGGACGTGCAGACCGCGTGAGACGACGTTTCATCCAGTCCCAAATATGCTCAATGGGGGACAGATCCGGAGATCTCGCTGGCCAGGGTAGTTGACTTAGACCTTCTAGAGCACGTTGGGTGGCACGGGATACATGTGGACGTGCACTGTCCTGTTGAAACAGCATGTTCCCTTGCCGGTCTAGGAATGGTAGAACGATGGGTTCGATGACGGTTTGAATGTACCGTGCACTGTTCAGTGTACTTTTGTTTCTGTCTGTTGAATTTCAGATACATTTTTGCAAAAAATTACCAAAACATTAATTTATTTTTATTTAAAAAATTCACAAGTTTTGGATCATAAGCGTTATGCAACCATTTAAAATATAAATTGCTCGATTAAAAGAAATTTTTTTATGAAAAGGTATCCTTCTATACGATGCATACTTTATAACGATAAAAAAATGCAGACACCCGGTGATGAATAGAATTTATTTTGACAGCAACATTACATATAGAAATCTGATTCTAATCTTGCAACTGTTCTGAAGCAATTTTAATCCCTTTGTTGCAATTTTTACTTGACCATACAATTGCCTGTCTGACATAAATGCTTCCATTTAGGTGGCAGGTTGCACGATCGTTGGACGTGTGTTTCGAGAGCTGCTCACAAAACTGCGATTTTTCATCAGCTAAGTTTTTGTAGTCTAAATTACCTTAAAAACATTAAATTATTATATCATATAGTGACAATTTTCCTGTATTCAAAATAACATCGAGATTCTTGCAAAATCCAAATTTTCACTACTTCATAAAAACAAAATTAAAACCCCCTTTAATAATGATAACAATAAATTTATGAATGTTAACCATAACATATTTTCCCACCAAGGCCCCCTTATTATAAATTGTGGGTCCAGCGACGCAGCTTCGTACTGTGGCTGCAACTCATGCAAACAGCAGCAACTGTCCCCCCCCCCCCCCACTGCCTCAAGGGCGTTTTGTAGTCCCGCTACTGTATGTAGCTTTATCTATTGTTTCGAATAGATTGTATTGGATTCGGTATGATTCGCGTTAGGCCTAGACACTAAATCATCTGGGAGACTTTGCGCCCAGAGTGTGAGGAAGTTCTTGCAACGTCGGTCGCATCTCCTTCCAGATCATATGTGTTGTCATCATTTTTGTGTGGCATCTTCGGGTGTGTCATTCCCGGGGTGGCTGCATTTGCTAAGACTTGCGCCATTAGCAGGGATTGCTGCTGTAGCAGCTGTATGAAGACGTTGATATTGTCATGTCGGTTGCAGTCCTCGTGATGAGGCGGATGGTGGGATGCGGACTGCTTCTTCATCGCCGCGAGTCGCTTAGTTCCAGTTACAGCTGGATGTCGGCTGGGCGGATCTGTGGTAGAAGGTGGCCCCTGCTCATTGGTGCTTGTCACCTTCGTGCTGGTGCGCAGGTTCTGCTTGATAGGGCAGCCGATGTAGCATGCTGGGTGAGGGCCGGAACAGTTGGAGCAGGTGGTCGCCCCATCTCGTGGGACGCTGCATTCGGCGACTCTGTGATGTCCGGCACACCTGACACAGCGCTCCTCAGCGGTGCAGTCACGGGCCAAGTGCCCGTGGCCCTGGCAGCGGAAACACTGCGCCAGGGCTAGTGGAGGTCTCTTCTTGAGTTCAAGGTGGACCTTCCGTCCGAGCATAGTTCTGGTACGTTGCAGCCCCGGTACGCGATCCACAGGTTGGAACGTGTACAGCGGTAGATGCTCCTCGGGGCCAGGGCATCGCATTTGATGTACTGCAGAGGTGACGATGCCTCCGCTGGAGAGCTCGGCAGCTACCACTTCCTCTGGTACATCTTCAGGCAAGCCCCGTACGACTATCTTGGTTGGTCGTCTAGGGATCTGTGGGGTGTGGCGGATGCCACGCCCATCCAAATAGGCCGTTAGGCGTCGTAACTGTGAAGGATGCTGCGGTAAGAGACGCAACCCCTCCTTCACAGGGAAGCATAGGATGTAGTCTTTGACTTCCAGCATGAGTTCGCCAGCCAGAATAGTATAACTGCCTTCGTAGAAGGCGGTAATTGGAAGGACTGGTCCTTTTTCTTCTTCTTCTTCCTCTTCCTGTGTTTCATCGACGTCTGTGTCGATGGCCATTTCTTCAGGAGGGAGCGAGATGTTCTTACTCCCAACTGGTGAGTCAGGTACTGCTGGCAACGAAGGCTGAGACGTTGCTGGAGAATCTTGTATCTTCTCTTGGGCACAGAGTAGACTCTTCTTCATCTCGTTTGCAAGCCAGGAAGGGTCCTGGGTTTTTCTCCTGATGTATACTTGGAGCTCAAACGGTTGCTGTTGCACGGGTATCCTCTCTCCGTCGCTGCGCGACGGTGAGTGGGTCATAGCTGATCGCCGCTGTTTCCTCCCCATGCTGCGATCGGTTCCGCAGTCGACCAATAAGAAGAAAGCAGCTAATAAGTGACGAAGTCTTTGCTCTCTGCGAGTAAGCGCGATTCGAGGTGGTTCGTCGTCTTCGAGTCGTCTCTTGATTCGCGTTAGGGATCGTTAGCTGGTCATAAGAAGTGGTCTCCATACGCAGCCCGCTGCGAAACGTGAAGTCAAGAGGGCCTCACAGGCTCCATACCCTTGGCACAACAATGCCAAGGCTTTGGCACGCCTATGAAGTGCCATTAAGCATTATATATCAGGCAGAATAAAACTGGTATGAATATAAGAAAACTGTATGGGTTTTTCACATAAGGTCGTCATTGACGAACCATAGCCATGTTTTCCCCTCAAAGAGCAATAAAAAGCGTCCCCAAACACAACCATGCTATACAGAGAGACACGTAAGGTAGAGCTACCTTGGTATCGGGACTTTTCACAAACACGCCGTTGAGGCAGCAACACATCTATAAATTAAAAAAAAACAGACAGCAACTACAACTTAACTCATCGTTATGGCACACACTGCTGCAGCTAATGTCCCCGCCAGGACGCCTGTGCAGACTGCCACTACCAAGTCTACTCGTTCGTGCCCATCTGCGTGTGCCAAGGTAAACACAGCTGCAACTACTTGTACCCCTCAAGCGCCCGTGCAGACTGCCACGACGAAGAAGGCGAAATTGAAGAGGAAGAGCGTAGCAGCTGGCGCCTTCCCACGGGAAGTTGGAATCTGGACGGAGGTCTCCCACCTTCCTTCTGGAGCTACTGAACGAGTCGTTGAAGGCGTCAGTCCAGAAGATTGGTCTATGAAATTGTGGAGAAGACGACTCGATCGAGGAAATCCAAAGCAGTGGAAATTTATCATCACAGTCCAACTAGACGACCTTCAGTTTAACTGGAATATACCAACCTGCGACGCCGCTACCTTTGAGCAGGCCCTGACTAGCCGCGAGCAACATCATCTCACCAAGAAGTACCACCCTGTGGGAGTCGCGGCGTGGCCGGAGGCACTTGTGTTTCCGATCCCGCTGGCCAGCGACTTCGACTGGGAGGAATACGTCGATCATACCAAAATAATATTCAAGATTCTCGGCTTCGATCCAGTGACAGGCCATAACTACAAGTCGACACTGATAAGGTAAACTCCATCGCCTTCACAAAAAGGCGAAACATCACCGCAGAATATTCATCCGTTCTGGCCTGAGTCATCACCAGCAGACTCCCCTGCATTAAGGGAAGGCCCAGTACCACCTATCACCGTCAACTATGGAGAGATCTACTACGACTTACCGGCTCTGCTGCAGCGTAACATGAAGTTGCCCATTTTCAGCTGATCAGACCGTAAGAGGATGAAGATCCTTCCATCCCGCCCCGAGGACATCGTGGCAGCCCTCCAGATCCTGGCACATGACGTCATGATTCCCGGTCTTGTGAGGAAGAAGTCAGATGCTACCATGCCGAGGACAGCAGACAAACCACCAACCGCAGCGAAGCCGCCCTCACGTAAACTGGTCCACTGCTTCAAGTGCCAGAACTCCTATAACCACGCTAGCGAATGCACTGAACCTGCCAGGTGTGTTCGCTGTGGAGGCGGTCACCTTCAAGAAACCCCGCGATGACCCCACTTCCTGCAACTGTGGGTCTGGGCACGCAGGTTCTTACAGAGGTTGTAAATCATGGAAGCTGCAACGTAAGAGACATCCACAGAAGCGCCGCGTGACCACTATAAGCACACAAGCCTCCAGGGCCTCACCGACGGAGACCATTCGCCATCATGCAACTGTCATCAGCAGTCCTCAGCAGAGAAATTATCTCCGGCATCTTGAAACCAGCCGTACAGAGAGCAGAGCCACCCAATCGTACAACAGCCACAGAAGCAAAAAGTTGTGGACACGACGATCTATGAAAGGGATCTGAACAGCGACAAAAGCAAAAGTCGACGACCTGCAGCGACCGGTCCAGAGCTTCTCACGACGGCGAAGCAGTCCGCTACCCACCATTATCAACAGCAAGCGGACTACATGGAAACCAAAAGCATAAGCTTGAACTTCATAATGCAGCTACTTCATAAGCAAACCATGTTACTGACGGAAGTCATAACAAATTACGCCAATAACCAGAAACCACAGAGAAGATAAATCAACAGAGAAGACTAGAACCATCCAATTACTGCTGGAGGCAATGTCTTCGGATAACATCCTCCCCCCCCCCCTGCCTACAAAGAAAAGGCCGTGACGGTGCTGTGACTGACAGACAGCAACTACACAACACTGCTCCGAGGGCTGAACAGTAACAGCGGAACGCAAAGAAGACAGAGCAACGCCACACACGATCTGCAGTGGATGAACAAGCACAACTACTGACTCCATCCTAGATTACTGAAACATCGCTCGCCGTAAATGCAGCAACACTCAAGACGGGACGTCAAGCTCGACACCCTAATCACGCTGCTTACACGGCTCATCAGTCAGCTAACTGCACGGACGGTCCTCCTGCATCTTCGAGGTACTTGTCAGATCGCCACAGACGACGACGCTGACCATTTCTGAGAGAAAGAAGCTCATCACTCCATCTGTCAACCAGGTGCTACACAACAATAGCCAACAAGAAGACATATCGTCAGAGAAGTAAGGAACAGTTGGAACCGACGTTGGAGAAAATGTTCACCGACAACTCATTCCACCATCCACTACCTGACGGGGCAGTTACTGAGCTGTTATTGTGCAACGTCGTGCTTTTCATAACCAAACTCCGATGTATGGTTAAAGAACTCATGTAGCCTGTTAGTTCTAATTGTCATCCGGTTCAGGTTAGAAAGTAGTTATATAATTCACCGTAGTATTTAGGCCCACATAACCTTTTCGGAAATAATCTTTAAAACGAGAGTCATGGAGCTCAACGTCACCCAAAGCTAACCTTGTATCAGATAATACTATAACAACTGTCAGCGTCCACCCAGTGAAGATTATAACCCCATTTCTATTCCTCATAAATGTAAAAATTATCGATAATGTCAGTGACGCATAATTTTTATTAATCCGCTCGGTTCCATTCTCATAGGGCTTGGTAGATAGAAGGTTGTCAAAACTGGAATAAAATAACCACTAGAGTATAGACATATACACTACAACGATAAAGTGTTTCTAATCTGAAAATTCAATAATGTTCGATAAAGATGTTTACTGCTGCTCTCAACATCATTTGTGAGCAACAGGAATTACTCAACTATCTATAAGGTCTTATTATTGTAGATGAAATATGCAGAAATAATATTTTAATGTGGCAGTGCAGTTGTAAATAAGTACTGTACAGAACAACACATTCTGAATTCAATGTTACAAAACTGGAATATGGTAAAGAATAGTTTGGAGACCACGACGAAAGTGCTAAAATCGTTCTCGATTGGTTTGAGGAACATTCCGAGCAATTCTAGCGATTGATTTGGCCATCTGTATCACCCAAAATGAATTCAATCGAATGTATCTGGGAGAAGAACGAAAAGTCAGCTCATTCACGACATCTTGCACTGGCAATACTTTCGCAATTATGCACTGCTGCAGTGGAAACATGGCTGAGTATTTGAGGATTTTCCGTTGTTATCGCCCCTCGAATTATAAAATAGCGAGCAGCAAGAAGACCTCGAGACTGACTTCTTTCGAGACTATCCCTTTTTCAAGTGACCTCTAATAGCTTCATCTTGCAAAAAATAGCCTTCTGATAATCACTTGGTGTATTGTGGACAACTAGACGGTCTACTTGAGCTACAGTACTGACCTTTAGGAAGAATTCCACTTGTAGCTACTAAGTGGAGAAGGGCCGTCTCCACCAGGGAGAAAAACACATTGCTCAGACCATGATCGGTGTTGCCGAAACGGTCACAGGTTTGACGGCGGAACAACTGGTTCGTCAAGAGTTTTACCGCAAGGAGAACCTTGAGTACCACGGACGCTATCAAGAAGTAGAAGCCGTGGGTAGTGGACACTTTGCACTATCGCTGCCAGTCCTAAGAGAGTGCACTGATAGAGTGCGCTGCTGGAACGTCCGCCGCGTCGGAGACTGTGATCGCTCACGGCAGGCCACCCACAATGATACTGCGGTGGGAGTCATGCAACCTGTTATGCAGGCTGTCGTGTAGGTATCAGTTGCGAGAAAAGCCTCTAAGTGCTACTGCCAGGTATAAAATAGTATCTTGCTAAACAAATACTCTGGAGCAGGGCGTCAGGAAAGGGACGCCACGCCAGTCATATGACGACAACTGCATATATACGTACTGACTGGATACACTCTTAATTCATGTGCAGTGAAGATATAGATAAAAAGCCGCCATGGTTGGGGAACTGAGTTTTCGGGGTTCCCTGCGTATATGTAAATAACGGCATTATTCGCATAGCAGTTCATTAGAACTGCAGAAATGCATGGACGTGAAGGTAACTTATCTCTACCAATAAGACCAAGACCCATGTGGTAATATTAATGTCTCCATATCCCCTAGAGCTCCACCACGAAATATCTAGGATTGACACTTGGTAACCAGTGTCAGATTTTTCGCGAAATGCTTATCGTCGTCAGCGTTAAGAATATTTTGTATTAGTGTTTAAAATTTTGTGCGCAATCGTAGCCTAAATGCTGAATTAGTGCTAACTAATGCTGTGATATCAAGGACAATATTGTACGTTCCCAACAGTGAAACATAAGAAACAGCACTTTTTGGTATGCAGATTTATTTTTTGTGCATAGGATGTTTCGATCGATCAGCATATGTCGCTACATGAGCAATTGATTGAAGAATGTGGTGCTAAATGACCACGATAGTGGGAATGAACCATCATGCCGCAGTAAGGACAAGAAGCAATTCAAATCATCGGGTATATGCAGCGCGTTTCCGATATGCGGATATTATCGCGGATGTAAACAACAGGAGTACATTCATAATAACAGTACCGAACAAGTGAGACTTAAAGTCACATGACTTTCAGCCCTTCCCGTTTTCTGTCTCCTTTCTACCCTCTCCACCTCCGCTCTAGTGGTAAAATAACATCAGGTGACAAGCTGGAACATGCACTATCAAGTACTGCTCAAAGGGGACACCCGAGTTTTCACTAATAAATGCTCCTAAAAGAATTAACCTCTAACCACCCACTACTATGTAGCTTCCCCAATCGTGGAAACCAGTTCCATTACAGCGGGAATGGTGGGACAAGATGCGTTTCGCCACCCATTAAGGATACTCACGAGGAGAGACGCGGATGCAGCTACCGCCACGGACCAGGCCGAAGACTCTCCAATATCACTCCCGCGAGCGCCCGGCCCCACCATACGGAGAAGCGACGAAAGCCGCAGTGACCGAACTCAGCGCGGGGCACGCTGCTAGTGTACAGGGTGTTTCAAAAAGAATATACGTATTACAAAGTATTCTTTTGTCCAAACTATCGATCGCTGCGGGGCTCGGCTATTGGAGAAACGAATACATAGTCTAGTTTATTTAATAGCCGCTAGATGTCAGTCGTCTTGTGTTATTCTTGGTAACCGTCATATGTCTAAAATGGCTACTCCACAGTAGAAATCATTTTGTGTTATCGAGTTTGCGAAGTGCAATTCCGTGATTACAGTGCAAAGACGTTTCAGGTTGAGGTACCAAATGCATCCTCCGAATGGGTGGAACATTCGTTGATGGTATCGACAGTTTGTAGATACCGGATGTGTATGTAAAGGAAAGAGTCCTGGCCGCCCTCGTGTTTCTGAGGCACATGTTACACGAATTCAAACTGCTTTCCAACGTAGTCCTTCAAAATCAACTCGTCGTGCCAGTCGGGAGTTACAACTACTTACAACAACAATTCGGCGTGTTTTGAGACGTCGGTTGGTTATGAAGTCGTACAAGTTACATTGTTACAAGCTCTGCGTCCTGATGACAAACGGAAACGTGTGGCATTTTGTAACGAGATTAATGATGCTATTGACAATGATAACACTTTCGCACAACGAATCGTTTTCAGTGATGAAGCGACTTTCCATGTTAGTGGTCAGGTAAACAAACACAATGTTCGAATTTGGGGTCTACAGAACACACATGCAGTCATTGAACATGTACGAGATTCGCCTAAAGTCAATGTGTTTTGTGCGATATCCCGATCATCTGTTTACGGCCCATTCTTCTTTGATGGAAACACGGTTAACGGTCAGCAGTATCTCGCTATGTTACAAAACTACTTGTTACCGAGGCTGCACGAAGACAACTTCATTTTTCAACAAGACGGGGCACCCCCTCACTGGAGTCACCAAGTGCGTGAATACCTGAATGAAACTCTACCGAACCGTTGGATTGGTGGTCAAGGAGCTGGTGACTTAGCATGCATCAGCTGGGCTCCACGGTCACTGGATCTGACACCCTGTGACTTCTTCCTGTGGGGTTTCATTAAAGGCAACGTTTATGTACCACCACTCCCACTGAACCTTGAGGATCCGTACTGCCGTAACATCAGTGACGAAGGACATGCTTGCCCGAGTATGGGATGAATTTGAGTATCGATGTGATATTGTTCGTGTGGCTGATGGAGGACACATTGAACATCTGTAATCTGAACTTAAGAGGTTCGTAAATATGTGTGTAAAGTTTCATATTCGTATGTCTTACAGTTTAATAAATATATTCATTTGACATATGTATATTCTTTTTGAAACACCCTGTATTTCCCCGCGCAGAAACAAGTGCATTGAGTTGAATGGGGACTGTGTAAAAAATAAACGCATCTTTGAATTAAAAAACACACTCTTTCACTGCAAGGACAGAAACATTTCACCAGTCCCTCAAAAATATTGTGTTTTGAAAAAATACAGATTCAACACATTTTTAAAAACGCCTATGATCGAGGCAGCATTCTAACTGATGATCGGTTCAATATACATTCAGCGCGCTTGCCCCCACACTGGGATGCTGGCACCGATATACGCTCTTGTTTGTGAAAACCGCAACAACAGGAAGGAGACATACGATAACAGCGAAATTTATTCCATTTATTAGGAAGATGACAATATTATTAGAATTACAAAACCATAAACCAAAACCATAAACAACCGTGATAATTCAGTACGGTGTAAAGCAGCCACTTGCTGCAATCAGAGCCTCTAGACGCCTTGGTAAGGAATCAAAGAGAGACAGACTATTCTACAGGGGAAAACATTACCATATGGTTTATAGGCGCGTTGACAAAGCATTGACGGTGGTTGCAGGAGGACCAGAATGAATTATTTGCCGACCGACCATATCTGAGACATGTCCGATGGGATACATGTCAGGTAAACGTGAAGGTCAAGAAAGCCGTGGTACCCGTCGTTTTTCGTAAAAGGCTTACACATTCTTGGCTACATATGGCCGAGCATTGTCTTTTTGAAATATGGCAAGCGGAGCTGTCTGCAGTTCCTCGGGTTCTAATATCTCCTTGTAGCTCATGTTGCTGTGCAGATTGTCATCAATATGAAGGAGGCAGATCGCATGTTATAGCCAATGGCGTACCAAACCATCCCATTTGCCGTTTCTCCACTATGGCGTTCAGAAAGGACCATTTCATATGGGAATCAGTTTGTCTAATAATATACCACTAAGGATCAAGTCTGTAAGAGAAAATTTTTAATTCATTTCAGCACTGAAGGAGAAGTTGCTCGACCACTGTTTCTGCAGTATTTATGAGTACTTGCAAACCAAGTCTTAAACCACAACGTTTATCATAAATAAAAAATAGAGCGGACTGGTAGCTCAGTGGTTAAGGCGCTTTCTTTCAAAATGGTCGCTGCTCCGGTCCCGGTTTCGATACCCGGTAGACGCAGGAGTTTTGAGAATTGTGTTTGGTCATGTGAGCTACGCCAGGACGTTCCGTAGTTAGGATTCCCCTAACACTAGTTGCAACACGATGTGTATACATCTACAGCAAAATTCAAGCGGCACAAAGACTTAACGTGGTCCTAGTTGGCCCAAACGAGCATACGAATATACAAAAAAAATAAAAAAGAAATACATAAGGTATTACTTGAACAGTTGCAATCATAACATGTTTTCCTACTCGTCAAACTTATTCACAGACTATTCGCAAGTCTTATGTGTGTCTGTCTGTCTGTCACGTGTCATATGTACTATATATGATGCTATGGGACCAATAAATACAAATACGAAAAAACATCGCAAGTCTGCCAGATTGCGTTCATCACGATAGAGTCTAAAATGTACGAAGCCATCATTATGGTATAGAGGTTCCTAATGTTTTTCTTACCTCGCTCCCATTCCGTCAAATAAATACCCCCCCCCCCTCTCCCCGTCAAACTTTTATTGTTAATAAGGAAAATGCCTACTTCTCAGTACTAACAATGACATATCAGAGGAATTTCACTAAGCATGTGATGTTAGAATAAAGACATAGTACTTCCGCCGGTGTAGAGCAACATCGGCGATGAAACTATCTCGCACCCCGCTCTTCTCCCCCCCCCCTCTTCTTCTGTCATGTCTTCGCGCCCCCCTGAGGGAGGCGGGACCACTAGTTTGGGAATCTATACCGTAGGAGAAGCTGAAGTGTACTATGTACGAAAACTTTACGCTGCGATTATGCGCGGCTGCCGCAAGAAACGCGTTCAAGGGCGCCAAACCAGGTATTGCCACGCGAGCCGTTTTTGTTGTGACGAACGCGGCTTCCGCGCGCGGCAACGCAACCCAGCCAAGATTGCCGGTATTTTCGTAAAGCCACCGAGGAGAGTTCAAGTGCACGAGCAGTTGCCACTTTCACTGTGATGGATCACATTGTAAAGTAGAAACCTAAACGGAAAGTGCGTCGGTGGATAAGAAAAATGTGTTTATACAGTACAGTGTGAAATTTATGGAAGACATGAGACATGAATACATCGACGACACAATTAACAAATTTTACGAGAGTGACAAAGATTGGGTTAGAGTTCGTAAAATCATTAATTGAGCCAAGCGACAATAAAGTGAACACACAATGTAGGGAGGCGATTTCAGTTATTGAAAGACGCTGTAACTTCAAGATTTCTAGCAATTGGAGACTCATGTACTAGCCTGCAATACCTTTTTCGAGTGTCAGAAGTCAGAACTATCATTTTAGAGAATATTTCCAGATTTTTTTTAATGCGTTATGCAACGTTCTGAAAGAATGGGTAAATATAAGGAAATAATACCGAGTTTATATTAAAGTTTCTATTGTTATTCAATTTTTCGTTACCATTCTGAAAGAGAGCTTTCTTCTTACTTAGGTAAAATGTATTGTTAATCATGTCATTTGGCAATTCTATAGATTCGTTGATTGGAGTTTCAAGAGATGGTTGTGGTTGTAATGGAGGTGATAGCATCTGAATCTGATTAGGCTAAATATTTTCTATTCCACAAAAAATCTTTGGTACCCGACAATTGTATTAAAAGGCGACACTTTTAGTTATCCATAGTAGCAAACTGACGCTGTGGCGCACGAACCAATTCGAACAATACGAGTAATTTCTAGTAATACTCTTGCGTATTTATAAATTAGTTTTAAAATAGGCATAAAGTAGGATTATCTGTAACAGTATGGGTTGGTTTTAATACCATGAACTGTTTTCCAGTAGCCACAAATCAATATTAGAACTGTTCTCAAAAACATTTTGCGTTAGAAAGCAGCTAACCTGAAAATAACACTGGGCTTAATCTTGTTTCTTGCTAAAAGCACTTAAATGGGATGATATGTGCTAGATGGTTTTGAATTTTCCCCATTTGTGTTTTAAAAGGTTGTTCATACCGTTACACTTGAATCATGCCCATAATACCACATTTTTAACACCATCTGAACTGCTGGAAAATTAAAAACGCCTACAAACATTTCATCTCAGAACCATTAGACCATCTATCCGAATATGTCAGTCATTATATTGGTGTGACGTCAGTCTCTATGAAGATGTACCGATATAGTAGTCTGATCTATACTAATGTGCTCTTCGGTGTAAGAATTTTATAACATTTGTAAATTTTACAGTTTTTAAGTCTGAAAATGATTTAAGCGCAGCTAGCTGTGACCTAAATAAATAATTTATTAAGTCCAATCTCAGGAACACAGGTGTTATTAAATCCTGACCAGATAGACAAAACAAAACAGTAATATAGACAGAGATGACGTTGTTCAGCTGTAGATAAATATATATTTCATGAAAATGTTTAGTATGTTATGTCGTTGTTGGACTAGCGTATATCACAGGTCTTCCAGTCTCCTTTGCACAGGTATCTGAGTGCCCGCTCGGCTTCTGGTACACCGTTTCTGGCCGCCCGTTCCAACAGTGTTTTCGCCTCCCTGCAACAAGAACAAAGTTCTAAGTTATTAGGTTTCATAATCCTGACAGGAGTAGCCAAGTTATGAGCTTTCCACTCAACTAGCGTGGATAAATTAACTGCCGACAATCGACAGGAAAGCCACCAAATAATTATGTACATTACTTGTGTTTCCACACTAACTGTGGATTACAGCGTATTATGGACGATAAAGGCCCATTCTCGTCTTGAACACATTAGCTGCAGCTCAATTTCTTTTCAATATTTTTATTACTTAGATCCACCCAGAAATGATAGGGAGTATTGTTAATTTTAGAAACGATAACCACTGTTCCAAAAGATCGGGTGGCAGAGGACATTCTCCACCTTAATTTAATTCATGGCTACTTTTTCCGAAAAATCAGAAAGCAAAACGTGAAGAGGACATTATAACGAAGCAATTAAAACAAATTTCAACAGGTCAGTAACAGTTTCGGGCAGGAACCCTCCCACCAGAAATATCATTTAATTTATTTAGCACAATTAGAGGAAATGCACATTTAAATATTCGTGCTGCATTTTTTAACACGCCATTAATACACTTCGCATCAATATTGCACGCAAATGGAGCCCAAATACGCGCCGCACTTTATTGACAAAGCAAGCACCAATTATACACTGTGTTCACCATGGAGGAAGGAAATATATGGAGATGACGCAACAGACCTTCACCACGCATTGAAGTGACGCCGGGTGGAGGAGGAGTGGGGGGCTAGGCCGATCCCATACAGACACGGGGTATATGTACAAAAACCTCAAGGAGACTCTAGGATAAACGTAACGCCGCAATCTGGTGATGGATTATTATGTAACTCGATGAGAAAAATAAAAAATGAAAAATAAATTTTTTTGATA
Organism: Vandiemenella viatica; assembly: GCA_031002005.1. Classification (NCBI taxonomy): domain Eukaryota; kingdom Metazoa; phylum Arthropoda; class Insecta; order Orthoptera; family Morabidae; genus Vandiemenella; species Vandiemenella viatica. Next base: position 93,808,922 of record JARYHS010011408.1, read on the forward strand.
TCATGCTTAGTTTTCGAGATATTCTGTCTCAAACGTGAAATGTTTTTGGTTGAAATTCAGAAGAAAACATTGGTCAAAGTCAAATTTGATGACGGATTCTTATTTAAAAAGACGAGAAAAATAAAAAATAAAGAATAAAAATTTTCTATATCTCGCCTAGTTCTCGAGATATACTGTATCAAAAGTGAGGTGTCTTGAGTTGAAATGCAGAAGAAACATTTCGCTAAAGTCGAATTTAATGATCGATTCTTATGTAACACGACGAGACAAATCGAAAATAAAGAATAAAATTTTTCGATATCTTGCTTAGTTTTCGGGATTTACTGGGATTGGGTTGATATGCAGGCTGGACTAAAAATTAATTCTGCCAAAGCCACAATGAATTTCATGGTGGACATGCAGAATGGATATTTCAGTTTTTTTACTATCACTTGTGGTTAGATTGAAATGCGGCCTAGACCAGAATAAAAATAGTTATCTTATTACCATACATCGTAAGCTTAATTGGGAATAGCTGGAAGTGGAAGTAGTTTCCATCGCGATACACGTGTTGTCACTAACTTGGTTCTCATGTAATTACTAACAGTAATAGATAAATTCTTTTTCCCTTATGGAACAACAAAACCATTCTGGTACAGACTGCATTTAGACCTAACCACAATCTCCATTAAATTGCCGCTACAAAATCAAACTATATAGACATACCCACACACGCGTATTTGAATCGCAAACTGTATTTGAGGTAACAACATCATCAAGATTCCTAGATTGCATAGCATAATTTAACACATTTGATTTCATCATACACTGTCAGTATAAACTGCAACGTGACGAAAGAAAGTGCAATACTAAATTCACTGAATCGCGATGTAAAACACACCCCTTTCAATCTCATTTTCAACACTCGTTAAAAAGTAATGCTAGTTCATCATGTGCAAAATAGCAAGGTCTGCTGATTTTCTACACTACACCAACAAAAATTTGAGAACAAAGTCATCCCATTGAGAGCTATGACTAAATATTTATAGACAGGCATCAAAGTTTGTAATTCCTACCACCCACTTCAACAACGATAATTAGAATTCAACTTACTTATGAAATGATATTCCAGGTTCTATCCTCTCTTGCCTATTTGTGCAACCGTATGTAACACAAGATGGCATTATAAAACACTTATACACATTAAAAAATGAAATAATCCCAGCGTCTAACACAATGTGAACATCGCATTTGTTTGGGATAGCAATATCGCCGCTGCCGCCACTGCGCATGCGCGAGAGTTTAGAGCCTGCTTCACAGATTTAACGTCACTGCTCCTCCATATATTTCCTTCCTCCATGGCGAGGCAGCGCAAAGATCTACAATGCAAGCAATCACTACTAAACTTAGGCTACCCAAAGACTGTACAAAACTACGGCTTGTGGAAAGCTTCCAAAATACAAATTACTTTACAGGCATCAATACAATTCTCCTTAAACACTTATAATGAACCAAGGAAAAATAATGTAATAAGTACTAATAATAATAAATTATTGGTGGGGTGTAAAATTATCACAATGTCTAAAACTGGAAAAGTTATTGTGCAAAATCGAGTAAATAAACGTGCTTAAGTAAAACGACGAACTTATCAGACTAAAATCTTCCAAAAATACCTCACTGATCAATAGGAACTTATATTTTTAGAAAAAATCTTATTAAAAGGATTTACAAATTAAATGGTGGTGGTCCCCATCCAGGCATAGTAGGTCTGTAAAGTGTCTTCGTGGAGACGGAGCTCGTGACATTTGGCACTAAGAATGTGGCGATTTTGTCAACTTATTGTGTATCTTCCCGAAGGATTTCCTCAGCGTTCAAGCTGAGCAGGTTTAAGGTCTACTCCGTACTTTCGACTTCGCAGAAAAATTCTTGGCTTCAACGGGAATCGAATACCGACTGTCCTGAGCACAGTCCAACTCTCCTTGAAATGAGCCACGCAACTACCCACAATCAACCATTCCGGCTGTAAGAAAAAGGTGTGTTTGGTTTGGTGACTACAATTATGGACAACGGCGGAAGTATTTTAATATTAAATGGGTGGGAAATAAAATCTTGTATCCCAAACTTTAGTTCTGAAGGTTTTGTGGATTATATCATCTGTTGAAAACGGATAACATGATACCTTTAAGTTTTCTGTGAAGAGCTTTAAAATATCCGTACCCTCTTTAAACTGAACATGGGCGTTGGTGTCGACAAACAACATTGTTGTACTTATTCGTAATCAAAAAGGAAGACGTTTCCTTTGGTAACGCTATGTATCGAAATCTAACCCCAATTGTCATCACTGTCTGGACTTTAACTCGATTCAGTACTTCAGATATTACGGGGCTCTGAAGCAGACAGCAATGTAATGGGGATACATTTTCAAAGGGAGAAATCTGGATCAAGGGCTACAACTTAACTGTCGTTAACTAGAGCAGTAACGCTATGGTCTCGCATTCGAATCCCCGTCCGGTCATCAACATTTCGGTTTTTCAGTGTTTTCAGAAGTCACTCCAGCGATTTTTCCTTCAGAAGGGCATGACCGAATTCCTTCCAGTTCTTTGCTTCCAGCCCTCTTCGGCTTCTATTGACTTAGACGTCAACCAGTTGTAAAGCCATAAGGAAAATAAAAACTAGAGAATAGAATAGTATCTTTTGACACAGGAACACCAGGATGAAGATAAGACGATAAAAACAGTGCCTATTTTGTAGTATAATAAATGTGGGATTGATAAGCATTTGGTTGCCTGAAATAACAACTCCGACGAATCGCTTCCCTTTTTTTTTTTTTTTTTTAAAAAAAACAAAAAAAAAACAGTTTAACGTCCCTTTTTAACAACGTGGTCTTTAGAGACGGGAAAGGATGGGGGCAAGGAATGGGAAGGAATTCGGCCATGGCCTTTTGAAGGAAGCATCCCGGCATTCACCTGGAGTGATTTGGGGAAACCATGGAAAACCCAAATCTGGATGCCCGGACGGGGATTCGAACCGCCGTCCTCCCGAATGCGAGGCCAGAACGCTATCCGTTACACCACCACGCTCGGTAATCGCTTCCCACTTATGTTTATTTTCCCGTGCGCTCTGTAATAACATTACACAAAAACGTATCGTTTCGATTCAAAATACTAAGTACAAACATACATAAATTTTCCATCGACTAAACTCACACACTTCCGAAAACTGCTGACTGACAACTCTCTCTGCTCGCCATCGCTTTAGAAACATTCACAATAATTGAAGAAGTTCCGATCGACGTTTTTCGAATTCTAAAAATACATTATCAATTAAATCCACACAAGAATAATTGCAGACTAGACGACCCGTTCAAAAATTTCGCGAATAAAATACGATAAATAGTGAGATTGAATGCTTGTAATATAATGAAAAGTAGAACCGCACATTAGTAACAAATATTTATTTGTTTATTGTAATAGGTACGCATCAAAATACCTACAACATATTACGAAACAGTTAGGAAAATTTAAAACTCACTGTATGTACGCCAAACTGTCACTGACCTTAACAGAATACAACCAACCGTGAACAAATTGCTCGCAGCATATCAACAACTCTGTGATATGTGTTCCTGTGCGAATAAAATGTTTACATTGGAATTGTACACCAAAACAAAAATGTTTCGGTAACAGAAAAAATATCCGAAAAGCTATTATTTTATAAAGAGAAACAGTTTATTGACATCTCTGTGATATCTGCTGCTGCAATCTAGAGATTTGGCTTTGAATTGTCTCATACGCGCGACCTCTTTAAGCATCAAATTCCGAAAAATTCTTTCTTAATTTATAATTTTATCTAATTGGAGGCCTTAATCTTAAAAAGGATATGTCATTTATCGATTTCGGTTAGGCATCAAGCCAGATAAAAAAAAAGTTTTAGAAAACATGATATTTTTGCCACTTAAGCGTTGACTTTGGAAAAAGTTCTTTCTTAAAATGTGATGTGACCAAGAGGGATACTTTAATCTTTAAAACGATACTTCATTTATCGATTTCGGTTAAGTATCAAGGGAGATAAATGGCTGGTGACAGAAAAATGCGTGGTAGAAATATTAATACTTTTGTCCTTTAAAGGTCGAATTTTGAAAAATTCCTCTCTTAAAATATGGTGTAACGAAACCGAAGACGTTACGGAGACCTCAGTCTTTAAAATGATACATCGTTTAACGATTTTGTTTAGTTGTCAAAGAACATAAATAACTTAAGACACAAAAAAACGCTTTTAGAAATACTGATATTTTTGCCCTTTAAGGGTAAAATTAAGAAAAAATCCATTATTAAAATATGCGGAGACCATAATCTTTATATTGATACCTTATTTATCTATTTCGGTTAAATATAAATTGAGATAAAAGGCTCCTGACACAAAAATGCATTCAAGAACCATTGAAACTTTTTCCCTTTAAGGGTTGAATTCCAAAAAATTGCTTTCTTAATACATGATGTCACTAAAGCGGAAACATTACTCTTCATAATCCTACTTCATTTATCGAATTAGGTAATGTATGCAGGGAGATAAATCGAACGAGACACAAAATACGCATTTTAGAAACACTGATTTTTTTCTTTTTAAGGGTAAAATTACGAAAAATACCTTTCTTAAAATATTATTTGACCACAGCGGAGACCTTAATCTTTATAATAATACCTCATTTATCTACTTCGGTTAGATATTAATGGAGATAAAAGGCTCCTAACACAAAAATGCATTGGTACTTTTTCCCTTTAAGGGTTGAATTCCAAAAAAATTGATGTCATCAAAGCGGAGACAGTACTCTTCACAATCCTACTTCATTTACCGATTACGGTTAGATATCCAGGGAGATAAATGGTTCGAGACAAATGGTTTCTTAAAATATATTGTGACCACGGAGAAGACACTAATCTTTAAAAATACACCTCAATTATCTATATCAGTTAGATATGAAGAGAAATAAATGACTTGTGACACAAAAACACGTTGAAGAAATATTAATACTTTTGCCCTTTAGGGGTCGAATTCCGAAAAATTCCTGTCTTAATATATGATGTCGCCAAAGCGAAGGTCTTTAAAATGATACTTCATTAAACGATTTCAGATAGGTATCCAGGGAGATAAAAGATTCGTAACACAAGAAAAAAACAGCTTTTTAGAAATATTAACATTTTTGCCCTTTAAGGATCGAATTCCGAAAAATTCCTTTCTTAAAATATGATGTGAACAAAGTGGAGACCACAAGCTTTAAAATGACCCTTCATTCATTGATTTCGGTTAAGTATGAAGGGAGATAATGGCTTGTGACAAAAAAAATACCTTATAGAAATAATATATCCCACAAAAACAATTCTTGTAAAAATAGACCAAGTCTCGTGATCGTGTAGTGACAAAAAGTTATGAGATCTCCTTCTAAGCCAAGTCTACACTTTACAGTGTGTATTCAGTTTACTTTGCGAAACAGAATGGTTTCTCTCAGTGTCATAGATCGTTTATTTAGAATAAAAACAATCTGATAATTTGGGTATTATGCACGCCATGTTTTTTTTCGTTTTTGTTTTTTTTACAATTTCATTCCTCCCAGCTGAAGGCTGGGAGGCGGGCTGCTGGAGAGTCAAGACTCTTTTCAGCCTACTAATCTACGGGGAGGGAAGAGGGATGGAAGGTCGGCCGTGGCCTTGCAGGGTATTCGCCTAAATTGACTTCGAGAAACCACAGAAACCGCAGTCAGGATGGCCGGGCGAGATTTAACCCCCGCCCTCCCGAATCTCCAGAGTCGGTCAAACACGCCATATTTTAGTTAACCTATATAAATACCTTCAATGTGTTGCTTTATCAAACTTATAAATACGCAAAAACCAAGATTTCCCTCGCTCTTTTTCGAATTTGATAATTTTTTGTTATGCCCCCAATTTCAGTAAAAATTAAGACGTGCATAATGGCCAAGTCATCAGATTGTTTTTATTGGTTAACCTATATAAATAACTTAAATATGTTGCTTAGTCAAACTTACAAATACATTAAAGCCAATATTTCCCTTGCTCTTTTTCGAATTTGACAAGTATATTTTATGCCTTCAATTTTTAAAAAAAATTACGATGTGCATAATGGCCAAGTCCCCAGATTTTTTTTTTTTTTTAATTCTAAATAAATGATCTGTGACACCGTGAGAAACCATTCTGTTTCACAAAGTGATGTGAATACACGCTGTAAAGTCTAGACTTGGCTCAGAAGGAGATTTCATAACTTTTTGTCACTACACGGGCACGAGACTTGACCTATTTTTACAAGAATTGTTTTTGTAAGTTTATCGCTTATTCTCAATGGCTGCTTAAATGTAATGATTTAATTTGAAAATCGGTGAATAATAAAATTTCAGAACTGAAGACATCAATTGCCGTTAGTTCAACTACCACCATAAATAAATTGCGAGTAACTTCCAAACCAAGCATAGGAGCAAAGTAAAATTTAAGATATTAGTTAAACTTGCTGATCTCTATGTACTAAAAAATTATCAGGCATACAGCTGCATCCGCTGCAAAAGAATTAAGAGGCAAATATGTGCTAGAATTTTTCATGTTTGGGATTGTAACTAAATAAATAAGGGGAAAAACGCCAATATTAGATTTTTCTTATGATTTAGGGATGAAACTAAATATATGTACCAAATTACTTGTTTCTGGGATTACTGGAAGTACAATGGAATTTTGATATCGGGGTGTCGCGGTAGAAATAAAAATTTGAATTTTAATAACTTCCAAAGTAAGAAAATGAAAGAAGTTTAACATATTAGTTAAACTTAGTAAGCTCACTACAATCAAAATTTGAGGTATATAAAGTTATTAGGGTGAAAAGCGATTTCACGTTAGGAGTAGGTAAGGGGTGGATATATGGAAAGTTACAAGACTTTTCTTATAATATGTGGGTAAATGTTTATCTGCATCCCAAATTTCAGCTTTCTACGACTACGGGAAGTACTTTAGAGTTTTGATGATCATCAGTCAGTGAGTGACAAAATCGCTGAAGTTTATATCCGAATAATATCAGAAATAATTACAATAACGAAATAAAATTTAGTATGTTTGCTAAGATTGCTGATATCTATGCATTACAGAAATTTGAGACACGTAGCGTGAATACGACCGAAGAAATTGAGGTTCAAAAATGGCCCGAATCGCTTCTAGAAAAGAGTAGGCAGTGCCGCTGTTGCCTCGACTTGATGATGATGATTGTACAAAATCACTTAAGATCATTAGAAAACACCTTGAAATGAAAGTTAATACTGTTTACAGGCATTTACACACAAAATTATCAACATAAATTAGTCCAAACCGTCGCAAATTGTTCTCGAAACATCGTAGCTCACATCAGCTCTTACAATTACATACTTTTGATTAATATTTCATACATAATACTGTCCTTGAACACAGTACATAGCATTTACATAGTTTTTGTCGTAAAACAAGGTTCATTTGCATGACACATATACGCAAATTCACAACTGATCACAATGTACAAATCAAAAATTAATCAATTCCCATCTTGATATACATAATTCCTAAAATAAAGGGCAGACTTAAGGCAAATAATTTGTGATACCCTATTTCATTTTGTGCCATCCGCATCATACGAAGATACTACCTTTTTTCCTTTGTTTTGTGGCTTTAAGTATTCAAATGTAGGAGCCTGATGATTAACATTATTGAGGACAATCAAAAACGATAAAAAATTTGCCCGCAAATGATGTAAACTTTATGAAGATATTTATATTGCTATGTCCGTAAAAACTATAGTCTTTGACATAGAAAGTGTCATTCGCCCAGGAGGCTACGAAAACCCGTTGAAACAGCGTAAAGAGAAAGGCCAACTATGGGAACGGACATTTCACACGACGGCATGACCGATGCAGCTGCGGTTAGACACGCTAGAACAAGATGCCGGGATGACGACTTCTCTTGATTTGTACTGTTATCGCTAATAACATCGCATTTATCGCTTGTATGCCGCACTGTTTAATCTTAAGCACCAACTTCCTGAGAGAGAAGGAACTTTTTAATTTTAACAGACAAACTGACGAGAGACACGCCTGCGTGACTCTGGAACGACAAGGTTTAAATCTCGGACTGCGCGTAACGGGCGGCCCTCCTGATTACGCTTTCCCGCAATCACCTAGGTGAAAGCAGGGACGTTCATAAACTACACATTTCCACTAACAAAAATACAATTATGAAGCAAAACACAGATTATATGATTTGCAGACAGATGGCAACACATCGCTGCTGCCCTTCCTCCATTTTACCAAAATTAAAATAAGATTATCAACCAGTGATTGAAGTAACCATGGTGTTTAAAAAGCTCCATATCCTTAAGATTTCATGAGATTTCTGTGACTTCAGAGAGGCCCTATAATTCGTGATTAAAATTGACTGGAGAAAAAAGCGAGAAGTACTATGCAGAAAAAAGCTGTAATTTTACACAGGCATAATCATGTGGGAAATTCCTTCGGTAACAAAGTCATTAAACTTAAATAAATAGATAATCAATTGGCTATCGCGATTGTACTGTGACTGGTGTAGATCTACAGATGAGTGAACGAAGCCAGTTTCAAAAAAGATTTTAGAAAACGCAGAAGTCGTCGCGTTCAATGTAGCAATAAATGCAACCTGACTCCTGCAGTTATTTCTAAGCCACAATCAAACCGCAGTTATGTATTTCTCTTAGACCGCCGAGATGTTCAGGAGCTTGGGACAGCGAGTAAAGCCGTCTTTGAACTAACTATTGACCGCCGGGTAATAGTGTTCGATAATAAAAAGCCAGTTAAACTAGAGATCAAGTCAGGTCAGATAAGATCAGAAAAAGATCATAATCGCTAAAAACGTAATCTCACAGCACCTTCCGGTCATGTCAGGTCGACCTGAAGATAGCGCTGCTACCGCACAACAACGGTAAAGACTGGAACGCTGGTGTGAACGTGGAACAGGTCTACATCGACGGCGAACATCTCTTAGCTTTCAGAGTTGTATGATGTTATTCATAAAAAATATTTCACTTCATTTCACAAAACCACAATATGGGCAGAGATTGTAAAAAAAAAAAAAAAAAAGCCTACGTTTGTAGGAAAATCTATTATATAATTTCGTAAGCTCACTCACTCACTCACCTCGATAGCTATTGGCTGGAGAACGTTGTCACGTGTCAGTCTTCGCTCGCAAAGTAACAGTGATATCATTAGAAGAAATTCTAGGATACGTCCACAATCTAATAGCTAAGCGACTGATACAAAATTAATTGCCATAATACATTCATTAAGTTTGCTATTCGTGGCATTTCATAGTTAAAAAAATATCGATAAATTTTATGGCTGAAAAATCTGGGAACTGCTTTTCAATAACATGTTGCTAATGAAAGCAACATAAAAAACATTAAAAATCTTAAATTACCCATGGTCTCCACTGTAACCACTAATGCTAATTGTCATTCCGGCCTAAGCTTAATTTCAATTTGATTAAAACTTTCGCTAATGTTATTGGTTGACCAAAGTTTATCCATTACGATTTATTTTCTATTTATGTATTTTAATGATTTTAATGACCACTTTCGTAAATGTTCTTTGTTCATGTTCGCTGTACGTGAGTTATTAGGTTATTTAAAGTGGACATCAGGCCAAATATGTAACCGAATGGAGTATTATGACAATTCATTTCTCCGGAGATGTTTAACTGTTTAATAATCTGTAAGCTGTATTACATTCTCTGGCCGCTATAGACCAAAAATTACGTTATGAATGTTTGCCCGGTCTCAGTAGAAGATAACGTGATGTTTCTGAAACAAACAGGAATTCTTCAAATTTTGCAGACTGAAATTTAAGGGTCAATTACAAGTCAAGTTTGTATTTCAGCAAGTTCGAGTCAACGACCATTGCGACAATTGTGCGATAGCGCGATCGTGCCTGACCGTATCCTGAATTCTTCAAGCTCAAGAGATTTTACTCATCCTAAGGGTGAAACACTGTCAAGTTTGTATTTGGAAATATCAGGTCAACCTGTCATAATGTTTGACCACAAAAACTGGAACTACTGTAGACCCGTTACGATACGCAAAAAACGGTCACGGGCTTACGCTAGTAAAAATTATAATACTGCACAGTATTGAGCAACAAGAAAAATTATCGGAAAATTTGATTATTTTGTATTTTCGTTATATATGTTTACATATATTATATATGTCAAAAATATTGAGAATTCGATTAATTGTTCTCTTTTGTTTGTTTAGAATCACTTCTTTGTCAAGCTGAACGAAAAATCTGTAAGGTTTAAACAAAATGAGTAAAAAATATGATTTGACCTGATTTAACCGACCGCTAGAGTGAATGCTAATGGCGAAATCCTGGATTGTGATTTAATTTAATTGAGATAGAGTGTACGCTCCGGTGGCAATTTCCCCCCTCCCCATCCTTGCTGTACCCACCTATTTTTGACCTCTACAAATTTCAACTTTTAAAATTCTTTCTGCTTTTTTGGTAAATTATTCGTAATTTCTCTTGTTAACTTATTCCAATCCCTGACACCCTTACCTAAAAAAGAGCATCTTCCTATGCCCTTATGTCTGAAATCGAGTGCCAGCTTGTGGTCATGGTCATCTCCTCCCTTCCATCCATTACTTTTAATTCTTAGACAAATATCTTTCCAAGCCTCATCAGTCATCACCAATGTACGCCTTGCATACTCACATGACTCTCTTCACACTCCTCCTGTCTTCCACTGAATCCCATTCCAGCTCTTTTATCATATCAGTTACTGATTGTGTTCTATGATAATTTTCAGAAACAAATCTAGCAGCTCTCTTTTGCACCTCCTCCAACTCTTGTATGTGTTACCTAAAATGAGAATCCCGTACAATGCCACCACATTCAAAAAATGATCTGACTAAAGTTTTGTAACCCAATTCCTTTACTTCTCTCGTACAACCTCTCATCACTCTCTCCAACAAGTGAAGGATATTGAAATCTTTTTCCTACTACCTGTCCAATGTGTGCTGCCCAATTAAGCTTGTTATCAAATGTTATAGCAAGATATTTACATTTCCTGATCTGGCTTGACTAGTGTTGCAAACTGAAAAAAAACAAAATGTTTTTTTTCAGCTTTGTGAAAAAAAACATGAAAAAAAACTTAGCACCCGTGTTTTTTTTTCTAAATTTTGTTTTTTTCTAATTTTTTTTTTCGGAAAACAATATATTTGATAAATTATAGTTTTATTTAAGGAACTTCCATTTTACAAGTGTGTTTTAAGTCTTACTGAATCATATAATGTCTCACAGAATGATTCATAAGTGTATCTATATAGGTAACATAATTTTATTCATCCTCTATGTCAGTACCACATTCACTAGTATCAGCACTACCAACACTAGTTCGATCGGTGTCGGAATTTTTTGTCTCTTCTTCTGTCTCCTCTAGATCCATAACTTCAGAAATAGTTAAATTTTCTTTTACTGGTTGTTCTTGTATTGTACGCAAAAGATTTTGAGATTGCAATTTTAAATTGTGAGCAAAGTACACACTGTGCATAAAGACTGCGCCGATAGTTCTGTATTACGGTCTTTTAAGTTTGAATTAAAATCTATTATCGAACAAAATAGGAGCTTTACTTCTTTTAAATCGTTTGTTTACACCAACGGTTGCAAGGAAACGATTCATAATTAGGGACCGTGCACAAACTACGTGGGTCGGTCCAGAGTGAGGAGGGGTTAGCTGGAAGGCTACGCTGGGCTACGTGGGGAGAGGGGGGGGGGGGGTTCCGAGCCAGGCCACGTAACTTTCCTTTCGTAACATTTTTCACAGTTAAAACTGAACTCACAACAGCATGTGAGTATTTATTTCCTTCAGTTAATTATATCCGTATGTAATTTACAATTGTTTGACAAGAGAAAACAGTAAAAAATGTCTTCTGGAATCAAAACGGAAGAAAGCTATGTGCTACGTGAGCGGGGGGGAGGGGGAGGAGACAAAAGCCACGTAGGGCTACGTGGTATGTGGTTTATGCACGCTCCCTTACTGACAATTTAATGAGTCAGTACCACTATACACTATACTCTGAGAGTTAACAAGTATACGAATATAAAGAAAGCCCAATAAGTAATAAAAAGAGGCAAAAAACCGTTTAATAATTTTAAATTCCTAATTTTTTAAAAAGATCTGTAGGTAATTTTGTAGGGCTGGCAGCACTATTTCAAATAGCAAGTATCAATCCAAACAATGGGGAATGGGGATTCCTCCTCGCGCAACCTAGTCTCTTCGGGAAATCCCCGTTCATAAAGAAAATTTCAGTCAATTTTGCCAATATTTTCGTAATTTTTTTTCCTACTGAACCAGAAAAATATAGTAGATTTTAAACTAAGATAAGTACTTAGAATAAACTCTAAAACAGTCATTTTAAACGATAACTGCCTTACAAATTTGAGATTTAATAGTTGTGAAAAAAAACGTGTTCCAGAAAAAAAACATGTTTTTTTTCATGTTTTTTTTCAAGCCAGAAAAAAAACCGTTTTTTTTTACAACACTAGGCTTGACATGACTTGATCTCTAGTGTGATCCGTTTTTAACACTCAGCACCGATAGAAGATGTCGCCCCTCTCGTTGTGTAAGTACGCAAAAAAAGAGGACGCCTTTAATTAATGCGTTTCCGATCCTCTCCTTGTACTGTAGTGCTAGTTTCGTCTTGCCCTGTTTTGAACCTCGTGTCGTCCGGAAATTTATCGGGCTCTTAGGCCCAGCGCACACGACGCGACTGTTTTGTGACAAAAGTTGCAAACCCGTTGAACTCGCAACTGTTATGTGACCTTGGCATTGCAGGGTGATGGGGACCCACAAGCGAGGCCTTCAGTTTCAGACCAGTCTCAAACCAGTTGTACGCAACCATGGATCCGTGGTCGCAGTTGCGTTGCAGAGTTCAGTCGAACAAAACCACGAATGTTTAGGGCTTATTTTTTTCAAAGACAACATGTGTGATAAAGAATTTAATTTAAAATTCGTTGAAGAGTTGAAGAAACATGAAGTACTTTACAGCTATAAACTTCCAGGACATTCAAGGAAAAAAGTTCCTTAAAAATGTATGGACTCAGGGGCAGATCCAGGATTTGAGTGGGATTTGGTTTGGGGGGGGGGGCTTGGCTTGGATTTTGGTTGTGGTGGTCTTGCCTTCAATGGAATTTGGTTTTGGGGGAGGGGGGCTTGAGAAAAGGGTGGTCTTAATAGTCTAAAAAAAAAAAAGGTTACAATGTTGGGGTGAACCTGGAAACTTATGGGGGGGGGGCTTGAGCCCCCTAGTCCCCCCCTGTACTCTGCGTATCCTGTGGTATTGATAATAATAAATAATGTTTTCCTCGTCTGAATCTGACATAGCAAAAATTCTACAAACTCCGCACTGCCTATTGAAAATTGAATGAAACTGATCCACAACCAGACTATCCGTGTGCAGACAGAAGTTTCATTTAGGTTGCGAACTGGTTGCGAGCTCAACCGGTTTGCAACTGTTGTCACAAAACAGTCGCTCCGTGTGCTCTGGGCCTTACAGTAATCTGGCTCTCTAGCACAACTTTGTTCTGTTTATTTGAATTATGTTGAAACGCGCCGTTATTCGCATTCTACGTTAAATTGTAGGCCAGCAGATTAGATTACCGCGTAAGGCTTAACAACTAATGAAATGAATGAACGGAAAGCAGCAATTTTTACCAGGTTTACAGAATTTCTACTTTCATCCAGTTACGCGTAAAAGTAATGTTTTCGCCTTCCTGAAAGATAATAGTATCTATGGAAAACATCGTTGATTTCCAATCACTGTTTATACCATACTGTGGAGGGAGATAGCAGAAGGCACGGCGATAGGAAATTGATATGAGATATAAACAGAAACGAGCTATCCTCCTGAACAATTAAAAATTATCGCAAACGATGAAGCCTTTTTAACTAATACCCGTTAGTTCAGATAAGGCTCATGATGGTACCGTATGTAGTGTCATGTATATAAGATTTAACGATCTAGAAAAATAGGTACAGTCCAATGAGTACTTACTGTGACTATAAAACGGAAACGAAATTAAATAATTCTGGCCAACTGAGTGGAGATAAAACGAGGGGGAAAATTACAAAGGGACCAACACGTTTCTGTTCAAAGGCAAATTTCAACACGGTATAGCTTCCCTAAATCGGTCTGTTTTCCGCCATTCTCTTGATCCTGCAGTTATCCACTTTAATATCATTCAATATCTGAATCCTTCGTAGTTCTCTCTTACTTTTTCCATTTTCTGTACCTTCCAAAGCATCCACAATAATGGTTTTATATTTTATCAAATGGCCTAAGCAAATTACCTTGCTATTTCTGATCGTCTCCTATTATAAACATTCACCAGAACCTGCTAATTTATTTACTCTATCCATCATCCACCACAACCACATCTCAAAAGCATCCACTCTCCTTTCATATTCGAAATCCAAGTCTCTGCACCATATAGCACCACATTCCATACGAAATATTTAATCATTCTTTAATGCTTTTACTTGAAGACCACATAGCGGTATTTTATTCGGTCCAAAGCTTATTTGGTGAATGCATTTTATTTCCTGTTTGCAATAGAGATCTTCGTTCACTATGGACCATTTGAAAACAATATTTTTTTTTATTTTGCTTATTTAAGTTTATGCATCTTCGATGTCGAGGTCTTTAGAGGCGGAAAAGGACTGGAGAAAAGGAACGGGTAGGAATTCGACCATGGCCTTTTGAATTAAGCATTCCGGCATTCGTCTGGAGTGAAGAGGGGAAACCATGGAAAACCCAAATCTGGCCTTTTACGTTACTTCAGTTCCTATGAGGAGTTACTTCCTGTGTTTAACAATAAAAAATTTATATTTTGTATTATTTTTTGTTTCATATTATTCACAGAAATTATTAAAATCAGTAATTTTTGCCATGATATTCTTTACGTTATCAGATACTAAAACTATGTCATCAGTAAATCATATACATTTATCCATTCTCTAAACCATATATGGGCAACCCCCGGCCCCCGGGCCGGATCCGGCCCTCCAGCAACTTCAGTCCGGCCCGCGAGAGATTCAGAAATTTCAAATAACGCTTCAAACTCAAGTCTCCCATTAATTTTCATTTAATTTTTCTATCTGTTTTTGTTAATTTGCTTTTTGTATGTTTGTTACCCTATTGTAATTCTAGTAAATAAAAAATGTGTGAATTTTTATCGCCTTTTTATTCACTACTATCTACTTCTTTCTTAACTACGGCCCGCGACCTGATTAAGTCCCGAAATTACGCCCTCAGCTAAGCAAAGGTTGCCCATACCTGCTCTAAACATTCTCACTGCCGTTTTACCATTCAGGCATCAGTTAATTATTTCTTCCAGGAATATTGTAAGAGCACGGGTGATACATAACAATCTGTCTAACTCCTCTAGCAATTTTTATCACATCCGATATTTTACTTCCAATTCTTACCCTCTGTCATCGCATTCGGAAGGACGCTGGTTCGAATCCACGTCCGCCCATCCAGATTTTAGTTTCCCATTGTTTTCCCATATCACTCCAGGCGGATGCCGGGATGGTTCCTTGAAAATACCACGCCGGATTCCTTCCTGTTCCTTACCCCCCCCCCCCAATTCCTTTCCCGCCTGTAATAACCTAAATGTCGATTAAGCGTAAACCAAGAAGAAAAAAATCTAATCGTTACACACATTTTCTTATTCCAATAAAGGCTCTTTACCAGACTCTTTTCTTTCTAGTTTTAATCCTCATGCCTTCTATCGAAGGCTTTTCCAGGTCAATAAAAACCAGGTACACTACTTTCTTTTTCTCTAGATACCTCTCACTTATCGTTCACAATAGTCATATTGCTGCTCTTGGTCCTTTTCGGACACACTGTACTTCGTCAATTCAATTGTCCAGTTTTGTACTCTACATAGTCTTTTATTCACTATTCTTAAGATCACCTTTGCTGCATGACAAATCAAACGGATGGTTCTATATTTAGTCTTCGTATTTCTTACGGCTAGGTTTATCTTGACTGTCTCTAGAAATTGTTTCAGGCTTACGGCATCCTCACTTATTTCATTAGGGGGCGTCCATTAATTACGTGAGTGTTTTTACGGGGACCCATCTGCTGACCTACCTCTTAGTTTTTTTTTTTTTTTTTAAAAAAGTCGACATGCAACATTTGTGGGCCTTTTTTTTAAGCTCTACTGTCCAACAGGAATTTCAATAGCTCACGTGAGATTTCCTTCCACCCCCCCACCCCCCAACCCTTTTTGGTGAGATTTCACCGGACACCCCCATCCCGTAATTAACGGATGCCCCCTTACACATTTGAAGCTATTCCTTCATTCCCGTCGGTCCGAGATTTTCAGTATCTCAACAATTTATTCCATTAGCTTCATTGCTTTTCATTTCCTTCAGAGCTCATGCAACCTATCTTCTAATATAATATACCCATTTTCATAATTCGGTATGATTATCTCGTTTTCATCCAACTCGAGATAATTTTCAAGTTTTTATCTGCTTAGTATAGTTCTTTTTATACACTTTTTCCAAATCCTTAACATTTCACTGAGTTTATGCTCTATTTTCATGCTTGATTTATTCTTCGTACCAATATTGTAAAACATTTCAAATTTGTCTCCTAGTTATTTTTTTTAGACAGAATGGTTCTCCATATAAAAAAAATTCAAATATTAGATACCAATAATTGTAAATGCTAGATGCTACTCTGTTTCTTATCTTTTTAGCTCCCAACGTATTGCCAAGAAAACTTCTCCATGATAACACCGCTATAAGCAGGAAATTCCACTCACATGCCGTTATACATTACGAAACAAAGAAATGCTGCAAAATAAATCTAAAACAGATTAATTGAAATTAAGTAGTTTATAAGGCCGAAAATAGTAACAGGTACGTCACATGTTTTACAACAATACAAGTAGGCTCATATAAAATTGAAGACTCTTACCTTATTATGTTCTTTCTTTTTAAAAAAAGACCGCATAGAATTAATTAATTTAGAATGACTACACTGGACATTCACACTTACCCAGATAAAAAGGCAAACACGTTAACACTTCCATCATTCGGAAGGCAAGGTGAAACCACCTAAGTTCAAATTCCCTCCAAAAAAGTACCCACAAACCGAACGGTTAAGAAGAAAAAGAAGAAGCTTCCATTTGACATCCTTTATAACCTCGCGATAAATGTAAGTTACTTTTCGCATTCAAAATATTTACTGGGAAAGAATTTAACCAAGTCCAATTCGATGTCTAAGCGGCATAATATTATTCAAATATATTTTACATTTATTGTAAAAAATAATATTTGCCTTCGCCAACTGAGGCACAGATTAAGCTTATTGATACAAAAAAGACTGCTTAAGAAGCGCTTTCTACCAATGTTTTACATATCGCTGGACATTACTTCCCCTCCCTCCCCCCCCCCCCCCTCTCGCTGACGATGTGTTCATTGTGTTTAAAAATTATCGTCAGTTGTTCATTCGTTTTAGAGCGTATTGGATTTGTTATTCGGGCTTTAGGGGGCGTCGACAACGACAACTTTCTTGACTATGCGTTGACTGTATTTGGAGGTCAGATCATCTGTGTGGGCTATTCTGATGGGGAAACTTCTGAAATAACTCTTGGATTGGCGTACGATCCATCTTAGTGCCTCATTGAGCTGGCTGTATGGCCTCAGCTGCCAAAAGCCATTTGGAAAAAAAAAAAAAAAATCTTAGTGCCAAAATCGAGCAAGTAGCAGCCGTCAACAAAAGAATTTTGCCCAATATTAATGTAAATGAGGTGGAAAATACTTCGATGTGCACAGTAGATGATAAAAATGACGCTAGCGATTAGGCGATAGATTTTCTTAAATTCTCTTAGCGTAACCACAGTACCAGGAATCAGACTTAAAGTCAAAATTACGATTATGCTTCTACAAAACTGTGCAACATAATCCGACTCGCAGTGATTTCCATGCAAAGGAATCTGACCAGCTACACAGTGTCAGCCTAGAAAATATATCTCTATGTTTTTATGATTTTGAACATACTGCTTGCAGCAACGGTAAATAGTTGAACAGATGTACAGTACAGCCAACTGGTTGGCTGTACTGTACATCTGTTCCTCTATGTTTTTGTTCCTCGCAAAAAAACTACAAACTTTGTTTACAATTAAATTTCATGGGTATTTCCTTCTTGCTATTTTTTATTTTTTGTACTCAGATCATTAAGCATGTAAACAGTACTGAACTTCCTGTTATTTTGCACACTGTTCTGTCACTTGGGTAAAGCATGAATGAATATACATTACGAGAGCGGTCTGCACATTATTGGTTCACATGGAAGAAATTGCGGGAATAGCCAATATTAAAAAATAAAAAAATAAAAAAAATACAAAAGAGTGCAGCTACACAATTCATCGTTAGTTTTTTGTTTAAATTTAAATTTGGAACACTGATCGCCCATCAAAACTTCGGTCGTAAAGACTTGTACAGTTTGAGATTCGTTTGTAATAAATTATATGTTGTGTTTTTTAGCTTTAATAGTGTGTTTTCAGTAAGTGAAGTAAGTTCCGTTAATATACAAATAGCCCAAACCTATTTCACTGCATTTGGGAAAAAAAATTAATTGCTAAGCAGAATCAAGAAATAGGAGTAATTGGTTAAAAAAGGTTTGTTACCCTTACTTCGGAGCTAGATTATGGGACCGAGTCAAAATTTGGTTTTTAATAATTTGTTAAAAGAAAAGTATATCGTGCTTACTTGGGTGCTAGATTAGGGGACCAAGAGAGGAACTGTCTCACTTTGTACACCACAAGTAGGGGGGGAAGGCGGATTCAAGCCTGATAAGCTCTTTGGACAACTGTAAAGAGACTCCACTCGTCCGCGTGACGTCACATTTTTAAGTTCTTTGCATGGCGGGCAGCCAAGGTCGTATGACGTCACACGTTAGTTCTTTGGGCGCTCACGAGATGGCAGTGTTACCACATTGACGGCATGACGACCATATATTTCAGAAAATAAACAGATATAACTGTTATTTAGTCTTTATTCTAGCTGTTATTTCACTTATCTCCAACAAATGTTACTCTGAAATCAGCGATATTATTTACGATTGTGTCCTATGTGATGTAGATATTCCAGCTGCACAAATGTTGCAATGTAGCATATACACACATATGGCAGCACCGGGCGTGCTTGCGCATACGTTAGTTCTTCGGCTGGCCGCTGGGAGGGCAGCACCGGGTGGGCTTGCGCTGGACCGTTAGTTCCCCGACCCGCTGGTAGATGGCAGCCATCGTTAGTTCTTTGATCGACTGGTAGATGGCGTTCGGTGACAGTATTTCCGGCGTGCTCTGCGAAATGTGTACACTGTTTCAACGACTGTTATCTCTGTTTGCTTATCCATTAAGCGTGACGAAATATGTGCCGCGCGGGTATTCCTAGCGTCCTGTTAAGCAAGCACTGAACATCTTGGCTACTATCGACACACAGTAAAATATTTTCTTCGGTTCTGTGTCGTGAAAAATACTTAAACGTGAACCATTGCGATTTTTTTACTAAAAAATAAAAAAGTCCACATCAACGGATATTACGTGAACAGACATCGGTATCGTTGGGGCTAGAGTGCCGAAGGTCGGCGGTTCGAGTCCGGCCACGGTGTTTTTATTGAAAAAGCCGTTCCAACTCGTCAATTTCCACGCCTAGAGAGCATGGCGCCAGCTTGACTTGAATAAAAAATAAGTTGAAAAGCATACATTTTTCCTTTTAACGTTCGATATGGAAAAAAACGTCATAAACTCCAGATATAAAACCGAGGAAGAATTCTATGTGTACCTGTTTTAGCGTTCTTGCCTCGCATTCGGGAGGACACCGGTTCCGAGCATCCAGATTTGGGTTTTCCATGGTTTCCCAAAATCACTCCAAGTGAATGCCGGGGATGCTACCTTCAAAAGACCATGGCCGAATTCATTCCCATCCTTTCCCCATCTCTAAAGACCACGTTGTTAGAGAGACGTTGAAAAAAATCGACTGCCGAGGTGCATAGTATCCAGTTTCCCGATAGATGGCGCGGCATGCTACATTTCTCAACGCGAGAAGCTTTTAAGAGAAATATCTCGATGTTTGCGTGAGCGGCTATTGTTTGCTCGGGAGTCCGAAAGGTTACGAAATGGCTCCATTACAGAGCGATACAGCTTGGCTGGTGTGTGTTTGCCATCCACCATTATGAAAGCATAGCTGGCTGCCTGGCTGGCGGACAAAGAAAGTAGGGCGTCCAACACAGCGTTCGTATGATTGCAGAATTTTGTACAGAGTCTCAGGCTTGCAGCGAATTTCGTATGCATTTGTTGAGGTGTCCTGCTATCGATAAGGAATTCAGGTTGCGCCATATGCTCATTGCACTGCAAAACCGCCCCAACGGGATACATAGAAATATTTCAGCATTCACTTCGGTTCAAGAAGAAATTATTACGAGATGAGAATAATTATTATATGTCAGTTTCCGTAGTACAAATCTAAGAAACATTTATGGTAGCCCAATCACTCGTGTTTTCAAAACGAAAATCGAAAATTTTGTTTTCATTCTGGGTGAACAGATAAACTGCTTGAGTCTTTGTATTTAATTAAAAAATGGACCATGTGAAAGCGTAACTTTTACGTTTAAAACGTGATAATGAACTATGGAATGTCCTGACATAGCTCAAATTCACATCTATACAATGCAGTTCTGATATTCGAAATTGGCAGAGGGTGCTTTGCACAAAAAATAACTCTGTGTGAATAACAAGAGGAAATAAGCGTCACTACGGTGGGATTCCAATATAATTAATCGTTAATGATAACTCGCGAATTTCTGTCACACCACCATTATTTTAATATATTAAATTATGTGCAATGAAACAAAGCGAGAATCCAACTAATGTTTTAAACTCAAAGAAGTGATTTCCTCATGGATGTGTCTGCAACCTCGATGAACTTTGTGTGTATTTCTATCTTATTGCTATGACATTAACTTCCCTACCCATTTTATCTGAAAAATGCTTTCTAAATTAGATTCACATAATTATCATTGCCTAATGCAAAGTTGTAGATGTGAAATCAAGTTTCTTTCCCTACAGGCATTTCTGAAGTGATTACATGATGTCAAACCAATCAGCATGTAATTTTTTCAAGCTTATTTCTCAACCCTCTTTCGACAAGAGCCCCACATGAAAATACTTGTGACAGTCGATTTGAAAACCAGTTTCTTTCCCTACAGACATTCCAGAAGTGAATACACGTTAATCTCTCCACTTATATCAAACCAATCAGCATGTAATTTTTTTTCAAGCCTATTTCTCAACCCTGTCTTTGGACAAGAGGCCACTTGAAAATATTTGTGACAAAGCCTTTCCCACATCAAAGCTAGAAAAAAAATCAAAGTTTCCAGTATGACCATGGCAAAGCTCATGGAATGCAGTGAGGGAAGATAGAATTCATATTAGCATCAGTACGACGCCTTATTTATCTAACTTATATCTGCTGCCATTGATATAAAATATTTCATTGCACTCGTAATTGTTGCCACCAAGGTCAAAACTTTGTCGTCTGTCAATCCAGAACAATCTATGTATCAATTCTGTTATGCTTTCGTAAGCAATCACAAATTGAGTGTCCTTAGCTGCACTTTGTCTAAAATTCCAATAAATCCCTTGTGATACATCAATGATTGACACCTTTAACTGTATTTTACAGCTCAGCACGTATGTTCCAGGAACGAAATACGTCTGTTAATCTTACTAATTTCACCCCTGTCGAATCGAAGTACGCCAGTCCTATGTGATAAAAATCGAGTAACGCTAAGCACAGAACATGCCTGAGACCATCGCCTGTGACCAAGGTGGAGATATAGAAAATTTACCCACTTCCTTATAGAAGAAATCCAGTGCACTATTCCTAATTCTTTCACCAAGATCCACCCCTAGCCTCATCGCCAACATACGCCCAGCACTTCGTCAAACCACCTTCTGTTTTCCAATGATTCCCATTCAAACCCCTGATCAGTTACAGACAGGGTTACCTTCTGTTCGTGCGTTAAAGTAAACCAAAAATTCAAAATTCGCAAAGTCTTCTGCTAATCAGTAGCCAGGTACCAAAATGTTCATTTAAGGTGCTTCTACTGCAGTTTTCGAGGAAAATTCTCCCCTTTTCCAGGAAATTATTTTTCAATAAATCAGGACCCAGGAGATTTCTCCATTCGGTTTAAAATGTTCCCATCTAACGCCAACCTTCGGATTCAGGACCAAGTCTGACATTTGTTTGTAATTGCATGCTTTGTTCAAGTAACCACGATAAAGTTACCATAATGCTCTTAGCTAACTGATAGTTTCTTGGTCATCAAACAGACATCATAACCCACATTTTCATAGAAGATCCCCACACATCGACAAGTATCTAAAACGTCACCATAGGTTCTATTACGCCTAAGATAGTGCTCACACCTGAACTGTCGTAAATTGTTGGGTCAAAGTGGGTGTTTAGATATTTTTTCCACTCACGCCTCATCACCTAAAGTCTAGTGCGAGATTGTGGTCATGGTCAACTTAGGCTCCATACACCACTCAGAATTATTCCACCAATATCCATTCTAACAGCATTATACGCCACCTACAGCCCCTCAACACTCTTCCTATCTTCCAATGACATCCATACTGCACCACACAAGCAATGGTCTGACTGTGGGTTTGTACCCAAGTCCTTCGCTTCTCTGGTACATCACCCCTCTCTGCTAAATGATTTTTATGTAGTGAGAATCAAAATTCACATGCCAACACAAACGGCAGTAAACTGTAAAGAGCACATCGAAATGGGAGATTGCCTAAGCCCTGAAACAATGGTTAGAAGCACACGTTGATAATTCTATAACCATATATTTTAGACTCAAATCCACAGAGGAATGACACACGCACACACTTGTACATGCATACAGCGAGGTCGACAGAACTAACAGCAAGCATCACGGAAACGATGAAGTGGGGGGCAGAATTGTCGTTACAACTGATTAACTGGACAGAACTATCGTTACAAAAATTATCAGACAGACGAGTTACTTACGCTTACATGCACAAAGAGAGACGCAGATACACATGTCCAAGACTACACAACTACCGGTACCACTCTTCCCCACTGCGGACAGAAATACCGTAATACGCCGGTCTAAAAGCGCGGACCGTGATGGATTACCGGAGTTTTCCGACCGGGACCTATTACCGGTAACCGCATTTTTAGGACCGCACTGAAGACCGGAATTTCATTGCGCTCGAGGCGGTAATATGTGCCGGTATACCGACCTACTAAAACACGATGTACGCGTCCGCTGTGAGGAAGAGTGGCCCCCTCTCGCCGCGCCCGCCTGGGCAGGTTGACCCAAAATTTGTCTTTGATGAGCTGCTATTAACAAATGACTTTTGGCCAAACATTGCCAAGAGCTTAGTTCCAGCCACCAGCTATACTAATGGCACATAAAAAATCAAGTTAGTGTGGTGAGCACTGAGGTGTATTGTAAAGACATGCTATCGTCTGCCTATCATGTAACACCTTAGTGTGGACGTCGTGTGTCGGGTCCCTTTCCTGCAGTTACTTGTATGTATGTGGTGATATATGGTAACTGTGTGTATGTGTGTCTTTCTATGTGGTTGTGTGTCTATCCCGATAGGATTCTACTCGACTTTGAGATTTCACAATGACTGGCTACCTATGTGTTGATGTAATTAATTGATAATGTGATAAGTACTGAGGTGTATGGCAAAAACATGTCATCCATTGCACACACTCTAACGTCTGTCTGATGGTTTTTTGGTCAGTTATGTTTGTGTGTGAGACCTAGTGTGAGTATGGGAGTTATGATATTTGTCTGATGACCATGTGCCTACTGATACTCGTGGTACGCCTGACAAATATTACTGAACAGCAGAAAAGGCTTGTGGCGTGGGATAGAGGTGGTGCTGATCATGTGAACAGCTTTGCACATATTACCAACGATACTGAATGGCAGAGAGGTCTGTAGTGTGAGTTAAATTATATGATTTTGATGTGAGGAGTTTGTTACTTGGAACACATGTTAATGATGATTTTTTTTTGTCAGTCTTGTGCCATGGGGGTTCTGTCCCACTTTTTCTTTACCATGATTGGGCTGGTTGTTGTGTTGACCTCGCTGTAGGCATGGATATATGTGTCTGTGTGCGTCTTTCTCTGAGTCTGTATGCGTAAGTATGGTGATACCTTCCTTAAACTCATTTATCTGGACATATGAATTGCTGTTCCTCCCATATGTTTGTGCTTGTGTGGCGACGTATGGGTTTGTGGGTGAGACCTAGTATGAATATGGAGGTTATGATATCCGTCTGATAGACAAGTGTCTATTGTAACTCATGGTACCTGGGTCACATGTTACTAAATGACAGAAAGGCTTGCGGTGTGGGAGAGATGTGGCTGTGATTTCAAACTTCACACATCCTGTAACTCTTCAGTTTGGATCTAGCATGTTCAGTCTCTTACCTCCAGTTATGTGTGGTGATGAATGGAACTGTGTGAATGCATTGACATGTGAGTGTGTGTGTGTGTGTGTGTGTGTGTGTGTGTGTGTGTGTATGTGTGTCTTTCTATGATTTTTGGCCAGTCATGGGTGTTCTGTTCCACTTTTTCGTTGCCACGATTGGGCTAGTTGTTGAGTCGAGATCGCTGTAGGCATGGAAATGTACGTGTGTATGCGTCTCTATCTCTGTGAGTGTTTTTTTTTTTTTTTGCGTAAATGTGGTGATACCTTCCTTTATCTCGTTTGTCTGGATGTATGATGATGTGCTGTTCCTGCACTTATGCTTGTGTGAGGTGACATATGGATTTGTGAGTGAGACCTAGTATGAATATGGGAGTTATGATATCTGTCTGATGACCAAGTGTCTACTGCTACTCGTGGTACATGGGGAGCACATGTTACTGAATGGCAGAAAAAGCTTAGGTGTGGGATAGACGTGTTGGTGCTGATGTGAACAGTTTTGTACCTAGCACACATGATACTGGATGGTAGTGAGGTCTGTAGTGTGAAATAAATGAGATGATGTTGATGTGAAGAGTATGGTGCCTGAAACATATGTTACTGATGATTTTTTTGGTCAGTTATGAGCCATGGGGGGTTCTACCCCACTTTTTCGCCGCCATGATTGGGGCTGGTTGTTGTGTCTAGCTCGCTGAAGGCATGGAAATGTGAGTGTTTGTGCGTCTCTCTCTGTGTCTGTATGTGTAAATATGGTGATACCTTCTATAAACACGTCTGTCTGGACGAATGATTTTGCTGTCCCCTCCACTTATGTTTGTTTGTGCTAGTGTATTGAGATGTATGGATTTGTGGGTGAGATCTGATAGCCAAGTGTCTATTGCAGCTCATGGTACCTGCGTCATTTTCTTACTGAATGGTGGAAAGGGTTGCGGTGTGGGAGAGACGTGTTGATGGTAAATATAATCAACCGGGGACGCGATGAACATTATTTATGGTATAAACACTTAGGTTTATGGTGAAAACATGTCATCTTTTGCGCATCTTCTATCTCGCCAGGCTGATGATATGTAAGGAGACTTCTGTTTTTCAGCCAGTCATGAGGCAAGAGAGTACTAGACCACTTTTTTGTTTCCATGATTGGTAACGGTAGTTGTGTAGTGTTGGACATGTGTATCTGCGTCTCTCTTTGTGCATGTAAGCGTAAGTAACTCGTCTGTCTGATAATTTTTGTAACGATAGTTCTGTCCAGTTAATCAGTTGTAACGACAATTCTGCCCCCCACTTCATCGTTTCCGTGATGCTAGCTGTTAGTTCTGTCGACCTCGCTGTATGCATGTACAAGTGTGTGCGTGTGTCATTCCTCTGTGGATTTGAGTCTAAAATATATGGTTATAGAATTATCAACGTGTGCTTCTAACCATTGTTTCAGGGCTTAGGCAATCTCCCATTTCGATGTGCTCTTTACAGTTTACTGCCGTTTGTGTTGGCATGTGAATTTTGATTCTCACTACATAAAAATCATTTAGCAGAGAGGGGTGATGTACCAGAGAAGCGAAGGACTTGGGTACAAACCCACAGTCAGACCATTGCTTGTGTGGTGTAGTATGGATGTCATTGGAAGATAGGAAGAGTGTTGAGGGGCTGTAGGTGGCGTATAATGCTGTTAGAATGGATATTGGTGGAATAATTCTGAGTGGTGTATGGAGCCTAAGTTGACCATGACCACAATCTCGCACTAGACTTTAGGTGATGAGGCGTGAGTGGAAAAAATATCTAAACACCCACTTTGACCTATACAATTTACGACAGTTCAGGTGTGAGCACTATCTTAGGCGTAATAGAACCTATGGTGACGTTTTAGATACTTGTCGATGTGTGGGGATCTTCTATGAAAATGTGGGTTATGATGTCTGTTTGATGACCAAGAAACTATCAGTTAGCTAAGAGCATTATGGTAACTTTATCGTGGTTACTTGAACAAAGCATGCAATTACAAACAAATGTCAGACTTGGTCCTGAATCCGAAGGTTGGCGTTAGATGGGAACATTTTAAACCGAATGGAGAAATCTCCTGGGTCCTGATTTATTGAAAAATAATTTCCTGGAAAAGGGGAGAATTTTCCTCGAAAACTGCAGTAGAAGCACCTTAAATGAACATTTTGGTACCTGGCTACTGATTAGCAGAAGACTTTGCGAATTTTGAATTTTTGGTTTACTTTAACGCACGAACAGAAGGTAACCCTGTCTGTAACTGATCAGGGGTTTGAATGGGAATCATTGGAAAACAGAAGGTGGTTTGACTAAGTGCTGGGCGTATGTTGGCGATGAGGCTAGGGGTGGATCTTGGTGAAAGAATTAGGAATAGTGCACTGGATTTCTTCTATAAGGAAGTGGGTAAATTTTCTATATCTCCACCTTGGTCACAGGCGATGGTCTCAGGCATGTTCTGTGCTTAGCGTTACTCGATTTTTATCACATAGGACTGGCGTACTTCGATTCGACAGGGGTGAAATTAGTAAGATTAACAGACGTATTTCGTTCCTGGAACATACGTGCTGAGCTGTAAAATACAGTTAAAGGTGTCAATCATTGATGTATCACAAGGGATTTATTGGAATTTTAGACAAAGTGCAGCTAAGGACACTCAATTTGTGATTGCTTACGAAAGCATAACAGAATTGATACATAGATTGTTCTGGATTGACAGACGACAAAGGTTTGACCTTGGTGGCAACAATTACGAGTGCAATGAAATATTTTATATCAATGGCAGCAGATATAAGTTAGATAAATAAGGCGTCGTACTGATGCTAATATGAATTCTATCTTCCCTCACTGCATTCCATGAGCTTTGCCATGGTCATACTGGAAACTTTGATTTTTTTTCTAGCTTTGATGTGGGAAAGGCTTTGTCACAAATATTTTCAGTGGCCTCTTTTCCAAAGACAGGGTTGAGAAATAGGCTTGAAAAAAAATTACATGCTGATTGGTTTGATATAAGTGGAGAGATTAACGTGTATTCACTTCTGGAATGTCTGTAGGGAAAGAAACTGGTTTTCAAATCGACTGTCACAAGTATTTTCATGTGGGGCTCTTGTCGAAAGAGGGTTGAGAAATAAGCTTGAAAAAATTACATGCTGATTGGTTTTGACATCATGTAATCACTTCAGAAATGCCTGTAGGGAAAGAAACTTGATTTCACATCTACAAACTTTGCATTAGGCAATGATAATTATGTGAATCTAATTTAGAAAGCATTTTTCAGATAAAATGGGTAGGGAAGTTATGTCATAGCAATAAGATAGAAATACACACAAAGTTCATCGAGGTTGCAGACACATCCATGAGGAAATCACTTCTTTGAGTTTAAAACATTAGTTGGATTCTCGCTTTGTTTCATTGCACATAATTTATATATTAAATAATGGTGGTGTGACAGAAAATTCGCGAGTTATCATTAACGATTAATTATATTGGAATCCCACCGTAGTGACCGCTTATTTCCTCTTGTTATTCACACAGAGTTATTTTTGTGCAAAGCACCCTCTGCCAATTTCGAATATCAGAACTGCATTGTATAGATGTGAATTTGAGCTATGTCAGGACATTCCATAGTTCATTATCACGTTTTAAACGTAAAAGTTACGCTTTCACATGGTCCATTTTTTAATTAAATACAAAGACTCAAGCAGTTTATCTGTTCACCCAGAGTGAAAACAAAATTTTCGATTTTCGTTTTGAAAACACGAGTGATTGGGCTACCATAAATGTTTCTTAGATTTGTACTACGGAAACTGACATATAATAATTATTCTCATCTCCGTAATAATTTCTTCTTGAACCGAAGTGAATGCTAGAAATATTTCTATTGTATCCCGTTGGGGCGGTTTTGCAGTGCAATGAGCATATGGCGCAAACCTGAATTCCTTATCGATAGCAGGACACCTCAACAAATGCATACGAAATTCGCTGCAAGCCTGAGACTCTGTACAAAATTCTGCAATCATACGAACGCTGTGTTGGACGCCCTACTGTCTTTGTCCGCCAGCCAGGCAGCCAGCTATGCTTTCATAATGGTGGATGGCAAACACACACCAGCCAAGCTGTATCGCTCTGTAATGGAGCCATTTCGTAACCTGTCGGACTCCCGAGCAAACAATAGCCGCTCACTCAAACATCGAGATATTTCTCTTAAAGCTTCTCGCGTTGAGAAATGTAGCATGCCGCGCCATCTATCGGGAAACTGGATACTATGCACCTCGGCAGTCGATTTTTTTTCAACGTCTCTCTAACAACGTGGTCTTAGAGATGGGGAAAGGATGGGAATGAATTCGGCCATGGTATTTTGAAGGTAGCATCCCCGGCATTCACTTGGAGTGATTTTTGGAAACCATGGAAAACCCAAAATCTGGATGCTCGGAAACCGGTGTCCTCCCGAATGCGAGGCAAGAACGCTAAAACAGGTACACATAGAATTCTTCCTCGGTTTATATCTGGAGTTTATGACGTTTTTTTCCATATCGAACGTTAAAAGGAAAAATGTATGCTTTTCAACTTATTTTTTATTCAAGTCAAGCTGGCGCCATGCTCTCTAGGCGTGGAAATTGACGAGTTGGAACGGCTTTTTTCAATAAAACACCGTGGCCGGACTCGAACCGCCGACCTTCGGCACTCTAGCCCCAACGATACCGATGTCTGTTCACGTAATATCCGTTGATGTGGACTTTTTTATTTTTTAGTAAAAAAATCGCAATGGTTCACGTTTAAGTATTTTTCACGACACGAACCGAAGAAAATATTTTACTGTGTGTCGATAGTAGCCAAGATGTTCAGTGCTTGCTTAACAGGACGCTAGGAATACCCGCGCGGCACATATTTCGTCACGCTTAATGGATAAGCAAACAGAGATAAACAGTCGTTGAAACAGTGTACACATTTCGCAGAGCACGCCGGAAATACTGTCACCGAACGCCATCTACCAGTCGATCAAAGAACTAACGATGGCTGCCATCTACCAGCGGGTCGGGGAACTAACGGTCCAGCGCAAGCCCGCCCGGTGCTGCCCTCCCCAGCGGCCAGCCAAAGAACTAACGTATGCTGGCAAGCACGCCCGGTGCTGCCATATGTGTGTATATGCTACATTGCAACATCATTGTGCAGCTGGAATATCTACATCACATAGGACACAATCGTAAATAATATCGCTGATTTCAGAGTAACATTTGTTGGAGATAAGTGAAATAACAGCTAGAATAAAGACTAAAATAACAGTTATATCTGTTTATTTCTGAAATATATGGTCGTCATGCCGTCAATGTGGTAACACTGCCATCTCGTGAGCGCCCAAAAGAACTAAACGTGTGACGTCATACGACCTTGGCTGCCCGCCATGCAAAGAACTTAAAAATGTGACGTCACGCGGACGAGTGGAGTCTCTTTACACGTTGCCAAAGAGTTATCAGGCTTGAATCGCCTTCCCCCCCTACGTTGTGGTGTACAAAGTGAGACAGTTCCTCTCTTGGTCCCCTAATCTAGCACCCAAGTAAGCACGATATACTTTTCTTTTAACAAATTATTAAAAACCAAATTTGACTCGGTCCCATAATCTAGCTCCGAAGTAAGGGTAACAAACCTTTTTTAACCAATTACTCCTATTTCTTGATTCTGCTTAGCAATTAATTTTTTTCCCAAATGCAGTGAAATAGGTTTGGGCTATTTGTATATTAACGGAACTTACTTCACTTACTGAAAACACACTATTAAAGCTAAAAAACCAACATTAATTTACAAACGATCTCAAACTGTACAAGTCTTTACGACCGAATTTTGATGGGCGATCAGTGTTCCAAATTTAAATTTAAACAAAAAACTAACATGAATTGTGTAGCTGCACTCTTTTGTATTTTTTTTTTTTTTAATATTGGCTATTCCCGCAATTTCTTCCATGTGAACCAATAATGTGCAGACCGCTCTCGTAATGTATATTCATTCATGCTTTACCCACAAGTGACAGAACAGTGTGCAAAATAACAGGAAGTTCAGTACTGTTTACATGCTTAATGATCTGAGTACA